>JAFELO010010670.1:345522-374919 GCA_017140195.1 Eumaeus atala | reverse complement strand
TCATTGAAATATATAAAATTTCTTGAATTCATAAGAATATTAAATATATATCCGTTGGCAAGAACCTGTAACACAAGTTCTCACGGTACTTACCACATATCTAGGCTAACGTGGTGTGATAAGTCCACATATTATTATTATTATTTAATAATAAACAACTCAGTTATAAGAGATAAAGTAGCATAACATATCGAAACAAAAATAGGAAAGTAATGAATTTTATGTTAGTTCATTGAGTTACTTACTCATTTTATGTTTGAAATAATTATAAAAAGGCATTAAAAGTATAATAGAAGAAAATAAATCATTTTCAAAGGTTAACGCAATACTGTATTAGGACACTACTAGTAGGCATCTTTGATGAAACAATAGCCGTTAAGGCGAGGAAAATAAAAACCACTCTGTATATTTTTTACTTATACTTGATAAATAATCAATGTATAGTAATACGATATAAGCGACGGAGATACATTAAAATATCGGATAGTAGTAAAATATAAGCGACAATCAGTAAAAAGTAGATTTTTGTAATTAAGTATGAGCTACAGGTGAATATCAGATTAGATTTTGGTATTTGGGTCTGAGTGATAACTGTATTGTTTCGTTGTAAATGGTGGTGGAATATATGCGACGCTTAACACTTTTGTCGCCAAATGAAAAGAGGCATTAACTTTCAAAATAGAAGTCAGTAGTAAACAGACGTTAGCGCCTAAAATTTCTACGCCAGTAAAAAGTAGAAATATATAAACGACTATAAACCGAAAGTAATACAATTTTAGATGGCCAAAAGCGTCCTTAGTGTAGAAAGGGCGTAAAGTCCGTCGCTTCACCGTAAGGACACTTCGAAAATATAGTTCTTTGCTTGGGTTTAAGTTAAAAAAAATCAACACAAGAAACATAGGAGTTAGGACATTCAAATGAGCAGAAAATTTTAATTATGATGGCATTCTAAATTAATATTCCATCACAGAGTCAGTTGTCAGTTGTGCTGAATGTCCCTTTAGCCGTTGATATTATCAAACTTATAATAGATATATTTCATCATCGTAATGTAATAAATTTAAAAAGTAGTCATATAACGGTATTAGCATTTGAACTATGTATATAAGAGAATGGGACAAAAATAGTCATATATAATATGTTATTAATGTTAATTTCATTCAAATCCATTCAGTAGTTCTTGCGTGGAATAATATAATAATATATTAATATCTATGAACTTATCACACTAGTCTAGTCCTGAGGTAAGTATAGTAAGGATATGTGTTACATTTAATATATATAAATATTATGTGTTTTATTTCATTTGTAGTCAAAGAATTCATGACCTGGGCGTCAGAATTCAAAGTTGCTATCTCTGGCGTAACATGTACTGCACACCCATTTATCTCACCTTGGATGCAACCGGTCGGAAGATGTACGTAGTTTATATTCTGGTACAATATAAAACTACTTTATAATTATCATCCCAAAAATTATACTGTACAATCCGTGATGGGCCATCCGTGAATACGGTTGCCGTGAAGCTTCTGAAACGTCGGGCTCGTTAAAGAATTAAATAAACCGCAGTAAAAACAATATTTTGTATTCGATAAATAAACTGAAACCCTACAAACTCGCATCTGAACGTTTTTCATTTTAACGTTTCAATTTAAACTTTTATACGCTATTCTCGTGCTACTTTCGACCACACAGCTTGTGACTTGACATTTGCTCCAACTTTAATATATTCCTAGCTAAATATAACTTATTTTATAAAAATTTTTAGTTTCTCAAGCTCAACACAAGTTAAATATCTTACCGCAATTTACTTTTGACTGCTCTATAGTGAAGGCAGTGTCCAGTGCAGTCTTATCGTTAAAAAGTTTGACGGTTAAAAAAAATACTGTAGGTATCTTTTTATAATCAAGTTATCGTGGCTTTCGCTGGAACATGATAGGCTTATGTCCTCTCCAACCAGGGTCCAACCCGACAAAAGTGGCTGTCTGAAAAAGTCCTCTAACAATTATGTTAAAACAGTACGGTTATGTTATGTTCTATTATGGTTACGGTTTAAGTTTAAGAATGGCTTGCAAGGATTGGCGACGTAACATTTGCTATAGCTATTAATGATAACCATCAGCAAGTCCAGTAGTTGTCGTCTTGTCTTTTCATTTGAGTTAAATTTTCTCTAAAAATATGTCGAGAAAATTATCATCACTGTTATACTGAGACAAAAGGTTTTTATTTTAACACACAATATAAATTTTAACATAATATGATTCGCAAAGCTGAGGTTATTTTAAATGTTGACGTGGGCCAGAAAGCGATTACACTGTCCACGTTGACACTTTAACGACGGTCTGGTGTAAGGTCCACTGATATTAAAAACGTTTATTTACTTTATGCTGACGCGTACTTTCATAGTTTACGTGAATATTGTGATTTATAAAATGTTATCCATGTGTCAAGAAAGGAGCAAATAAAAATGTTAGGTAATCTAATGTTTATTACAGGTAATAATGTTAGTTGATTTAATACGATTTTGTAAACGTTGCTATGCAAAAATTATAATACGAATATCAAATATCGTCCCATTCTCTTATATACATAGTTCAAATGCTAATACCGTTATGAATATTTTTTAAATTTATTGCATTAAGATAATAAAATATATCTATTATCAAATTGATATTATTGATATTATCAAACTTATAAGTTTGATAATATCAACGCTTAAAGGGACATTTGGCATAAATGACTCTCTGATGGAAAATTAGATTTGAATGCCATCATAATTAAAATTTTCTACTCTTTTGAATATCCTAACTCCTATGTTACTTGTGTTGATTTTTTTTTAACTTATGCCCAAGCAAAGAACTATATTTTCGAAGTGTCCTTACGGTGAAACGACGGACTTTATGCCCTTTCTATACTAAGGTCGCTTGTGGTGTTAGAAATGGCTACAATCATTAATGATAATATGTTAGAATTTTCTCATTGTTTAAACATCCAAAACTTTGTTAATAGAATACCTTATAGTCTTTTATGTATACACATTAATATTATATACTTAATCAGAAACTTTTCACCATTAGAACAATGTATATGACAGTGCACAAAAACTCCAGTTGTAATAGTGTTAACTGAAGCTGATAATATATGTGAAACACTCAGTTGTCTTTATCACTTGGATGACTATATAATGTACACAGAGCTGCGAGAAGGTCGACGTGGGGTTGGAACTATCATGTACGTAAACTAAAAGCATAAATTTAATGTTAAAACCAAAAAAGCACATTATTTGGCTATTCCGCCGCTCTGTGTGTCGTATATCGGCCACCAAGTAGTAGTAAACATTTATTTATGACTGAACTTAATGTATTCCTTAAGAATGTCATGTACAAATATGGTATTGTAAGTGGGATCTCAGAATACACTCGATTAGAACTTCGTAACAACACATTATGTAAATCATTTATCGACCACGTCTACGCTAGATCCCGCAAACAAGACTTGCACACGGCGTCGCTCGGAACTACACTGGCTGACCACCACGCTGTGTAGATCGCTTGCGTTGGACCGGTACAGGCACAGGGGATTTTAGCTTTGATGACTAAATACGACAGTAAAAATGTTAGGAAAATACTTAACCAAATAGATCAGAACCCTGTAAGGAATATTATATGCCCTTGTAAAATATACAGAATTCTATTGATTTGTACATTAAAATTGCTATGAGAGTCAAAAATAAAAATAAAATTACCTAGTAACTCTAAACGATCAAATCATAGGTGGATAAATGGAACAATAATTATAAGTAGCACCTGGCATGGTTCAAAGACACTGAAAACAAAATATTAAAATTTAAATAAAATAAGATACTATGCTAATAAATTAAATGTAATAGACAAGGGTACTAATTCTTTTCCTAAGACCAGACTCTGTTCTGAAAGCTCCGAGACACGATGGTATTCGAGCCTCAGGTCTACAAGATATAGGGTGCAGAATATAACCTGTCATAGCTAAGTTGATATATTCATCCAAAGATTTGCCCGAGAAATTTCCAACTGATCCAAAAGCAGGCATAAAACAACCCATATTTAAAAAAAGGTTGGAAAGAACAGTACGATAATTATCGACTTATAACTATACTATCCACCGTGGACAAAGTTATTGAAAGGCATATATGTCACCAAATGTCCCGTTTTTACATCAATAATAATACAATAAGCAACAAACAATTTGTATTTTTAAGTAGCAAAAGCACAACACAACTTTTATCAGTTTTACTAACTCTGTCTACAAACATTTGAATGCTAGAAAGCATGTATTGACATATTTTATTAACTATAGTAAGGCATTTGATACACTTCGACATGATATTCTAATTGAAAAATTAAGTAACGGCGGCATAAGAGGAGCCCCCCCCCCCCTAGCAAGTGGATTGAAGACTATTTAAAAGATAGGACATATATGGTCCGTGTTGGTGGTGCACTCAGTGATAAACTTAACGTAAAGGGAGGCATAGCGCAGGGCTCAGGTTATTATATCAGCCCACACTAATAAAAATACTGCACTTTCTTCCGTGTAAACAGAGTCACATTACTAAGTAAATGGTCACACGATGCCGGACTTGTCAATCTCAGCAAAACCAAACTCATAGCCCATAAGCATTCGTGTTTGCATGTCACTATAAGATCATGTACACGTGATGCTGTCGAATTAGTCGATAGATATAACTACCTAGACCTAATTAACGATAAACGATTTAAATGGACGGAGCATGTACAGCATGTATGTGAAAAACTGCGGACCATGCTAGAAAAATTTTCTTTAATTAAGGAGAATATTCTGTTACAAATAAGGCTATAAAGCTTTAGTAGAATCTACCGTATCTAAGTATCGTCTTAGTAGCTACGGTAGAACACGTAAAACAAATATTGAATCCATATTTAAGCGGGAAGTAAGATTGCTCAAAACAATTGTACAACACAGAGTTAAAAACAAGTATAAAGGTAACGAAGCCGAACTTTTTACATACTGTGAAATCATACCAATCTATGAAAAAATTAATTATACCCTACTCAAATAAAACTATATGTATACGGAAATACAAATATTTAATTTGCCACGAATTACACCGCGTATTTTATCAAATGCCAGTCGTAGTGTTCCACACTTTAATAACTCATATGGTAAGCAACTTCTAGAATATGAAGTACCAAAATTGTTAAACAATCTATCACTGGTAGAAAAACAAAGTATGAACTCAAGAATTATCAGAAATAAATTAAAAACATTACTTGCCTGAAAAAAAAGATTAATATCACTTGTAGTATAAATGATCTAAATTTTAAAGTAAGAAATATTCTTTTCCTTACTTTAAAATTTAGATATAAAACCTCATCTTTGATACACTTGTGCCGATGTTTTGATACTTTTTACACAAAATGTGGCTCAGTCACACCTTTATAGCCATCACAAAAGTTGGATAATATCCACGTTACACTATGTTAACTAATTAGAAAGTTTCCTTAGAATTCTGGGCTAAGTACGGTCATTTTGTTTATTGAAATGTTGCTCAATTGTAAAACAATACTCATCCATAAACTTTAGTAGTAGTTATTTCGTTTTTCTCACACTATTAATCGTTAATTTATCAGTTAACAAATGACCAGTGCGTCTCTTATAGACTGCAAATCCGAAATAATCCCTTAAAATACACGACAAGTGTCTAGGATTTCTTCGAATTCTTTCCCTTACTGCTTTGATCTTGATCTCCTTTTTCGTACGAACACTACGTGGACGGTCAGATCTCGCTCTGACACAAACGGAGGAAGTCTCATTGTGTCTATTCATAGCCCGGTACACAAACATTTTACTAATACCAGCTGTATGGAGAGTTTTAAAAAGTGACAGTGAGTCGGATCGTACATCGAGAACTTTCTAGTACCGGAACGTGCATATCAACATTAACAGCTCATCTTACGCCTGGGGTAGGCAGAGAAAACAGGTTGCCATACATCACGATCATTACATATCTGCCTTGCCGCCTCCACATCCATTACTCATTTTATGCAGAGACGCCGATTGCGAGGATTTACATTTTTCTCTTGATTGACGGAAGTAAAACTTTACTAAACTTTAATTAAACTCGACAATTTACGAGATGAATAAGAGGTTCCTTAAAAAGACAATTCCGTTTATTTCATTACGTATCGGACTAATATCTTTAGAAGAAGAAACATCGGGGAATTTAAGTTTATAGTTCTTGTTTTTTTATAGTGTAAACAGCGTCAGAGAATAACTTCACATGTTGCAAAACTTAGCGCATCGCATATAAAACGTCTTCCGTTCAAAAGTCGCCAATGTATATTAATGTTTATGAGTTTGCAATATATGACGTCAGCTCCACTGTAGTTGATCACGAGACAACACCAATACGCTTTTTTTTAAATTTAAATTCAAAGTACTTTAAGCGAAATATTATCTGCTTGAGTTTACAATTATTTATGAAACTATCAGAAGAAAGTATGTGTGTATTATTATTATTATGCTTCGTTGGTGTAACAAGAGAAAAATCTCTGAAATTTTACACAAACATGATTGTTACTGTTGCTACTATAACACATTCTCAAATAATAATAATAAAGAGAAAAAAAATATTTGAAAGTTTTAAATCCCATACATCAAACGTGTTTTCTATTAAAACGGTGCTGACTTAGACTATGTTTTTTATTTTAAGGTTCAAGGTAGCAGACCTGACTCTGATTAATCGTAATACATAGCAGATCATTTAGAGCAAAGTTTTCATAATTTGTTTGTTCAATTTATTTCTGTCCGAATTTGAGCATTTGTGAGAATTCTCATTACGCGTGAAGCCTGAGGCCATAACGAATCTCAATAAAGGCTTGATGAAACCCCGTAATGTAACTAGGGTTGGTTGCATGGTGACTTAGTGGTTGGTTTATCATTTACTTTGTTAGAATAATGCTGTGTAAATTTACGTTGTAATCAACGAATATTGTATTTGTGTGTCAAATGTTACAAAGCATATTTTGAGATAGGATTAACTAATTAGTGTATGGAAATTTTTTATAGTATAGGGGGCGAATGAAAAATCACCTCCATTTGACGACTACCGACTCCCATAGACATTCATATGATAAATTGCCAGGCGAACGTACACACACACACGCACACACACGCACACACACGCACACACGCACGCACACGCACACACACGCACACACATACACACACACACACACACACACACACACACACACACACACACACACACACACACAATTTTTGAGGAGCATTTCGTATTATGATTGCTTCGTTTAGAATGCCATCTGGACCACAACTTTTATCTTTCTATAATAATTTTATCTGTTTATAAATTTCTTGACCATATAATTTTTGTATAGTAGCCGAGTTTCCTTGTTTGTAATATTGTATAAAAGGATAAAATCACAAAAAATATTTTAAAATGTCATTAAAGCTTTTGAGTTCGTTCATTACAATTTTATAGCTCTGCTTGGCAATCAAATAACCTTAATATAAATTAGAGTACCGGCAACGATTTTCTATCTAAGAAGAGAATCTAGAATAATTTAATCATTGATATACCTTTTCTGCAATATACTTAATGGTAAGAAATAATTCCCGAAGCCCCGAAAACATAATAACTACAGAAGATTTACCCTTTTACACATGTAATATCCAAGTAAAAACAATAACATATTTTCATGCTAGTTCACTAATGGTGTATGCGGAGAGAACTGATATCTGAGTAAGCACCGAAAATCCTTAGTAATTAGTATAACAGCTATAACAATATAATATAGCTGAGAAGTCTTTTTTTTGTATTAACGTGCAAACCTCTGGAGCTACGGATCAGATTTAAAAAAAATATTATGTGCACTCAAGCATGAGGTAGGTAGGTTACAGGCCATATGATCTACGACTAAAAGGACCGGAGCTACGCGGGTGAAACCATCAATCGCTGCGAGTTCGTAATATAGTAAATACGTATACCGTGTGAATTGCTATACGCACGTGACAGTCTAGCACGACCAAAATAGCACCTCTCGCTCAACACAGGAACACCATGGTGTTCGTATATGAGCCAAGGTACTTACTTAATTGCCAGTAAATTTACCATGTTTGAAGCTCTATAGTTATATACTCAGTTATATAGTTTATATATAATATATAAAGTATATAAGGGGAAGTATCTCTCGCTCACTTGATACCGCCGTAAAGTGACACCTACGGTGTCGCGTTTCGTGCAGACTATGAGTGATTACTCATGTGTGATGGTCCACTGGGAGGGGAAACGGAGGGCAACGCATCGGCACAATTATTAAGTGCATAGGCGTTGGTAGTCGTTGAAAGACTTCGATTGTTCGTTTGTTATATAGTATAAAAAATGTTATTGCCGATTCCCGACTTTTCGTTTTCATTCTGAAATGTTAGTAACATAGAAAATGTGAATGTATTCAACGAAAGCGCTTTTCCAACGTCTCTATTCATCCATCCAATTTGATAACAACGCTAGTAGTTTTCAGCATTTTGTTCCACGGGAAAAGCTTGTGAGTAATAAACGTGGTACGTTTCGACTACATTCAAAAAAGCTTTTCACTCTATGAATAATGTGTGGAAAATTTGAGTGCATATGTCAAATTCTAATAGTGTATCAAGTTAATAATTGCATACTCTTTTTAGGTTGAACGTCAATAAGAACTAAATCGTAACGGCGTCAAAATTCATTAATACAATAAGGCCATCTCCCAAGAGCTTGGAACGCGCACACAGAGTAGGATTTCGGAGAAGGCGTGTCCATGCCGCACCGTTGCCAACTCTGGTGGGAATTTTCGGAGCAGCAGACGCCATCGGGCCCACTCGACATGTGGACGTCCATGGCTCTACCAGGATTTACAGGTTTCTTAATCGCGGGATAGGATGCGGTGGAGATCCTTGTCCATGGGGGAGTTGGACGTAGAAGAGTCATCGACTCGTCATCGTCACTTAGCAAATGTTTCCGAGGCATCCTTGGGGACCTAAGATGATACACGAGTTCTCTATTTAATCGAATCAGTCTCTTACCAATTTTGCCAATTTGCTCAAGCTTTGATGTAGCATACTTGATACCGGCGTAAAGTGACAGCGTCACTGTCGCGTTTTGTGCGGTTCGTGAGTAGTACGCAACAATCATGCAAATGTCTATGGGCGTAGACAGTCGCCAAAAGGCTCGGATTGCTCGTTTGCCGTCTAATGTTATTAAAAAACTTTTTGTTCTCAAAACTGATAAAAAGTAGAAAAAATCTGTTCAAATTTTTGTAAAATTATATAAAAGATGAGTGCTGTTGAAATATTGTCACGTATTGGAACTGCCGGTGCCTATTCTGGATACCTCTCTCAGTCCATTTCCTCCCAAAGTACAGGGTAATCCTATACCTGACAACAGAAAATACCTATCACATTCAGCCTTTGAATACTAACACGCGGATGAATTATATGATGGCTTGGTTTATAAACATTTATTTGTTTCATTAGCACACTGATAGCAGCACACACCTAATGCCAGCGGTTGCGGCTGAGTACCCCCTAGTAGTAATTTAGATTTTTCATTGTATAAGGGGCAAACGAGACTTCGCAAACTTTTGACGATTATCGACGCGCAAGGACATCCGCATTATTGTTTTTTCTTCCCTCCGTTGTGCCACCGGCTACTCAAGCCCCATAAAACGCACCAGCATAGCTCCTAATTTACGGCAATATTAAGTAAGCGAGAGGTCCCCGGTCGTGCAACTGCCCCAATTCGGCAATGCAGCATGTCACTACCTCCTACTAAAAAGTATTTCGACAAGATTATTTCCTACATCATAACACGTAAATACGTATTGGGTTCACGGCGTCAACATTGAATAATATTGATATGGACAGGTGCTAAATCTGCAGTATCTTTACCTAATCTTAAAAGTTTTTTTTCGTATTAATTTGGAACCCTACGATATGTATAGCTTACCTGCTCCCCTTACCTCCAATGGTCTGTCGGATACTCGCAAAGAGTACAATACCTGGCAGCATAGCTTTGCTACGGTTTTATGTGATCTAGGCATGGCTTCCCTCCCGGCCGTGTGGGCCTACTCCGTCTGGAATACAGAATGGCACTACCTTTTACAACGTTTTAGGTATAATGCCTTTATAGTGTAAAATTTACATACTCATTTTAAACATACTACAAGTAAGGACTTATAGTATGTTTAAAATTTTCTTGATGAAGTCCTCCCAGGCCGGACAATTGGGATGGACCGAGCGCATCACGAGGGATTTGTTTTGAAAGGACAACAGAGGCGCGACCTCTATGCTAAAAGCTATCAAACTGTTAGAATATCTTCTTAGGCTTAAAGTGGCGTTGTAATTCTAATGAACCTTCAAATATTATAAATCTAAAAGTTTTTATGCTTGTTATTATTTCATGAAAATTACATTACGGAAGTTATTAAAATTTGACTCAGTTGCAGATAGCATTCGGAAACAGTATAAAAGTGATTTCAAATTGGTGCTCGAAAACTAATATAAATTTAAAATTATAAATTATCATTACTTAATTGTACATTTTATATTTATAAAGTAAACATTTTTATAACTAAAAATTATCTTACGTTGTCAAGACGAATCTAGAACACGTTAAAGTCCCACATGTCATTCAGGCTATATCAGAGCCCTTAAACCAACGTTTATATAAAATATGTGGAAATTGTTTTTTTTTTATAGAATAGGGGGGGCAAACGAGCAGTGGGATCATTTTACGACTACCACTGGCTACTCACAAACCGCACTGAAGGTGTCACTTTACGGCGGTATTACGTGGGAGCCGTATTTCATTGGGAATAGCCATTTTCAACAACTGGACCGTCTTGTTTTATGGAGGGCCAGCAATTTGAGGATTGAGAACGGCTGAAAAAAAATCCGGCAGATAGAGATCGGCATTATATGTTTTTCAATAAAGCTAGACTTATTGAGTAAAAATTGATCGTTATCTGCCTTTTAGTTTTAGTTTCTTATTTTAAAACTCGCGACGTTACTTGACATAACAACAACAATAGCTTCTATCAGAATACAGAGACTTAGAAAAAACTACGCCCAGACAGGTTTGAAGGTGTAGACGGGAGCGTAGCTTCCGCCATAACTTTCGTGATTAGGTTTTTTCTTTTATTTGAGCCAAACAAATTTAGCACAATTTCAGAATTTTGCCGATAGGTATCACTATCTAAAATCAAGATACCCAATCCTTAACATCAGGGGCCATATTTAAGAATGTTTCGCAATAACAATCCGGCTAATTGTTGGCCCACCACAAAAAAAAAACTGCTCTTTTTTTTACCATCATGACATTAAACACTTCTCACGCGCTCAGTTGAAAAGAAAATGGAAAAGTCACTCATTTGTTTCACAATGAGCTGCAAAGTTTATATAATAATGTTGATATTGAGTTGTTAACTGAGAAAACATGTGTGTGACTGTTCTGAGCTGACTGTAGATTGGATGGTCTGAACGAGAATGGTGATTTAATAGCGACGAAGTTGCGATGAGCGGGGGTGAATAATGCATCAGTGGTTTCAGAAGCGAATAATTTTAATGTGGACACTGAGGCGTTGAATTTAACCCTAATGTGCTTTTCCAATTCGCTACTTGCGTATAATGGTCTTCTGTTCCCGAGTCATTTGGTTTCACAAAATGAGCAACGAATGAAGTAAGTACTACGCTTTAGGAAAAAATTTCGTAGTTATGTCTTATTGTATCTTCATGTTTTTTGGTGTTGTGTTTTTTTATTTATTTAATTATGTTTATTGCTGGATATTTATACTATATTTATAGGAGAGCACTTTTTTTTGTTGACGCGTCGCCCTTGGTGAGGTGCCCCAGACCAACAAATCGTCAGGGCACCTCGACGGCTAGTCAGCCCCCTAAGGGACCGGCTCCATTTCCATAGATGAGGTAGTCCCGCACTACAGGACAACTCCTCTTACTTTGGGACAGTGCAATGGGGTGACGTTCCCATCCTCGCCCCGTGCCCCGTGCGCAAAAGCATCTCCTCGAGTTTCTCTTTTGTCTGATCTTGTAAGGTACAAAGAGCGTCTCATGCTCCTACTCTTTGGCCACCCTCTTCCTATAAGTGGGGTGCAAAAGTATCCGCCTCGTTTCAATTGGCTTCGTCGAGGGTTCACTCCAGGGTACTGAGCTCCACCGCCACGACAAGGCTTGAAACTTTGTGGGGCATAGGAGAGCACCTTCTCTATTTAAAATAATATTTTAAAGTCCTTTTTATTTCCATAGCCTTTGGTATAATCCTTCTAAATATTCGACGTAATTTCGATGTGATTTATTAAATCTAACATGATGGAGGGGTTCAACTTCACTATGTCCTTTCTTTCAATATCAGGCGGGGTTGCGCAACTTTATATGGAATACTATGAGCGTTTGTTGAAATGCAATCGGTACAAGCTATAAGGGGGCTTACTTCGAACATTCTGTAATTTATATAAACAATATATTTTTATTATTTTTAATAGCCTGATGTGTCTCACTCATGGGCAAAGGCTTCTCTACTCTCTTTCCATGCCTCTCAATTTTGAGCTTGATTGGGTCAATCCTACCGAAAGGGGTCCAGCTCATCTTGCCATCACAGACGGGGTCGCCGGTCATTCTGTAGGGTCCAAGGATGTTTATTCTCCACCCAAAAATGTTCCGACATGCGGGAAATGTGGCCAGCCCAGTTCCATATAGACATGCAGTCTTTCGATTATTATCTTCCGAACTATACCTAACTCGGGTCTATTAATTGGATACCCAGAATATCTATTTAAAATGAAATAATTATATGTAAATAACAGAACAAGGTGTGGTGAAATTTTCTGAGCACTAACAATTAATATAGCGAAATCGTACCTCTAAACCGACGGCGGTTTGCCGTACGCCATATAAAATGTGCCGACCCGAAATTGTTAATGCCACAAAGGGTGCGCTCGAACAAACAAACCCTGAAAATCTTTTTACACAATATCCCATCAAGATTTGTCCGCAGAGGAAAATTATGTTTGCATAGAAATAATTTATACGAGTATTATATAATGTACATTGAAGTTGTATCACATTATATAATTATTATCATCACTTTTCATCGGCTCGCTATTTTTTATTTTGCAACGAAGATTGAGTTTCGCTTATCCCTTGATAGTTATCTATACGTTATATTATATCTAGTTTCACGGGACGTCCTTGAGAGTAATGAAAGGAATTTGTCTATGAAGATTGACAAAATTGTTTACGAAACTAATTTCAGGGGGTATTGATTATATTTCGTTTTCGCCAATTTGATTCAGGGAATTGCGCGTCTGTTTATAAACCAAAATAAAAGTATGAGAATAATATATTATTCTCACCAGCTACAGAAATCATTAGATGAGCCATCTGAAACTCTTGAAGTAAATTTATACTGTATGCATTTTTATAGCATAAGATTATGATGACTACCGACATGGACATTCGCATGATTCATACACAGGTGCGCTGCTCTCCTATAATCACCCCCATGAGCCACCGGCTGCTCACAGACCGCTCGAAACGCGACAGCGAAACGGTCATTTTATGTCGTGCACCATGCACTGCACTACCCCCTCCTACGCAGCATGATACTACTCCTTGTGATCAACTTTTTCAAAATCTACTGAAAGGATTTTCATGCAACTTTCTCCTATGAAAATAGCGATTCCTAGGGTAAGGGTAAATTACCTTACCTAAGTGTTAGTTTTTAATTTATTTAAGGACAAAGCCAGGGATGATCGCTACTTTTCATAATAAAATAACAACAACAGAATATCATCACGCCAGTTTCCTAACGGGGTAGGCAGAGCGAATGGAGCATGTCACGATCCTTACATACCTGCCTTGCCTCCTCCACTTTCGTAACTCTCTTCATATAAACACGGTTGCGAAGACTCCGAACACCACCTTCGGACAGTACCCGACCAATTTGATCGGGGTATGCTAGTCTGGGTCCTCCCCGGTGCCTACATCCTTCCACATTCGCATTGTATATCTGTTTCGTTAACCTTACATCCATAATTCTCTCTACATGTCCGAACCATCAGAGCACGCCCTTTCTCATTTTAACGCCGATATTTTCATTCATTCCTAATCTCTCTCACTTCTTTCTTTTGTTCATTGTAAAATAAAATGTAATTATATCAGTAAAGAGGTATAAAATTACCTATAACTGCGATAATAATATTATTTACAAGTTACATAAAATTACATAAACCATTTTATCAGGAGCGATAAAAAGTAGGTAACGTTGTAAATATATACTCATAAATATCACGTTTATATCGTAAATGCCATTCTATCCGTAATAACCACTCTTCAGATATGCTTTTACGCGCCGAAAGGTTTCGGGGAAGACAATTTACAAGACAAATTGTTTTTTTATCTTATAGTACAGTAGTTTGTATCGACCATGCTAGCTAAAGGAATCGAAATTACAGATAATGATAATATTAAACAAAAATACTTCATGTGCTACTTAGATTTAAAATGTCAAAATTTGTGTTGATTTTATTTTTATTATATATTGTTATTCTGTACTGTAAAAACTGCCGGTACGGGATGGATGCGAGTAGCAGGAGATCGGTCGTCTTGGTGTTCATTGACAGAGGCCTACGTCCAGCTGTGGACCGATAAGGGCTGATAATGATGATGATGATGATGAATGTTAAAACTATCTAATTTGATTGAAATTTGACACAGAACATAAAAATATTAAATGTGAGGAAAAACATATGATGCCTTAGGAGCGTGAAGCTTTTTAGCGGATGAGCGGGAATACCCTGCGAAACTTATTAAAACTGAGCACAATTAATTAAATAGGTTTTATATATATTACACAGCAATCGGAGTGTATTGGTACCTATCAACACCCACAATGATCTGTAGAACTTGAGCATAGGGCTCTCCTCAACACGCCAACACATCTAAATTGTTACAAGCAGAAATAATCTCACGTTATTTCAGCGAGAAATAAATCCCACCACGATAGTAAAAATTGTTTTTAAATTAAAATTCATTATGTCTGGGGTAATGAACGGGCTACAAGTAATTTCATTCTGACAGACCGGTCCCGGAAATTTCCAGTTTCTAGTCTCCAGTGATCGCAGCTCGTTGACTTGACTCAATAACTTTATCCGTTTACGCCTTTTAAGTGATCAACTACTAATGATTTCTTAAGTAATTGCAAATGTTACGCATTACAATAAATTAAATTTATCTGGGTCATTAATAAGGACCGAAGGACTTGAAATAAAACCTTATTTCGTTACAGTAATTATTGACAAGTAGATGGCCCGAGACACGTTGTTCTGTCATAAATTAAATATGTTGTCATTGCCATGACATAGAATTATCCTTACCATGAATTTATAATCTTATATTGTTGACAGTATAAAATTATATATTCATGGTCAATGAATTTTTGCCATATTTCATGAAATATTAGTGAGAAGCCGGGACGGAGTGCTATTATGTAATTACAGACGCGCCGGCGTGAAAAAGTAACATTAGTTAATTTGCCTTAAGAAATAAACCTGAAGATCCAAGATCCAGCAATTTAATCCGACCATTAGCATGTAATAACAACGATAATGCGATAAAATTCCGTCATATTCGAAATACGGTACAATATAACTGTGATATCAATATATGGACAAGGTTTATCATTTACCCTTCAAATTTCGGCACTCGTATAACGAATGGTGAGAATTTGTCACACGATTTATTTTTTGCCAATGCGTCGTGAAAAAACCTTGGCACCCGCGTTTTACGTAGCACCCGCAATAGAGTCAACTTTTTGTAAAGAACGGATAGATTTAAGCTAAATTCATATTGTAATAGGTCATGAAAATTTCCAGGCTTATTACTAATTTCTTTCAAATTTACTAATTATTTGTGACAATTAATAATTTGTCTTGGGGCGACCGCACAGTGTTCACACAGTAATTTAAAATTTAATCATATATAATAATTCAAAGCTTTTGCACCGCCTATTGGGTGAACGTTCGAAAAATATTATTAGGCGGATGTCTTAATAAAAAAAATACCCGTTTATCAAATTGCAGATTGATTAGAGATGATTTCGACGATAGACAGTCAACCAGCTGTGGTGAAAACAAATCTCATAATCTAATTAAAATAATAATACTCGTATCACGTATTCGGAATACGATATTTCGAAGACGTAATCTTAGTTCTGTTAAATTTATTGTCTTCTCAAAGATTTGAACTCAGATTCAGCTGCGCTGCTAAGAGAAATGAACATGATTTATCACGGAGACAGCTTTAAACTTTGACCTAATTCTGTACTGAAAATGTAGTTATGATTTTTTTGATTCATGCCGAATGATGTTGTGAAATTTAGCTGCTTGTTTTAACTTGCAAATTATACCGCTCTGTCACATATAAACATCTCTTCTAATAACTTATCCTTAAAGTGTGCACTAATACTTAAAAAAGTTAGTGGGCTGGCCATTTTTTACCTTTGTGCTTACAATGCTCTCTACGCGGGATTTTTCATTATGAGTTTTTACTAAGAAGTTGACAATTTAATTCTACTTTTCTAAGTAAAACACAAATAATTTATGAAAAATCAACACATTTTTAAGTGTATTTCGGGAACTTTTATTATGTATTTAACTCCTAGATTTTGAAAAATAAAAAGATATACAGTGAGCGTCTCAAAGCCGTGCATACAAACGATGTGTAACTGTCTAATAACGCGCTTTATAAAAACAACTCAAACAGATACGTGTATGGTTGATATTTCAACGAAATATCGAATCGAATCGAAAAAAATATCGAAATACATTGTAAAAACGACTAAAAATAAGAAAGACATTGCAAAAGAGTGTTTATGTCCAATCACGGATGCTTTAAAATTACATTTGAGAATGAAATCATACATCTCATATGCTTTTGTAAATCAATGATTTGACTACTTTATTTACCCTACTATTATACACATAGAAATATCCCTATTCCTAAAGATGAAAAAAGTAAATGTTTTCTACATCTACAGGATATACTTTAACAGCTCAGACGTATCATATTTCTAAATTGCAATTTTCATTGTACAGTAGTTTTGTGTTCCCGCAACATCTTTTGTCATATATAAACTGAGAAAACGTTCCCAAGACGAAATTTCTCAACTGAGACATGTTCCTAAGATATGACACTAGTTCCCAAGATATGACACTATTTTTAAAATACTGAAGTTTTGAAACCCCTTCCCTTACATTGAGCCACCAGAGCATTTGAAAATGAAATATCTGATATGAATCTTAGTCATGAAGAAATATAGCTTAGCTGTCACTTTGTGGAGGTATAATTAAATATAGAATAGGAGGCAAACGAGAAATCGGAGCCTATCAACGACTACCGACGCCTATGAACATCCACATATTTACTATGCCGATGCGTTGGAAGTGGCCACCGGTTACTCACAAACCGCAAGAAACGCGGCACAGAAGATGTCACTTTACGGCGGTATTATATGAGCGATAGGTACGTCCCCGGTCGTGCCGGCCCGATTCCGTTGAATAGGACGATGTAGTATCATGCACTATATATGGCACTACCTCCTCCTATGAAGCATGGCACTACATCCTAAACATGTGAACGAAGGATACTATGCCCATGCGGCTGCAACAGCACAATAAACGCACCTTCCTCATATTGGCTCAAATAATTGTTGCGAATATCAGACGGCCTTAGTAATTCATACAGCTACAATCGGTCCTAATATAATATAATTTGTGGTTTCCCATCCCGAAGAAACTCTGCCAATCGTAACGCAACGAGGCAACAGATTGGTGCCATTGCCAAACATTTTTCACTTTTATCCGTGAACTTATGGCATTAAGCGTTCCTTTCAAAGCTTACATCTTAGGGACTGTTCGGGAAACTATGTGACTGGATCACTAGTTTTCTGCCAGATCCCAGCATCAAGGTCGTTGTCGACCTTTCTGTAGTCGTTGTGTCTGAAGTCGAGTCTTTATTGACGAAAGACTCGGAATGGGGCCGACAAAAATCCAATTTTACTTCAAAAGGACACAACTTTGCGCGTTCACTGCTAAAAAAACCCTTCTCCATATATTCTTGTTTCGAAAATGTCCCCCTAATATCCTCAGCTAGTATCGGGATTCTTGGAGTCGACATATCGGCATATCGGCGAAGGCTAAATTAGCCGCCAAGAAGCTGGGTGTGTTCTATAGGGCGAAGCAGTACTTCTCACCATATCATCCGCTGCAATTGTACAATGCGCAGGTCCGACCGCATATGAAGTACTGCTCTCACGTTTGGGCTGGTGCCCCCAACCGTATTCAACGTAGAGCGACTCGAATTGTTGACGACCAGGATGTTTCCGTGCAGCTTTTCAATCCTTTGGCATTACGAAGAGATGTTGGCTCGCTCTGCACCTTCTACAACGTGGGAGAGTGTTCCGAGGAGTTGTTCGGATTAATACCAGCAGCGGAATTCCACTCTCGGACATCACATCAGAACTCTAAGTTCGACCGTCACCACCTTGATGTCCAAAAGTCTACAACTGTACGTTTCGAGCGCAATTTATTACCGCACACAACTTCGACGTGGAACCAGCTGCCACCATCGGTATTTCCAAACCAGTACGATATGGGTTTCTTAAAGAAAAGAGCTTACTTCCATCTTAAAGGACGACAACGCGCCTCTATAACTTTGGGTCATGTGGATGTCTGTGGGCGGCGGTAGTTACCTACCATGTGCTCGTTTGCCCCTTTTGTACTCTTTTTTTAATTTGTAACAGTGTTTGTAATTTTAACACATGCAATAATATACTTCTATTCTATCAAATTCTATTCTAAACTATTCGCTAGTCATGTCCTGATTTATATGCAATGCACCGATGATACTGCTTCTAACTCAATTGAAAAAATATTATCAATATCAGTAATGATACTATTTTTATGAGACAGGAGGCAAACGAGCAGGTGAGTGGTAACTACCGCTAACGCTTTGCCACCCATTAAGGAATAGGTAGGCCTTTTTATACCTCTGGCACATCACACACACACACACACACACACACACACAGACACACATACACACACACACACATAGGAACTCTTGGTGTTTGATCTCTTTTATGCATTCTTTATTTTATGTGTTCGTGTTCCTAATTTGAATAATTGATGCATTGATCATCTCGCGTTAATTATGCCACCAGTAAGAAGGCACATGGATACAATTACAGCAACCAGAGCCATAACTATGATTCAAGAAGGACGTTCTCAGCGTTACGTGGGTTTGCAGCTGAGTTTTTCTCGAAGATCTGTTTAAAATGTGTAGAATCGCTTCCAAGACACTGGCAGTGTGGCCAGGAGACCTGGTTTAGGTAGAGTTTGCATGACAACGACTCGTGAGGATCGGTACATCCAACTAAGTGCTCGTCGTGGTCGTACAGTAACGGCCCTTAAGTTACAACACCAGCTACGGCTGACAACAGGTACCCGTGTCAGTGATCAAGCTATACATAAGCGAATGCACGAAGACCAGCAAACGTCCAGACGACGAGTTGTTCAAATTCCTCTGAGCAGGTTTCAACGTGCAAATCGATTAAGATTCTCCCGTCAGTATTTGAACTGGGGGATTAATCAGTGGGGCGAGGTGCTTTTTACAAACGTACGTACGTAAAATTTCTTAATGATGATCGGCGTGTTAGAATGTAGAGACGATGCGGCGAGCGGTTTTCGGAGTCCTGCATTTACGAGCTTGACTGTTTCGGTGGTCCCAATGTAATGGTTTAGTATAAGCGAAAAAACCGAGCTCAACACTTTAAATTTGGGTATCGTGACTGCAGAACTTTACATCGAGGACGTCCCCAGGCCTCAAGTGATCCCATTTGCACAGCGAGTGGGGCCTGGATTCATTCTGATGCAAGATAACGCCCGTGCACATACAGCTCGATCAACCTAAACTGTCCAAGAAGGATCTCATATTGAAGTATTACCATGGCCAGCTAACAATCCGGATTTAAATCCGATCCAGCAATTGTGGGAACAATTGAAACGAAGAATTAGAGAGAATGAGAAAGAGGTCTACAACCAACTGATGTAAAGATGCTTGGGAGGGGATTCCAGATGAAAACGTGATGAATTTAGTCCAGAGCATGCATACGAGGCTACTGGAGTGTATTGCTAAGAGAGGAGGACATACTCGTTATTAAAAAGAGGAAACAAAAGTGACAAGAACAATAGTTTGTCTATTTCCGGTGATTTTTTTTGTTCATTTTTTCATTCAAAATGGCCAATTTTATTATGAACATAAAAAACAATTCATGATCATTATTTTAAGCAATTTTAGCCTATGTTATTTTCAATAACATTATTTTATAGTTACATAAATTAAACAAGTTAATTTCTTTATTATTTTCATGATACATCAAAAAATCTTGGTGGCCTTTATTTTGTTTTGAATAGTATAATAACCCTTTATAGTTTTATACTCACCATCATCATCAACAGCCCATATAAACACACCGCTATAGGTCTCTTTCGCAAATTTTGATGATTTGATGATGATAATTAAACAGTATCACAGCTGATGATGAAGAATGTAAACAGTGAAATACTTTAATCTTCGTCCGCCTCCAAAAAGCTGCAACGAGGCACGCGTGTCCTAGCGCCGCCCATTAGTCTAGCAGTTTCCTTTTAAAGCGGCGGTAAATAAAAGCAGCGTTCAACCCTTGATATATATAGTACCTTACGAGTATTTTGACATTTGCAAGAAATTTCGGGTTAAACATTTTATTTTCTATGCTTTATATACAAATTTAATTTTATAATTTCGTAAGAACCTCCATACATTTAAACAAAACTAAAAGAACATGACAAACAAATGTAAATACATACGTAATCGGTAAAACATAGCACTTTCACGTGTGTACTGTCCCATGACTATTGTAAAATAATATAGCTAACCTAAGTTTTTTTTTATTAACAAATGGAGAATATTAGAGCTATTAACTTCATTTCAAAACATTCATTAATATCCGCACGGATTATTTTTAAGAAGATACCTTGTAATCCTTTACCTCGATCCCTCAATAGGCGACCAGATTCTTATAAACCGTGCAATTACATTGCCATTCAAAGTGTTATGTAAGCTAGAGGAACCTAGGTGACGGCGTACCTGGTTTAATTATTAAATAACCGTGATAAAAATCATTAATATTTAAAAAATTCAATTATAGTCATTGCATAATGTACCTGTGGTCTGAGTGTTCATTGATAGTATAAAGTATTAGTAGCTCCGAGGGAAAGTACTATCATTGTACATCAAGAGACCCGCGAGCTTTAATAAGCATAGAAAAAAATCGAATCATGGCCCTTTTACCCTTCATTTTTGCAACTTTCTTATTTATTTATTCGTGATAAAATTTTAAACGTTGTTTCAAATTGCCATATAATGTAATGTATGCGTAAAATTTTACCCATATTCCTTTGAGAAGATTTTGATTGTAAAATGCTATTTAGATTTCTTTTTGTAAATTTATAATAACGATGGAATAAAATTTTGTCTTATAACGAACAAAAAATTGCATTAATAATATGAGTAAGAGGTAGTGTCATGCTGCATAGGAGGAAGTAGTGCCATGCATGGTACATGACACTATATCCTCCGATGTAAAGGGAGTCATGCCGGCACAACCGGGGAGGCACATCTCGCTCACTTGATACAGCCGTAAAGGGACACCTAAGGTGTTACGTTTCGTGCGGTTTGTGAGTAGTCGGTGGCCCATTGTGGGGGTGGGTGAAAGGAAGGGCAAACGGCATAATTATGCTTATATTCATGGGCGTTCAAAGAAACTGATTTTTGTTTGCCCCCTATGCTATAGAAAAAGAGTAGAATAGTATGTAAAGAGTAATTTTATTTTAATACGCATAAAATAGGTCACAGAAGCTGATGACAGAATGTTAAGAACAAGAAGAGTGATAAAACTGTAGTTACAGCCATTCACAGCGACATATATGTGCTCATTCGCGGCGCGTTGCTCTAACAAAATATAGTAGAAGTTTTTTCCTTCCATGAGTTCCGTATACTAATATTATATAATTTATTTTAATGAGATGACATGAGAATGAAATAAATTTATCTCTAATCAGTGACATGTAATTACTACGTAGTAATAATAATTCAATGTCTCTAATTTGCAAATATTTTGGTGCTCAGGTTTCATTTTTATACTATTGGGGTACAAAGGTGCAGTCGGAGCATTTTGATGACTATCGAAGATAATAGACGTTCATGTAATAACTAAGCCGATGGGTTGACCTCCCATTCTACGTGGTGCCGCCAGTTTCTAACCAAACCTCACGGGACACTGAAGCTGTCACTGCATCATGTGAGCGAAAGGTTATTTTCGTTCCGATTGAAATGAAGAATGAAACAGCACTGAACTTCAAATATGTCCAAACGAAATAAACGGTAGATCACAATCGACACTTCAATCAAAAATTATAATTGTATAAGTTTAATATTCATGTTGCATTGTTTGTACAAATAAATATTTTAATAATATCATTAAATATTTATCAACAGCAATATACGTTGTTTTAGTAAGTTTCAGCAAGTTTGGGGAGCACCAAATAATGCTGATTTAAGCTGGGGAGCTGTTGGTGAAGTGCTGTTAAGTAAGTTTTTTACGTCTTCATTTAGTGGCCTTTATATAAATTTACATTAATATTTATTTCGAAACATAACTAAATAATCTTGATTAGAATAAAGTCATGTATATTGAGAGGCAGTGCCATACTGCATTGCAGTGGAATTGGGCCAGCAATACCGAGTGCATACCCGGTATTGCTGGCCCAATTCCACTGCAAGGCTTACTTTTCACGTTTCCTGTTGCTTGTGACTATCCATTGGGCCAGTGGAGGGGAGAAATGACGACAGGTAAGACGTTCCATGCTGTATATAGGCGTGTAGTCCTAAAAAGGCCCTGAATGTTTGTATGCCCATGTTATTTTATAAAAAAGCCAGCACCAGGTATTGTATTGTTACAGTTAATAATACCTAGTACCGCTACCTAGAAAGCAATTCTCTCCGACAATTTATATTAATTATTTTTGAAAATTATATGAGATATAATTTTCAAACCAACTCTTATAATAATGTCATGTAGTGAGCTGATACAGAGAAGATGTTCCGAGAGTCTAGGATGATCCATCTAACTCTTACAATAACGTCACGTAGTGAGCTGATACAGACAAGATGTTCCGAGAGTCTAGGATGATCCATCTAACTCTTATAATAACGTCACGTAGTGAGCTGATACAGAGAAGATGTTCCGAGAGTCTAGGATGATCCATCTAACTCTTATAATAACGTCATGTAGTGAGCTGATACAGAGGAAATGTTCCGAGAGTCTAGGATGAGCCATCTAACTCTTATAATAACGTCATGTAGTGAGCTGATACAGAGAAGATGTCCCGAGAGTCTAGGATGATCCATCTAACTCTCATAATAACGTCACGTAGTGAGCTGATTCAGAGAAGATGTTCCGAGAGTCTAGGATGATCCATCTAACTCTTATAATAACGTCATGTAGTGAGCTGATACAGAGAAGATATTCCGAGAGTCTAGAATGATCCATCTAACTCTTATAATAACGTCACGTAGTGAGCTGATACAGAGAAGATGTTCCGAGAGTCTAGGATGATCCATCTAACCGTCCCTGTAGGTTGTCAGCATTTCACATTTGCCTACATTTATTTTGATTTATAAACTAGATGCGCGATTCAGTGAGAAAAGTCTTCAAAACGAAAAGTACTTTACTCAAAATCCACTGAAGATTCTCTCAGGCACGTTCCTTATATTACGTTCCATGTAACTATTCCGATAAAAATGTCCTCTAGGAATAAGCAATACGAAATATCCGTTTCAAACGAAACGTTTTCATCGGTTGCTCTCGGAGGATTACATCCAACAAAAATTGTTATATAACTTTTAGATCACATTTTCTTTATATACTGAAATATAACCTTTTTCTTCATCATATTGTTATAGTTTTCCCTCTGCTTTTGTATTAATTATGCTTAATTTTTGTACACAAAGTTTCACTGTGTGTTTATAAACCTTTTAGCAGAAAAAGGTTTTTTTACAGTTTAATTGCTTTTGTTATAAAAGTTGAATCTAGAATGTCTATACACAAGATATCCCGCGGGATCTGTAAGGTCCGCCCCACTTGTTTACTTTGGTGTACTTTGTAAATGTCAACCTCCCTAAGTTTAGATAAATTGACATCAAAAGTTAAAAACATTTTACTCTACCGCAGCGTTTTATCTTGTAGAAGGTAGTGCCATGTGTATAACACCTAAATAGTACCGAGATTTTCGAAGTACCTCATGTTCACTGGATGCGTCCAACAAGCGATAAAATTGCTGTGGTGCTTCGTGAGATTTGATTTTCGGTTGGTCCGTTGGAGGGAAGGAGGGAAGGGGAGCGACACGTTTGCCTATATACGGATGTTGTTAAGCGACGGCATCCTTTATATCTAAGTAAACCCCCCTTAATCTTTAAAAAATTATAACGCAATTTCAAGTGATCAGCTCTCGGATTATCCATACTGATACTGAAAAGAGGAAAGAAAAATAGACACCATAGAACCAATTGGAAATATTATTGTACCATTAGAATTTTTCCAGAATAAAATATGGAAGGATCGTTTTATGTGGCACTTCGTTTTTTCTCCAACCCCACCACTCCAGTGAAGTAGGCAGAAGAGGGAAGGAAAATGTTGTTGCTGTTTAAAGTAAAAAGGAAAAAATAATTTCGAGTGATCGCATTTGTCTTCCCGATATTCAAATAAACGAAAATAACCTAAAGAAGCTACGGAAAATGTTGTGAGCAGTGAATGTAGTATTTTGCCGCTAGCGTTGTTTGCCGTGCGCTTGCCCTCCCGTTCACATAATACCACCGCAAAGAGAGAGCTAAGTAATAATAATAATATCTGTGGACTTTTCACACCACGTCAGCATAGCCCTGTGCTAAGTACCGTAAAGAGTTGTGTTACAGGTACTAGACAGCAGAAATATATTTAATATTTGTGTACATTTAAGAAAGTTTGATATATTTAAGATATTTATTATAGAAATACGTATAACACACATACAAACATCCACGACCTAGGCGGGATTCGAACCCGCAACCTCTCATGTAACACACGGACTGACCCCCACTTTACCAACTGAGCCAGCCGGTAGGGCTAAGTATGTCAAAAGTGTAATTTAATAGTTTAACTCCATAAAGAATCCATGAATTTAGTTAAATAGATGTTACTAACCAGTGGAAGTGCAATGTCATTAATTTATTCACGAGAATAACATATAGATATATTTCGGGAACATTGGAAAACCAAATACTTAAAACTCTGCTGTTCCTAATGAATATGATGTTTCAATCTAGAAGAAACATTGAGGATCGATGACAGCAATGCAAAGTCAATTCGAAAATGGGAAAATTTATCTACTCGTACTTTTCGTAAACAGACCTTAACAGAGTGGTAACATATTTAACCGTATAATAAAATATTTAAATTAGGGCAAACATAGTTTATGCAATTTTGTCTCGCGCGAATTTATTAATCCATTTCAAATGATGATTAAATCAGTATGCAAATGATTGTAGGGTATAAATTATGTTACATCGAAAGATAAATATTTGTTTCCATCGATTTGTATTAAATTAATCGCCTTTTAATGAGCGCGTGCAAAATTAATTCAGTCTATATAGACCTAAATATATAAACAGATATTTTATTAGTTAAGTTATTTTAGTTCGTCAATTATTCCCACAATTCGCTCAAACGAGAATTTGGAGAATCTGCATATGTGTTTTACATCAACAAAAATTAAATAGAAATAAATTTATTCATTCCTTCACAATACACCTCAACGGAGTACACATAACACTAAAGGAAGAAGAGAAAAAAAATAAACCAAATTAAACACACATGTACACATGTGTTTAATGTGGTTTATCCTTTTTTTCTTAGTGCGATCTAATCTGAGGAGCACTGATAAGGATGGCATTCGGCACATGTCGGAGAATCTGGTATCATGGCGCCGATGTTCAGCGACATCACAGGGGTAAGGCGGACGGTGACGAATTCAAATATGTAACTTCTCCTCACTAGAGCTTTTATACAATAACATATTTTAGGAAAAGGTAGTGCCATGCTGCGCAAGACAAAGTGGTGCCCTGCACTGTGCATGACACTACATCCCCCTATGCAATTGGGCTGGCCCGACCGGGGAGGTATATCTCGCTCACATGATACCGGCGTAAAGTGACGCCTGCGGTGTCTCGTTTCGTGTGGTTTGTGAGTAGCCGGTGGCTCTTTGGAGGTCAAAAGGAGAGCAACGCATCGACATAATTATGGTGATATTCATGGATATCGTTAGTCGTTGAAATGCTCCGCTTGCTCCTTTGTCCCCCTATACCATAAAAATTACGAATAGATAAAGAGCTTAAGATATTCTCTTTTAAAATGTTAGTGACTCAAACAGCTCAGCTTCAATATGTAAGTGTAAATCCAAAGCTTTGTCATTGAAAGGAATGCGTTCTATCGTCTCCATTCAAGCAAATCTGGGTTCGCCAATATCCTGTGTTCGTTACTAGCAAACATCTAAGCGAAATTTTGTTTGAGGGCTCTTGTCAGTAAATATTGATGCGTGGATTTGAGATGCTTAAAGAGCCAGAGATCTTGAATAATAGATATTTCTTATTATAAATGTGTAGCACAGCGTTTGATTCTGATATAGTTAAAAGAATTCTTATATGAGACCTCTTGCTTCATGGCTCGCAAACATAATATTCAAAGATCAGTCAAGATACGCTCTAGATGATATTTTTGATAGCATAGATGTGTTCTCCTAATCCCCTCAAGGGACCAGCGGCTACTTAAAAACTGCACGTAACTAGAGGGTATAGTGATCACTTTTAAAACGTTATCATGCGAGCGTATCCTATTCATGCCGGTCCCACTCAGCTGCAATGAAGCTGAAGCTCTTGAAGTATTTTTTTCGTAGTGTATGAAGACAGACGAATGATCAGTCTCTTTATCACTACCAACGCCCAACATAATCATAATGACTATGCCGATGAGTTGCCCTCCATTCTTTCTTCCCACCAATAGCCCACCGGCTCACAAACCACACAACACACAATACAATTTAGCATTTCAGCAAAATTAAATTGTTGAGATCTTGTTGAACACTCTTGAAACATATTGAATAGTAATGATTTAGACTGTAGGTAATGATTTAGACTGTAGGTAATGATTTAGACTGTAGGTATACTCATTCAAACTATAACGAGCAATTAAAACAGATTCCGAGTATGCTTTTAGCAATCTTAATCGTATTAAAGTAATCTGTGAATGACAATTAAAAACAAAAGCGTGGACATTTTGTGGCATCGAACTTAAGATTTTGTAGCGATTTTTTTCCAAAGTTATTTTAACTACAATTAATAGTTAACTATCAACGAAAACGAGGTGCTTTTACGAGGTAAGGAGCGAGGATGAAAACCTCACCCCATTGCACTGCCCCAAAGTTGTTGGGGTTGTCCTGTGGTTCGGAGCAACGGTGTTGTGGAGTAGGCGTCATTCTATTAGGGGACTGACTAGCCGCCGTACGTCGTCGTTATTCCGTGGCACCTCACTAAAGGCGGCACTGACACTACTCGCGGTAGATTCTGTGGGTGCCGAATGCGTTTCCCCGCGTCAACAAAAAGAAAAGGATAGCGTCACTGCGCAGAAAATTCAAACTATATTAAGGTGTGCGATTTGTGAATAACTTGTGGGTATTTGGTACTATGAACAAATATTTTATTAACAGTTGATTTAATAATTAGTAACAAATTTCATTGGATGAGATGTAATGTTCTTGCTTTGTCCAGCCAATCAGACCGAGCCACGTAGCTGCCGCACAGCACTCGGGAGTCGGTGAAGCTTGTTCTGCCGTGGAGTACTCTGAAATTATCCATTACCCCTACCAAACCTGGAAATTGCAAAAAAGTACACAATCTATCATACCAACTTAATGATATTATGTATATAATGTAAGCCTACAGTGTACATAACTTATTAAGTAAAAGAATAAAATAAATTATAAATCATTAATTTTATTTTTTTTCTATGCCGAACTTTCACCTAAACTAGTTTTAAAGCGACTTGTATCAGTAAATGAGTAGTATAAATAAAATAATCAATAGATACATTGATATACGATTTCATATACAACAGTCACCGTAAAGCATCCGTGATACACAAACATTTTTTTTGCACTGTCAATTTAATTTGCGTGATTTTGAGTCGTTTTAACAACGCAGATTCTATTTAACAGTGTAAAAATTAAACATTTTTCCTTGAATTATTACGAGTATGTTTAAGTTGTTTTTACTAAGTGTAGAGTTTGACAGTTCAGAGTTCTTTTGTGTGGACGGGTTTTAGACGCTCACGGTACCTATATCTTGATATTTTCGTAAATCCAAGAATACATATTATAAATTTACTTTATTTTTTGTTTTAACTATTTTGGAAAGAACATATTATATTGGATATGGAACTTATAGTCGGTTTATTTAATAGCAAGGATATGTGTTCTGTGATTTTAAAAATCTATTTCATTCAGTATATCTTAATAATCATATTATCTCTTTTTACATAATAAGACGAGACGAGAAGTTGGACTACTTGTAAGTGAGTAATCACCAACGCCCAACACCAAAGGACTCGCAGATGCTTTTCTGGCCTTTTAGAGGTAAATTGGCTCCTTCCTTGAATTCGGTCGACGAATCGATCCCGAAACACCGAAGGGGGTAGCTGATTGCATAATGAAGTAGTGAGTGGGAGAAAATTGCGCTTAAGACTCATAGTAGAGGACTTCTGAACATCGATATGGTGCCGGTGAAATTTTGATATTTGACGCGTCGTACTGTAATAAAACTAGGCTGCAGGTATTCGTCCGAACAATTCCTCGGAAAACTCCACGTGATGAATGCGATAGAATATGCACAGCGAACAGACATCCACACGCCAAGTAGGAGTATTAAGCTGGTTGAAAAGACGATGGCTACCAACGATTCAAACCGCTCTATGTTTAATACGATCAAATGGAATGTGATGATATTGCGGGGCTCCAGCCCTAAGGTTAGCGCAATACTCAGCGTGCGGGCAGATTTGTGCATTGTAAAGTAGCAGCCGACGAGCTGGTGTGAAGTACTGCTTTGGACTACAGAGCACGTCTACGATAC
>JAFELO010010670.1:315583-345506 GCA_017140195.1 Eumaeus atala | reverse complement strand
TATATATATATATACACTTAGTGTTTAACAATAAAGATGACACTAACATTGTAATGGTGACAACGTGGACAGAAAACAAAGGATTATCCGAGAATCCATAATCAAAGCATTGAAGTAATAGTGATTATCACCATATTTTTAATGTATATTATATATTCACCTGAATACAAAGAACGCATTAAGAAGAGGACACCCGCTACATTATATCTCGAAGAAGACACCCACGACCATACGTTTTCCTTCCCCACCATATTGTACAGTATAAAAGACCATGTAGCGCTTCACGCATTCATACTTTAGCCTCTTACTAGTTGATACGTTAGTTAAGTTAACATTATATAAAATTATAAAATTTATTATAATAAAATAAATTGTATAATTTAATAAATTATATTTTTAAAAACAACTACGTATTTTGACTCTCAAAAACAATATTCGTTGATTGCACCGTAAAGTGCGGCAAACAATCAGATTTATTGTGATTCGTTAAGGCCTCAGAATTGTCACGAATGCTGAATTCTGGCAGAAATATATTGAACAAACAAATTATGGAAACAATGATATGAGTGATATGAGTGATTTGAGCAATGAGTGTCATGGATTTGTATCAGTAGTTTGTCGTTTACTTATAAAAATGATTGTATTCGCGTTCGAATCAATTTTCTGAAGTAATACTTTGTTACAGACGAGCGCATGAAGTGTTTTGGTCCACCTGACGCATACCAATAATGTGCCTGTATACTGAATAGTATAAAGACGAAACATTTGATTGGTTGTTCGTTTGCGTATTTGCATTTTATCGACTGACTTGAGAAATTCTTTTACCATTAGAATCTTACACTATCACATCTGCATCCATAACAATTAACAAGCGCTGTATAATATTTTCTGAAACATTACGCCAGAGCGTAAAATGCGGACTAACCGCCACATTACCAGCTGAGTCAGCCGGTAGACAAACATGTAGTTGTTGTGCAGAGGTGTCGTCCTAATGTTTACTATACACATGTATCGGCGGCGGTATCATTCGAGCGAAAAGTGCCCCGGTCGTGTCAGCCCAATTTGACAACAATGCGATAGTCCACTCTTACAGAAATCTTGGAAAGATAAGAATACGCTTTCTCACATATAAAATTTGGCGTTCATTAAAAGAGGCCTGTGTCCACCAGTGGATTTAAAAGAGCTGATAATGATAATGATGATATATTAAATAATAATAGAATACCTGATTTGCTTAATATCCTTCTGTTTGTCCTCTAAATACTCTGCTTCGACGTCAAACTGTGAGAGGAACTCAAAATCATCTGGATGTTCTTTTCTGAGTTGACTTGCTCCGTAGAAACCATCTACTAGTATAGTATTACCATCAGTATCCATTCTCATGCTATAACCAGTGAAGGATTTGCAAGCTGTAACAAATGTAAATACGATATCAATTAGAACAATTAGAAAGAGGTAGTAAGGTAATAGCTACCATGCCGGATTGCAGCGGAATTGGGCCGGCACGGCCGGAGACGTACCTCTCGCTCGTACGATACTGCTGTAAAGTGAGATCTTCTGTGTCGCGTTTCGTGCGATTTTTGCGCATGTTGAGTTGCATTGGAGGGGAGGAGTAAAGGAGGCCAACGCATCGGCGTACTAATTTTGCCAATGTTCGTGGACTTAAGTAGTCGTAAAAAGGCTACGATTTCTCGTTTGCCCTCTTATAATATAAAAAAATCTGGGCTAAGCTAAATTAAAATTTTTATATTACACCTGAATAGTTTACAAAATCTTTTGCGTGTACAAATAAAGTACCGCGGCATTACTATGTCATCAGAAAAATGTAGCAATGACGATAATATATAAATAGCTATCTTAATTATAATAAAACTACTTCTACGGATTTTATCGTGGTTTATTTAATTATTTAACTGGCTCGATTCATGAGTTTTGCAGCAACAATGGTGATGGGTTGACAGATTTTTTTTAAATAAACCGCGATAAAATCCATCGAAGTAGTTTTATTGTATGAGTTATATTCTTACTTCGCGTAAGCATAACACGTCATTATGCTATCTTAGTTTTAAACTGGATACTTTTTAACATACTTCACTGACTTATACCGGAAAAGGTTTAAATATTTTATAAAGTGAATATTCATCACAGAATGAATGAAGATAACGATTTTGCATGAGGAGCTAAATTGCTCATATCTCAGTAGCTTGCAGCGACGCTAATTTATTTACTATTTTTAACCCGACACAGCGGGTCAGCTTGCCAATTAATACCCCACGGAAAAACCATCTGATGAACACTAAGATTTATACCCTATGGAAAATTCATTTAGATTTCATTTAGATTCTAGAATAATGTATATGAAGAATTGCAATTCCTTTTGTTTTATATCACTAATAGCAATCCGCCCCGGCTTCGTCCGTGAGGAAATGTTACCTTTACAAGTTATACATTAATACTTTCTCGAGCTTTTCGGGACTTAACTTTATAATAAGTATATCTCCACTATATATACTATATCTATATATACCTATAATGTTATTTTTATAATCATTAAGACGCTTGCTTTCTATACATTTACATGTGTAGTAGTTACCCGGACAGTAATGGTTTTATTGAGTGTCTGCTTGATCTACAAGTCTCATTGACCCGTACCCTACCTAGGACAGCTAGCAGTGTATAAATGTCTAACAGTAACAACAATAACCCATTGGGGTAGGGAATTAAACGGCATCGGCATAGTAATTATGTGGATGCTCATAGGCATCAGTAGTCTTACTACCTCCTCTAATAAAAAACTCCGATTTCACGTTTGCCCCCCTATTGTATAAAAAACAGTATGTACCATAAGAAATAGTAAGTACCGTAGGAACACTTAAAAACATGAGCCCTCAAAGACACACACATAACCTTACAATCGAAGGCTTTCAGGAAAATCCTTTGAAGTGCTAATGAGTTAAAGATCCGAAGGAGGTCACACCAGTTGGCGGCCCCTGCTTCCTCCTCCTAAATATTTTGTTGCCAAATGCATTTTATTACAGAGCAACAGCTTTCAATTTTGCTTTAAAAGGTACAACATTTTTATCTGTGTAATACAAATATATATTATAATTTACAAAATCTCTATTGTAAAATGTAAAAAATAGCAGTGAATAGTTTTTAGTTGGCACATTATACAAGTCCTTTTAGGTCCGACCTAACTATATTTAAGTTTTGCCTATAGCATGGCTTACCTAAGATTATAGAAAATGAAGTATATATTGATATTATTATTAGGTCATAAATTATTTTTTCCCCGATTTTATATTGATGGAGATATCTCTCATCTCTAGGCAGGATCCGGTTTTCTATTATTATATTATAAAAATATTAATCTACTAACCATGCGCACGAAGAATGAGCCTAAAATAACTTCCAAAAAACACCTTCTCGGTCTAGTGCTATTTCTTATTTTTATTGAACTTGGACAAACGAGTAATCAGAGTTATTCGGTGATTAACGATATCTGTCAACATCCGTATATGTTTTACCTTCTTTAACCTCAGTATATAATACGGTAGTATTGCATGTGAAAATATTTACATGGTCTGTCTTGTGATGACAGCCGTGGCAGCTGATGCCTGTGCCAGACACAAACAGTTCGGCCCCAAAGGGTGACCTCACGAGATGAGGACACCCTGGGTGTGTACCGCAGACGTCTTATAAATTGCACTCTTACACTGTATTACAATGCTACTCACCTAGAGTCCATCTCTTAGGATTGTCACACAGCCCTCCGTTTGTCATCCTGACATAACACATTAACACATATCAGTATATCAGTACACACCGAAGTGGGCGGCCAGCGTAGCCATCACATTTAAGCACGGCATATTGTGAACTAGAGGCGTGTCTATCCGCGGTCTTGTCCAAACTCGGCTGCAATGCAGCGTGATACAGCTTAATAAAAGACAATAGAATTTAATTGGTTTAATACATACTCGGCGGCTTCAGTGAAATATGTATTGTCATTGTGGAGGGCTAACGCTAGGTTGGTATATGCGGTGTCTGCGTGGTCCTGTACCGTGGTGAACTCCTACATGCCTCCCAACAGCGTGCGCAACGCCTACAGTCTTCCGCATAACATGACTTATAACGAACACTCACAAAATGCGAAGTAAAGCCACACTTCATGCAGGTATTAAAACGGCGGTCTCACTCTCCGTGCCTGAACTCTCTGCAATTCAGCATTTATACATACATAATGCACATAAAACGGGGTGGCGCCTCTGAGTTTGATTGGTTTGAGAATTTGTTAAGCATAAATGTAAAAAGAATTATCAAAAGGTACTCCTGACAACTGTCTTTTTCAGTATTATTATTATTTATTTAAGATTTATTCTTAGTTAGTAAGTACCCCCCAATCTCCAAACACTACAGCTAAATAAAGATGGTTGCCAGGAAAGTATCGATTTAAAACGGTGAGAATTATACGTTTTTCTATATTGTAAAAATAGTAATTTTTAAGTATTTTCTTTTGTGTGTGTGTGTGTGTGTGTGTGTGTGTGTTTAGTGTGCGCTACAAAGACTTATTTATTTATTATTATTGTAAAAAAGAGGTTTATGGGTTAGTATTTTACATTGAATTCTGTATTAGTTGACTAGACCTATAGAAACTCCACAAACTGGGCACATTTTACATTACAACTTACGGATGGTTAGTGACAGCTAAGTATTTTAACCATCAGTAGGTGTCCATAAATATAGTTAAATGTCTTTATTAAGCAAGTGTAATAACAAAAAATAATTTGTATAACAGACGGTTTCAAAATATGACCACAAGATTTACATTCACCTCAAATTTTATTTTTATAACGGCCAAACAGTAGAAAGATTAAAAAAATACTATTCACACTTTTTAAGTTGGCTTAGATTCACCAAAGTCAAAATTTATCAAATCCACTGTTATTTTATATTATAAATATATTTTTTTAAATCCCACTAATATTTAAAAAAAGGTCAGCCAACAGCGATTCAGACTCACCTATTTAAGGTTCCGTAGCTGCAAGTAAAATAAAACCTACATTTTTTTAACTTTTAGCTGCTTCTTTGTATTAAATTTGGCTTAGACATAGCTTACTGGATAATCCTGATTAATATAAACGTTATGGGTTATCCAAAGAAATTATTTTTATCAATCTAGGTCATGGATCGACAAAAATAGCGTGGGGATTATTATTGCTTTTTCATACATATATCATTTGATTTGATTACGTGAAAAAACGTTTTACATTATGCCATCGATAATATTATGGTTGAACAATAAACGGTGAAAGGATTGACTTGATGTTAGAGGCACATGAAACCTATCGAATTGGTTTTTAGCATTAATATTGAAAATAAACAACTAATAAAATCATTTTATTACAGATGTTATTATAATTATTTAATCAATAATATTTTTTACCATCCAGCGATATGACATATCTCCGAAAAATACATTTTAACAAGTTTGTAATTCTAAAGCTATTTATAATTAGGCTAACGACTGGATTATCTGATTAAGCCTCCCAAGCAGCCTATGTTAAAATTTCAATTTTTATTTCAAAAAGTGAACGGGTACTTTCAACTAAACGAGAAATAAATGGTGTTTTTTATGATTTTTATTAAATGTAAAAATGAATAAGTGGTGTTTTATATGTGGATTGAGCATGTAGCCGCGTTACATGCTCATTCCACACGTTAATGGTTTTGTTCTGTAACTCGACTTGGTCTCCTGACGATCTCAATCCATTACAACATCAATGATCATATCCATAACCTCATCTGATCATATTTATGTAAACCATATGTGGTTATAGTATAATAAATAAAAGTGGCGTATGTAGGTTGTAAATCATTATAAATACATGTGTGAAAGGTGTGGAGGTACTTCGTGATTGTGGGAGGTGTACTATATAGAAAGTGTGCTCAATTTTTACGATTCCGTAGCCAAAAAGTTTCATCGTGTCCGTCCGCATGTCCGTTTTTAGTGTCCGCACTATCCAGACTTTTCAAACTCTTTTGATTCTCAACTTCCTATACATGTCATCCTTATTTCCGAATCCTGGCTCAAAACTTGCCTACCTTCTGACTTTTACTCTCTTGATGGCTTCCATCTCATCAGAAGCGACAGATTTGGCAGGCCTGGGGAAGGTGTAGCCATTTTAAGCTCATCGCCTCAACCGCCTCCTGTCGTCGCAGCAGAACATCTTAAGCTTGAAGTCAAGCTAGAACATGTAAGGGTACTTCTTGACGTTTTCTGTAGCCCCCATCTTTTTGCGTATTATTTCCCTTCGTTCGATCATCTTCTAGACATTAATACTCCTACCTATCAGCATATAATCCTTATGGGAGATTTTAACACCTGCATACTAAAGAGTGACTCCCGATCTAAGACACTCACCTTTATTATCAATTCCTATAACTTGCACGTCCTACCTCTTAAAGTCACGCACTAGAATTTGGATAATGCCCAGGGAGGCGCCGATTGCTCGTTTGCCTCCTCATGCTATAAAAAAAATTCAAACGTTACGCCAGTATTAAGAAGGAAGAGTACGAGTATGTACATAATACTTTATATAAGGCCAGCTCGTTTACATACTTATACATAATGTACTTTCTTCGAAGATTAAATAACACATACCTACAGTGTCCACGAAGCCCGACATGTTGGAATTTTATTGATATTCCATTCTCGAAGATAACATTTGCTGATCTGTTCTCGACGAGGGTTTTCCGAATTCCTGTATATAAGTGGATTGGTTCAGTATAATTACATTTTAGATTACACAATAGCATGTGCACTTCAAAAACAACTCGATCTTTCGATAATCTCGATCTCGACATTTCACGCTGAAAGCAATGTCGTGGTATTTGGCTCTTTTTATTGTATTTTTTTTGGAAAAATAATAAAATATGATAATCTTTAAAAATTAAAGTATATTATTGTGTCATATATCTTTAGGTCGACCTGTAAAGAGACTGTCTAATTACGTGGAACGTATTATATCACTATTTCCTCTCTCTGATGAGGCTGTAGTTCTTGCTGGGATTATACAGTGTCATTTATAAGAGGCTGCATATTTTAGGACACAGGCAGGCAATGGTCGTATGTAAATAATATGCACATAGTACCTAATTTTTGCTGGATTTAGAGTCATTATTTTCAGAAAATATGGGCACCGCGTGATATCGAAAGAAACACATGTGACTAAACGTAAAAGACCCCGGGCGTGACAGCTGTATAGACGAGTAGTGGCTGCCAGGTCTAGGTAATCGTATAGAAAGATTTTCATAGACCACTAGGTCAAATTTTTTTGTAGTTATATTCTACATATTTAGAATCAGACTTGAGTACTGAATACGCTGTTTTTGTTTATACATACGTTTCTGCTTTTGTTATACGGAATCAAGATACAGATTCTAATAATTTCTTCTCTACTTGTCACAAATAACATTTCTGTGGACTTATCACAAGTGATTTTAAAGGTTCATTACACATTTGATCTGAAAAAAATGCCTACACTTCAGTAAGAGCAGCCGAATCGGGCCGGCTCAACCGGGTATACCTCTCAGTCACATAGCATCGCCGTATTGTAATGCAGCTGTCCATCTATCGGTAATCGTCAAATGGCTCCGAATTCTCATGTCGCCCCTGTAATAAAAAACATATTTTACGACCCAGTGATATCGCTAAATTGCAGCTGGATCGGGCCAGTATGACCTGGGAGCTTCTTCTCGCTCACAGGAAATCTCGCTCAAAGAATTCCTCAATTTAATCAGATGGTGGTGGTAACAGCCTATCACATGGGAGTTGATTAGTTGAATGCATCTGCATTTCTATTAATCGTACAGATGTTAATGGGTGGCTGTATTGACCTGTCCTCCGATTGCTCGCTTATCCCGTATGTTACAAAGAACTCTCTAAATCGCATATCGTGGGTTACAAGCATACTTTCTTTGTAAATGTCTGTCCGTCCATAGGTACTTCAGCCAAGACCTTTTTTTGGGAAACTGCTTAAAGATCAAGCTGAAGTTTAATTGAAATACTAAAGTCTGCGGCGTCGATGTAAATTTTAGCTTGGTCATTCCACGTATTCCCGAGAAAAAGGCATGACAGATAGACGGACAACATAGTGATCCTATAGGGGTTATTTTTTTCTTTTTCAGATATGGAACCTTAAAGAAGTGTACCTTAATGATGACTGATCAATTGTACGACACATTCGTACCCTTGACAGACACCATATTTGATTTTAATCAGCGAACGGACATTGATTGAATATCGCGAGAAATGGGTAAAATTTTTGTTTGATCGTGCAATGCCTAAATTAAATTAACTCCCGACTGAGTATCGTATTAAATGTTAGCGTTTTAAGAGAGAACGCAACTTTATTGTGTAAACGATGTTCCAAACAATTTGCCGCGGAATTACGATGACGGTGTCATCACATGCTTTATGCACATGTAGTGTCCTGCTTCCGTTCTCACCTCGAGTGTGGCAGAATGTCACAAACTGTACTAAACGTGACAGCATAGCTATTACTTTGATGACAGATGATGATTAAAGATGTAGCGTTTCGTGCAGTTTCGATTTTTCCGTTGCACTTTGGAGGGAATGAGTTGCACAACAATTATACAGACTTACATTGGGTATGGAATAATCAAAAGCTCGGACTATGCCACCACAATCTGAAAAAATAAATTAAAATTTCCTGATGTTCAATGTCGGATAAGTACCTTTACGAAGATTTTCTTCTCGTAGAGATATTAATCCGAGAAGTAATCAAACTTGACGTAATTGCCTTTTTAAGGCACCTCTCTCTATTTTATCTTCTAAATCGTGGAGTTTAATTAAAGTTCAGTAAACTTGTAGCACGTAAAGTGACAAAATGTTTATCTGTAACAGATGCGTGCGAATACAAGTGATCAAAATATGTGAACGCTAGAAATTAACAAATTAACTCCGAATCACTTGAATGTAAGGCTTCATTGTATTCTAAATTTATGATACTTTTGAAATGAAAAGGATTATGGTCCCTATACTATAAAAAACTAAATTTCCTTTTCAAGATTTGACATCCTCTCATCTCACTCCATGAAAAGATTCAACCTGTTGTTTATACAATTCAATATTTAAATTACTCACTAAGAAATTACATATAAAAGGTTATATGTAATTTCTTAGTGATTATTATTATATAGTCTTTAGCCCGGCGCGAAAGTGGTGTGATATATGCTTCATCTCTTGTGGTTGTATTTTTTTTTTATTTTAACGCTACATTTCCGTACCCTTCTATGGCTGGTTCATTTCCAGGACGGGGGGTAGCGACAGTGGTGTATTATGAACGTCGTATCAATGTGTACTTGGAAGATGTGAAACACAAACTTATGTTACATTTTCTCACCACATTCTTGCCCATTTCAATTCACGTAGGTGAATATGTAAAATTTTATTTTTCTCGACGATACAATCTATATCTATTGGATCCCATTTTGAATTTAATAACAAAGAGCGGCTCCTCCTCCTGCTCTTAAGTCTCCCTCTTCTTATAAAAGTGTACAAGGAGCCTCTGTCCCCCTAGTTCTATCGGCTTCGCCCGAGGTGTCTCTGTTCTCCCTTGGCTACTGAGCCCCGCCGCCATGACAAGGCTTGAAATGTCGTGACTTGAAATGTGCCAATTGGGAGGGATGTGAAATGGAGGGCAATGCATCGGCATAGTGATCGTACTGATGTTCATGGACGTCAGTATTCGTTTGTCCTCCTATGGTATAGTGATATATTATATCCAGCAATAGACAGATGAAACTTACAATATATAGCAGACATTTATGTCTGTTTCATGTCTTACATTCCGTAAAATGATATGTCAAGAAATGAGTAATCAGCATTACAAAATATAGATTTTATTTCTCATTGATACATAAAAATTTATATCACCATTGATACAAATGTAACATATTTTTTTACAATCGATTAAAAATGACATCCGATATAAGACCCAAAAACTTGTGAAACGCTTCACTTTTAGATTTCAAGTGTTACTGGATATATCTATTTTTTGGTTGTGTACATTTTCCAACAAACGGCTTTCTATATAAATACCAAAATCTCCGTATTGTATGCTACTGGTGAAACTTGCAATAAAACTGCCTCTATATTGATAGTGGAAAATGTGGGGCACATCGACAATATCATCTGCTCTTTTATGTAGATAGTTTTACTTAGTTTTGTGTAAAAAAAGATCTTACCGTTCATAAAGTTCCTTTCTAATTACTTTTTAAAATTTATGTTTTATGACGTTTACCTTATCTTACTGAGTTTAGACTGCCGATTGCGGATGCTACGTGCCGCTGTTATCAGCCAGTGTCACTCGGGCAAAGGTCTTGGACAATACAAATTATCGCACTGTCTCAGACCTATCAGAGATGCCTTGGCATATTCTTTCACAAGCTGTATCAAGTTAAGATAGTCCATAATGGGTGGGTACCCGCGTCGTGAATTAGGAGTAGGTAGTGTTCGACTCGTATGGATAAAGAAAACGTAGTGTTACGGCGTGCCGTTCGATGACAGAAGTATGGGGAGCCTGATGGCATTCTTCCGCGTTTCAGTCAACCGGAGCCTGAGCGAGCACTTCTCATTGCACACGGCATTTCCAGCCTAAGCACAGGCGGAGGATTCCCCTCAGGACATGTTCATGCCAGAGATGGATGTCCTGCATCACCGATCATCACTAGTCATCTTACTTGGCGACAGTCATGCTACTTCTAATATATAGACGAATAATTGTGATTTCGCTGAAATTATCAAACACATTTTATTATAGTAAATGATTTTTATTTAAAAAAAAACAACAAATGCGTCCATTGTCATTACTCCGGGTCAAACAGAAAAAGTGTGTATCGTTCCAATGCTGGACATAGCCCTTTCAATACACTCCAAGACGGTCTATCTCCTACCTTTCGCAGTACCTAATCTGAACTAGCTACTGCACTCCGTCGAAGTTTTTAATTACATCTAGGAATGGGCTATATATATATATATATATATATATATATATCAAAACCTTCTTCTAGTTTTATAAATTTCGAGAAGCGGTCTTATAAAAAGTGAAGCAAAGGTATATTGGAAATTGTAAACATCGACGGCCCAAAGTTTAACAATTTTGTTCGCCTCTCGGAATATTTTTTATACGAATGCTTAACTGGTTCGCGTTGTTATAGGATTCGAAGAAACAACAAACTTTTATAGCAATAAAGAAATCTTTTTTTTTCTTTAGTGAAGTTTTGAATACAATAGTCACAGTCAACCTATAAGTTATAATTCAGTGAAAAATCATTTCTTCATTAAATACATTTTTTGGAATGTATAATTCAGTAAAAGTTTGATTTACAAAAACGAAAATTTTAACTTATTTTCCTGCCGCATCAGCTACATTTGCATAGGAACTGCCAGACTAATTGTTGTCATTTTTGTTCACGGCTATAAAAGAAAGAGCAACATCTATATGATAGACAAGACAAACATGAAAATAGTGACGAGAGCTAAGATGTATTAATTCTGGTAATGATTATATCCATACGTTCGTAATCATGTCGGTCTGATGGTTGATATATATACTACGTTTCATCATATCCTTCTCTCCCTCAATCTTTATAGCATAAGGTGGCAAACAAGCAGTTGACACTTTTGACTACTTGCATTCCACATCTCTCCATTCCAATCTATTCTATTCCATTGCAATATATTCGTATGTTATTGTGTAAACTATTGAGACTTTACGGGGATGTACAAAAATGGGTCGTATTCGTAATTTCAATACAATACGCTTACATTTTTGGGCTGTCTCGTAATTCTTTCTCGGTGCCTTAACTTAGAACTTCACCGGGCTAGAAGCAACATCTTAAAAATGCTGAAAAGACGTTCAAAAAATTACTTCCATTTTCTGCGATGTTTCCCGTATAAAAGAATTGTGGCTGTTGTGATTACAAAAATCGTGGTAGCGGTTGTTCCTACATGTCAAAAACATTGAAAATGTAGTGCCAGGCAGCAGTATTGTAGCTGAATTGGGCCGGTATGACCCCGAAGAGGGGTCTTTCCACTCACTTGCGTGATGCCGTCGCTGAGCTATACTATGATTTTGCGCTTCTTCAGTTTATGGGTCTCCAGTGGTCCACTCAAGGGAAGCTGTGCATAAAATATGCGACTGTTTATACTGATAACTACTAGCAAAAAAGTACCTCCTCAAACAATTTGCCACTCAATGTGGGCCTCTTGAACTGGCAGTCAGCGTGCTATGGACAGAGCTATGCTTGGTATTTCTCTGCGAGATATGGTCCGAAATTAGAAAACCCGCAAGAGAACCAGGATAACCAACATAGCTCAGAGAATCAGCAAACTGAAAGTGCATTGGACAGGCCACATAGCTCGTAAAAATGATAACCATTGGGGAAGAACCGTTCCCGAGTGGCAGCCCCACAACGGAAGGTGGAGTGTGGGGTGTGGGGCGGCTTCCTTCCCGGTAGACTGACGACTTGTTGAAGGCAGCGAAAAGCCGCTGGATGCAAGGGGCTTGTGACCGTGGCCTGTGGCGCTCTGTGGGGGAGTGTGTTTTCATGTACATGTATGATTAAATATATAATAAAATTAAAGGAATAATGCAAAATCGCTTCTTAGAATATATGTCTAATGACAACGCAAAAGCGACTATGAGAGTGTATATTCCATAAGAGGAAAATCATGTACTTCAGTAACTCACATCATAAAAGTGAAATAAAAGTAAACACACATTTGTTACACAAAATACAGTGGTACAGTGTTGCATAAATTGAAATTGTTCCATTCTTTCGTTCGCCATCACTGTACACTACACATCGCTTACGTCAAACACGTCACAAATATCGCTTTACAACACGCATATTATATCTCATGTGATCGTGTGCGTGTGAGTTTGTGTGAGTGTATGCGTTTGGATGTGCGTTTGCGCCTGCGTGTTTGTGTGTGTGTGTGCTTCTGTGCGTATTTAGATGTGTAGTCAGATGATTTGTTAACGCTTTGATCCCCATCACTATCAATACTCTTCTCATTAAATGGTAGTGTCATGCTGTATTTCGAGGCCCCAGCGCGACCAGCGACAAAACTCACATCATACCTCCTTAATGCGGCAGCTTGGCTGTGGAGTTCCGTGTGCATTACCATTTCCCGGTACCCTGTTGGAGGGGAGGACGAAAGAAAGACAAGGCATTTGCATAATAATTATGCATACCTCGATGGGCTTCGGTAGCTTCCAAAAGCTCAGGCTGCTTGCTGGTCCTCCTAATAAAACAAAAAAAAAAAAAAAAATCCTTCCACCGCCAGAATTGACAAAAGAACTCTAAGGAGAACGATATTCTACCAAACATATCTGAACATATTTACATAGCAGTACAAACACAAGATGATATTATTCAAAACCGCAAAGCCTCAAAATACGGCGAACATGTACGATCCCGGCGGAAAAAACACATTCGTGTAAATCTAAGAAAAGATATTATACTATTTGGGTGACCTTTCAAATTGCTTGTGTGTATATATATATATATATATATATATATATATATATATATATATATATGTCCCAAAATACGTTGCCTCTAATTGGACTTATCACAAGACTAGATAGAAAAAGAATGTTAGTCAGCGGACTGTAGCACTGTAAGTTCTACAAGTGGCTGCTGCTGGGGTTTGCAGCTCCCTGTTGCGCTCTATATTCTCCTTTCGAGACATCACGATGTCATAAAAGATAGACCCGCCCGCCCGGCGCTCTCATTTCCAACCATGTCTTGTAACAGAGTTGGAAGCGATGGGTCACTCCCAACTATGGTACAAATGGTGGCACGTTCCTCGAGCCAAGCTTGACATACTTCAAGGCTATGTTCTGCGGAATCCTCCTGGTTGCACAGTGATGGCAAATTGCACTTGGTGTCACGCCAAACTGATACACATACTTGCAAAAGGCGCCGTGGCCCGTCAGAATCTCTGTCAGACGTTTATGCGCCATTGTGCATACGTCGCATATGATGATTTTTGAAGCTACTAAAACTCCACTGCGGTGTGTTTCGAAATGTTACATGTTAGTTTGAAGGTTTAATGGCTATGAGTATGCAGTACGGCATCCGTCTATCAATGTGGCCACTAGTCCTGAAGAAGCACCTTCTACCGCAATTTCGGATCTCGCTCGTACAGTGGCCAAAATCAATGACACGGGAATGTCTTGTCAGCTCCACCGGGGCCATCCTGAAAAAATAAGCCACCATTTCCGTCAACCATTGCATTAATCGATGTGTCATAGACTTCCCTCCGCTTTCAATTCAACAGTCGTACTTTCGTTTGAACTGATTGTACTGACTCATATTGGTCATATTCACTTTCACATTCCAGTTCTCTATTGAATGTAAGCAAATTAATGTAAAAAAATTAAAATGATACAAAGTTGAAGAGTTTGTTTGTTTTTTTGCATGCGTAAACTCATGACCTACACTCCAAAATTATCAAAAATAATCAAGAAATATTTTTGTATTGTATCGTACACTTACCGAGGAAGGCAGGATTTCCATGCATATTTTCCCATTGGTGTCGGCCCAGTTAGGTTACAATGCAATAAGAACTATTAAACTTACATTCCAGTTAACAAATAAACAATATTTGTTTATGCTCGAAGTGCTGATATACTTAGTTTTGAATCTTTTAAGTAATAATATAATATATCGACATTTGGGAGGAGCAAGGAGATGAGCTTCTCTGTACAATACACGGCTCTACGGGAAAGATACGTTGATAGTGACTTCACAACATTTTTCTTTGGAAATATTAAGCGAAAATATTGTGAAATCACGCATAATTTTTTTATCGGTTCAGTGAACCCAAGATCTGTGAAGGTTTATTTCATGTATTATCTAGAAAATATCTGAGATTTATTTTGATTGAATTTCTTAAAAGTATGTTGTTAAAGGTGCGTTAGAAGTTAGTTAGTTAAGTTATCTATCCGTTCATCCATCAGTCCGTCCGTCCGTCTGTCCATCAGTACATCCCTCCATCCATCCATCCATCCATCCATCCATCCATCCATCCATCCATCCATCCATCCATCCATCCATCCATCCATCCATCCATCCATCCATCCATCCATCTACAACACTTTAATAGATTAATAGCAATTGCAAACTAAAATGAATCTATGGATTCCCATTTTCTATTTTTAAAAGGCTCGGAGTTTGAAAATAATAAGAGAAGTAATGTAACGTACCATACATTAAAATACCCATGATGTCGATAGTCATCAAAAGGCTTCGATTCCTTGTTTGTCCCCTTATGCTACATAAAGAAATTATTAAAACTTGCCTAATCTTGTCGCGGAATGTAATTGAAACCGAGAGGCGTAGCATCAAATATTTACAGGAGTTCGAGAAGAATGTCTGGACTGATGAGCTGCGTCAAACAGAGGTGCCTCGTTACAGCCACTGTCCTTGTGAAGATGAATTAAATTGACTCATTTGGTCCCTTTAGGTTTTTTAAATTACCTTAATTATTTTTAAAGTCATGCGATTTTTTTCTTATAAAAATCATGAGACTGTTCTGTTGATGAAGATATACAAACATCAAACTTTTAGTAATAGGTGCCATGTTGCATTGCAGTATAATTGTTCCGGCACGACCAGGGAGCAAACTCTCATGATATGATTCCGCCGTAAACTGACAACGTCGCTGTTGCGTATTGCACGGTTTGTGAGTAGCCGGTGGCCAATTGGAGGGGTAGATAAAAGGAGGGCAACACATCAGAATAGGAACATAGGGGATGTTCATGGGCGTAGATAGTCCCCTATATTATATATGAAGGTACTGAATCTTATTTAGAGCAAAATTAAGGATACACTTTATAAATTCTTCGTTCACCAAGCATGCACAAGGATGATAATTATATTTCGTGGAGAATCTGACACGAATATCACATTTTTTTTAAAAAAAAGGGGACAAACGTTGTAACCTTTTGATAATTACTAATGCTCATAGACATATGCATAACTATAATGCACAGATGATGCCATCCCCACTACAATAATGTACAAGTTTCTGTAAGCTTAAAAAAGTTGCGACAATAGTTTGAATTCTCTTAGCATAAATGGCCGACTGTCTATTGTACATTAACAATAAATCCCTTGTCCTCCGAATCTGTTTTAGTGTATTTTATAAATGTGAGCTCCCGAAACTCAGATCAATCAAAACCTATAGTTGTTAAGTTATGCGAACCCTGGCGTTATACGGAACTGGTGCTCCATTCCGATTGGTACGTGCGGATATTTCAAGAAATATTAGGTCCTTACATATGAAATTGGCGTTTTTCGTACTGGCCTCTTTAATCACGCATTTCTCCTCATTAGTAAGGAATTCCAAATTCAAATTTGTGCAGCCATTTACACATGCATTTAAGCTACGATGAACGTCATTCATTTGTATTTTGTCTTACACATGTATTTATGCTTCGATGAACGTAACTCATTTGTTTTTTGTCTTCTGTTTCTATCAGTTTACCTCACTCATTTTACAAAATGGAAAAATATCGCATTATTTATGAGTTCCCCCGTGCCACTAGTGCTGCGGAAACGACTCGTAGGGTGGATAGTGTGTATCGCGGTCGTGTAGCAAAAGAAAACACAGTTCGTTCTTAGTTACGACGTTTTCTTTCTGGAAATTGCGATCTGTAGAACGAGCCCCGTGGCCGGCCTGATATACCTAAGTTGATAAACCACGTCCCAGTTAGCTGCAGGCTGCGATGTTAGTGATGAAACTGTTATAATTGACTTGGAGCAAACGCGCGTCGATTGCTGAGTTGCGTTACCAAACCGGCACAATTATGAAAGTATTTTAAACCGAATGATAACCTGTCAAGAAAAATGGAGTCTTTACGATAATTGGAAGTACTCAGCGCAATTTTTGGATCCTGGCCAGCCAGCCAAATCCTGCCCCAAGTGAAAATTTACCCTAAAGAACTACTCGTGAGCGTTTGGTGGAATAGTTCCGGTATTCATTACAGTTTTCTCAAATCTGACCATACTATTACGACTGATGTCTATTGTTGGCCATTACAAACCATGATGGAAAAGCTAGCGGCTAAACAACCTAGGCTGGTCGATCGCTTCACGACACCGCTGCTTTACAACAACGCTAGAAGACACACTGCGCAAAAGACGGCTACGAAATTAGAACAGCTTCAATTGGAAAGTCTAACACATCGTTCTCACCGGACCTTGCCCCAATAGGTTACCATGTTTCTCGAAATTTGAGCAACTTCTTGCAAGGGAAAAAAAATCAACTCCAACAGGGCATTTCAAATCGCCTCCAAAGATTTTATTGATGCCCGTCCGACTACTTTTTTTAGTTAATGGGATCTATGAGATGGCAAAATTACATAGAAAGCAATGGTTCATACTTTGATTAATTAAATATATTATACTAAAAATATTCGACTTTTTTTCATCCCACATAAAACGACGATGAAAGGAACTAATATTACAAAAAATCATTGGCTTACAAATATATAAATATTTTTTTTCGATCTCCTAAACATTACACGTTACCATGATAACATACTTAATTTATGACAGAACAACGTCCATCGGGACTGTTCAGTTATCAATCATTTCTGCAGTTACAATTTTATGTTTTTTCACACCGATGGGTGTGTTATCGGAATTTGCAACGTGATCTATAACGTTTAAGTAAGTGTTATGTTAATGAAAGATTCTAATGGAGATATAAATTTTTGATTCTGTCTCTTTATAATATTAATATATATAACAAAACAATACAAATATGTTGGTGTATATTAATTGGTTATAGTGTTTACTTACTTAGGTATTGACTATATTACTTAGGTACTGGTCACCTGAGAGAGATTTTTTTATGCTATTAGCTAGCAAAGTCAACAAACACTAATTGAAGCCTACATCATTACTGGGTATATCAAATATGGTGATGATAAACATTTTTTTAATTTAGTGTAAGGGAGAAAGAAGCAGTCAGAGCTGCTCTATTGACTACCAATGTACCAATGGGCGTACCATTGACATGTCTTACTAAGATTATTGAAATACAATTTCAGTTGAAAGTTTTAAATCGGCGACCGTGTTTATTGTGTCCTCGAGAAGTAAGTTGTAGTGCCATTGTTGCATGGCAACTTAATCGTACCTCCCGCTATCTTAATACCAATGTACACGTGATGGCTACGATACCGGGTTTCGCACAGTTTGTGAGCTGATGATTCAAGTGGGTTGCAGGGGAGCCACGCATCTAAATGAGTATTAGCCATGAGTTTCTTAATTAGCATCGATAGTCACCAAATGACACCGATGGCTCCTTCATCCAGCCATAATATAAAAGAAACACTTCTTACCCATATTTGAGCTATCAAATATTGGTAATAAATGTTTCTTTTATATCAAGCCAGTGTCCATTTTTCTAATTTCGTAAGTTTCTTTTAATGAAACAAGTTTGCAATTAACCGTTATATGTTGTCCATAGTTATTTTTCCTTTCCTTTTATAATGGCAATAAAGATCTAGAACACAACACCTCTCATAAAATATGCCACAGAATACGTTCACAACAGTGTAGAGTATTCAGCGATAAATGTAGTCCATTTCTGGCGGAATAAAAGAGCTGGCATTGCCAATAAAAACGCAACTATGTCGAAGCATATGGGTACTATTGTTAGATCGTAAATGCTGTATCCATCTTACAGATAGGATTACAGAGAAGATAATTTAGTATAAATGAATAATCAATACTAAGCACTTTATGTTATAATGGCACGAACTCAAAAAAAAAAAAAAAGGACTTCCACATATGACTACAGTTAAATAAAGAACAGTTAAACATGTTAAAACTTTCAAGAAACATCGTTAAATTATTTTAATTTATATCTATTAACAATCATTATTCCTAAATGCTTCCCGAAATGATTGCTAATCACAATTCATATAATTGCAAAACTATATTTTAAGACTCCGTACGAAAAAATGGAGTGAGCCAGTGCGTCAACGCATCTTTTTTGTTTAGTTTGTAGGCGAGAGGTACCTCTCCGAAAGTGTCGGCTATGTCTGGATTTTGCCGGCACGATAATAGTCAGTAAAATGAAGTGCCACGCTGTGCAGCATTGCACTACATTTTACTGAATATTATTCTATTTATATTCTAAAAATAGCTCTAATTAAGTATACCCAGCGACAGAAAATTTAATCTAGACTTAAGTTTACAAGGACTATGAAAGTTAATTTACTTATGTCTATTTGAAGTATCCCACATAAATGGCCTCAAATTTTACGAAAACTGCTTTTTTGCGTTATACATTCAATGATGCGAGTATTGTTTGTCATCTTGTACTCAATCAAATCTTACGTTACTGCGCTTTTCACGCGAAATAATATATGATAAATAATATATAAATAAATGAAATACAATTAGCTGGTGTTTTACAGAATTAGTTTTCCGATAAACGGATAATGTGTTTGTCATTACGACTTTTGTTCACTGATCGACATACATTTTTTATTTTGTAGAAATTCAAAACTGCTATAACACTGTCTTACCATTCCCATTTCTTTGTCTATACATATTATTGAAAAGCTAGCATTATTTCTCGTCTACCTTCCAGTTTAAAATAATCCACTATGCCAAATGAAAATAATGTTGGATATATTAATAAATATCAGATTTGTAACCTACTACTACTTATTACTAATATAAAAAAGTATATATTCTAGAAATATATAAATTTGAAGTTGTCGATATTCAAGTATTTTATTTATACTTAAGACATTAATCTGTCAAGTAATTAATCTTTGCGAAATTGTCTTTTTAAAGCTCCTCTTTTTTATCTCGTAGATCGTCGAGTAGAATTAACGTTTTAATACTACATTTTGTAACTTGTAGCACGTAAAACGATAAAATGTATGTTCAAAAACAAAGCACCTTCTGAGACAGACGGGTGCAAATACTGTAACAACATCGATAAACGGGGTGGTTAAATACGGTAACTTGTGAAACATTCATAGAACATAAAGGCCTTCATTTGGCTCAATGACTTTTTACGCAGTTGGATGACACCAACTTCTGACGCAGTTGGATGACACCAACTGCGTCAGAAGGAAGGTAATGTTTTGTAACATGTGTAATCTGCATATATATAATGTATGTGTATATTTCTCTGTTTCTTGTTACAGTTGTGGTATTTGAAAGTATTTAACGCGCGACGTGATGTTAAAATCCACCAATGCCATTATAATGCGAGTGGTTTTTAAAGTTTAAAAAGGTTTTTTTTTATTTTTTAAGTGTTTTTCAATTTAACTAGCGTTTAGAAATTCATCAATAGTACTTACTACGAAGACGTTGCACATTACTTGTTTCGCTCCCTTATACGATAGTAAAAAGCTTATATGTGTTAGATTCTATTGGAATTAGAAAATTTTCAGAATCTTTTGAAATTGACTTTTCAGATTCTATTAGAATTAGAACTTCCTTAGCTTCTATCAGAATTATAACTTTTTGACACTCTATTAGAATTAGAACTTTTTCAGATTCTATTGGAATTGGAATTAGAAAGTTTTGAATGACTCGTTGAATTCAGATTTTATACGTAATAAGAATTTTCTCTCATGTCAGATGGTATGGTACTATTTGCTACCGCCGTAAAGTGAAAACTATTCTGTTTCGTGGAGTTTATGTGTCAGAGGTGGCCCACTTAGGGATTTTCATAGCTAATTATAGGGAACCCAGCGCGGGTCAAGCTCGTCCAACTAAACAACAAGGATAAATTTTGTTTGTGTATCTTTTTAATTATATTATAGAAAAGGGGTTCCTGTGTGTGGTCTTTTTAATGGAAAAGATACACAAACAAACCCTTCTTTTTAGGATACAATTATATTAATTTTAATTTTTATTTATGCAATGGTCCCATTTTATGCTCGTATGACTCTCGTATGTTACTTATTTGTCTATAAGTCTATTGAATTGTGTTAGAACATAAAATTTACTTAGATGTTGACAGTGTTTTGGTTTTTTAAATTATTAATTATTGTATAAAAAATAAGCAAAATAATTATATATTTCACTGGTTATCACAGATAATTATCGTTAACAGCTGCCGTATAATCGTTATGACTAATACAAAGCGCCCATTAGGGACACATTTGAACTGTGTGACTGAATATTTATCCTGCAGCGTTATTCAACTGTTAACATTCAGTATTTATAATGTTATGACACGTAATAGATTACTACAAAATCATCATAATAAAGTGAAGACAATATCATCATAAGAAACGCGACAGATAGCCACTACTTATGAAACGGTGCAATGCAGTTTTTCACTTCTTCTAAGAACTTCACACTAAACATAAAGAACCCATTGTATCTAACCTGGACAAGCTGTTTATAAAGTTTTATGACTTTCGGTGGCCTATTGGAGGGACTTGCCCCATTATACTATTAAAAAAATAACGCCATGTTCCAGAAAATATCAGATTCATTATAATCGACCGTTTAAGTACTTGCGGTATAATTTCTCTTTGTTTATTTTGGTAGGTACAAACGACATAAAAAAAAAAATTCGACTATGTTAAGTATAGTGTACATATACTAGAAATGTAGCTGACAGATCTGGGGTACCTCAGTTTAGGCGGCGATGGCATCCGCGGGGCTCTAGTGGGTATTTAGTAAAACCGCGAGTCCCACACGCCTATTGGATCCCACCCAGATCTGGTGGCAGTGCGTAAATGAATTACCTCACGAAACCAAAAATATAATATATAAATACAAAATGTTGTGTTTTTATTCCAGACAGGTAAAACTTCAGTTCAGTTTACGACAAATCAAGTTTTACTAACTTCTAACTGTTTTAAGGACCTCAACGACTCTTTTTTATGTCTTACTATAATCTACAGCATGTAAATTTTAATCGTTATATAATTTTTTTTTATCTTCCATTAGATTTTTTGTCAGAAAAAATGAAATTAGACATTTTTTTGTCGATTTATTAATGTGAGTTGATATAATAGTATCTCTTAGAACTTACAAAGAAATAAAACAACACAAATTCAAATTAATATTTAAATTTTTCATATTGTTTAATGTATACTTAGTGTGGCCATAAATTGTGTTCCAATTAAAAACTAAAATTATAACATTTGAATTTGGAATATGTCATTTTATACAATTTGTCACTGTGTTTTCTTATTTTGGTACCAAAACATATGTGATACAGAGAACAGAAACGCTGCGATTGCATTACACAAAATAGGTGTGGCCAAATATAATTTTTGGAAACACTATATAGACTTGGTATTAATTATGAGCTTGTGTACCAGGCTACCAATAGGTACAATGAGACATCCTATGTTTGTGACAGAGAAAGTTCTGGCCATCCACGTAGTTTTCGTATGGAAAAGGTGGTCAAGGGGAAATAATTCAAAGAAATCCTGTCTGAAAGCAAAAGACTTTAACTCGGGAAAGAAAGATAGCACACAGGACCATGTCGCGTATTTTAATAAATGACCAAGGACTTGCAGCCTGTAAGAGACGCACAGGTCACTTCTTGACGGATAAATTAAAGATGAATAGGGTGGTAAAATCGAAGCGACGCAGTCGTTGCTCCACGTCAGTACGTGGAGCGCAAAGGGAGGTCACAGAAAAAAATTGATTATGGTTGAGGCATTTTTTACAATTGAGCAACATTTAAACTAACAAAATGATGGTATTTATGCTCAAAGATCTGAAGGCTTCCCAATTAGTCGACAGATTGCAACATGGGAATTATCAGACTTTAGTGATGGTTTGGTAGGTACCTATGAAGGAGTGTCTGAGCCTTTTTTTCTCCATATCTATTCAAAAAGAAAAAAAACTTGTATAAATCTGATGTCACAGTGTCTGAACTCCCTGTGTTGAGTACCGTAAGCTAACGTGGTGTGATGAGTCCACAGAAATTATTATTATTATAGAAAGTATATATAGATTTTTTTTTTTTACGCTAGCGTTACAATAAAAACTACATTAACGGATTTTATTGCGGTTTATTTAATTATTTAACTAGTCCGATTTTATAAGCTTTACAGCCACGGTGATGGGTGGACTGAGATGAAATCATTAAATAAACGATAATATCAGTGAAAACAGTTTCATACTAATCACTACTACGCGTGTGGAATGTTCACTAGATGTTCTTCTTTTCATATTTCAATAATCACTAAAGATATTTTTTATCTGACATAAAAAACAAAGGCTTCCTAAAAGTCAGGCCTCGTAAGGAAAGTATTTATTTTTAAGTAGCAGTTTTCACACTAGGTTCTACTCTAGAAGAGTGACGTCGACACAAAATCATCATCCTATTTTTATACTTTCTTTATGAATATCAATATAATACTCATAAAAAAGTATAAAAAATAAGGAAATGATATTGATTATTGGATAGAATATTATATTTCGAAACTAATTTACCTTGATATTTAAAGAAAGCTTAAAGCTGCCTTTGACTGGATTAAAAGCTTTCAGTTGTGCTTAATTGTACACGGAAAAGCTTTTACTTTAATAAGACCACTCCTGTTGAAGCTTCATTTTCAAGGTGCCGATCACACCCCTAGTTTTAATTGCGAGGACTGGTAATAGATGCTAATGCTGGTAGTTTTTAGGGCAATGATATGGTTAGTGTATTAGAAACTTAACTACCAAACAAACTACAAAATTTAGTTTCACGGGCTCCAGATAGTATTACTTAATATGAAGCGTTTATGTGGTACTTAATAGTTGAGTGTCAATGACACTTTAATAGTAACCTGTGAAACCAGTCTTATGTATAACATATTTGTAGTAAATAGTTATAGTATGTTGAAATTTAATGCACTATATCCAATGGCCACTCAAGTATGCCTATTTTAAAATCACTCTATTAGAAGTGTGATTTACACACCAATATTCAAATCGATTTGTTGTTTAAGGTCTTATCATCACAGGAGGTCTTAGTTCTCTGCGTTAACAAGAACTTAATAGACTACTGACCTCATAAACAGCAATCGTAAGTCTTTCTCTTAATCTCAAAATAACTACAATCACATAACGCTCATTACCGCTTATATTCTGGCAGTTCATATTTTTCAATCAGAAACCGTTTCATAACGTTCCATTCACTACTTTGGAAATGTACTGTGGCGTTGATGTAATTGATTATGACCCCAACTTTTTAATTTTTTAGGTAATCAGTAAACTAACAAAATTTCTTTATAAATAAAATTTACAATACTGAAGTACATTTTATACAACTTCGCTAAACTTATATCCGAATACCGACACCAAGCCTATAGACATCCACATTATTACCGTCTGACCTCCCCCCTTCCAAACAGCACGATAATCGACACCATAGCCTTTAATTTATGGCGGTGTTATGTGAGCCATGTTCCGGTCGTGGCGGTTTGGTTCGGCTACAATGCAAAATGACACTTCCTCTTTTTTACTAAGAAACTGTTAAACGACTAAAGAAAGGAGTGTTCATTTATAATACCAACATTTATTCCGGCTTGAAAGTACTATATAAAGCTACTTCATTAATGTAAAAGCTATTTATTACTTTTAACAATAACAAACTGAATGAAAATAATCACCTTGACGAGTTTGTAAATGTTATTCGATTTATGTAATTAACTGGGTGGTAAAAGAGGCCGGTACGCCAAAGCAATGAGATATAACGTTTTTACGCTCCAATATAATTTCCATCAAAACTCTTTGGTACAAAAATTTGTTTGAATCAGTTAAAAGCGTCTGTTAGAATACTAGAATAAATTTATATGTGCTCTATATTTTTCACTGCGGATCGTTGGTCATCAAATTTTTTTATAGAGTTGTCTACCACGATCACATCCTCACTCTGATACGAACAAGAAGATGGCAATAAATTACATTTACATTAAGCCAACATAATATCTATTCAAGTATAAACATAATATCTATTCAAGTATAAACATAATATCTATTCAAGTATAAACATAATATCTATTCAAGTATAAACATAATATCTATTCAAGTATAAACTTTCACACGTTTATTCATGGAATCCGAAAACAAAAGTCTCTATTTTTTCTTAGCCAAACATTTTTTATTATTATCGACGATTACGACTAATTGAACAGAAAATAAACGATGTAATTCGGCTATTTTTTGGTGAAACGATTTAATCCACAGACACTTTTGCCCTGAAGTTCCGTGTCTGCAAATTGTAAAGGGATGGTCCCACAAGTTAACTGTCTCTATTTGATAGATTTTCCAAAAAACTATTGCTTTTGGATTTTAATTTGCTTTCTGCCCATGGAAGAAGATAACCATTTTTCACAAGCGAAGTCGGGGGGGATCGCTAATCAAATATACATGTTTTGCATAACTTCTTGTTTTTTTTTATTTCTTTTGCATCTTTATATTATGTACTCTAAAAAATCTTTTAATACTTCAACAAAAAAACCCAAAAAGGTCTTCATAATAGTTTTATTGCTTTTAATATAATATACACAATAAGTCCCTCAGGATCTGTAAGGTCTGTCCCACTTGTCCGTTTCCAGTGTACTTTTTACCTAAGCCTTTCACGGTGTACAGTTGAGATAAAATAGGTATTAAATTATACATAACCCTATTATTCTATATTTGGGTTACTAAATTAATATAAACACACTAACGTGTTGTAGCGTAAGGGTTTATTTGTTTGGGTCTGCTCAATATGACAATTAGTATTCCACAAACTCAATGTCAACCATATGTTGTATTATTCAGCAGGTCAGTAAGAGATATTATCTGTCTGCATTGCAGCCGTATGGGGCTGGTTCGACCTGAGCGGTCCACCAACTCTCAGCCCTAACTCAAGCCCTAAATTATTGAAGATGAAGGACCGCCAGAAAAAAAATGTTTAATTTATTCTTAATAAATATAATTTTACACATGAACAACGATCAATTGTTACATATTTATAAGTCAGGGCATTTATTTTTACACCTTCTTTATACTTTTATATATTTAGTAACAATATTTTTATCCCATTTCTCAATATCATGTAAATACATGTCATTCTGTCCACATTTACGAGCGATAACACAGGACTTTACAATTTTCCTTTCTTACACATATGAACCTTTCTTAAAAGGTTCATTACTCAAAGCATAACAACAAGGATTCGAAACCTATGATCGAAAGATATTTTTCATTATCTTATCATATGGCATGTGCAATTAATTACGCAATAATAAATCTGCAAAAGTAGCGTCCTCGGATAAAGAATGTGATCTCTAGCGAAACAGATAAATGTTCATAGCGATTAAGTGATAAATACGCTTGTAAGTATCCAAAGGCCTCGGCTCGATGAGCATTTATTGTTGTCAGATCTAATTGTACCGTGTAGAGCGTGAGGAAATGGACTGAGCGAGGTATTCAGGCCAGGCGCTGCAACTTCCGATACGTGACGATATTTCAACAGAGTTTACCTTAAATAAGTATTGTGATCTTTGCTAGCGTATATATTGGCTAGCTCTACCCTGCGGTGTCACTCGCGTAGCTACGGTTACATTAACAATCGTAGCTTCGTGGTATATAGACTATTTTATAGTCTTTGTAAATAAATGGACTATATTTATAATTTTGCTAAATAAATGGACTATTCAACACAAAAATATTTTCTTTTAATTTATCGACCAGTAGTTCCTGAGATCAGCGCTTTCAAATAAACAAACAAACAAATTTCGAATACTTAATTATTACAAGTTTATACTCTTCCGGTGTATTACTGGTGTTGTACGTCAATCAGTGTTTAATACTCTACCTAATTCAATTCTATATATACGACCTACTATTTAACACTAGGTGTACTCCCCGATTTTCCTCCCATAAGGTCCCTCATGAGAAACATCAGGAATATGATGTATCCAGATACAGATATTGTTATCATTTTTCATATATTCTTCAATATCAACATCAATATTTTCAACAAATAAACGTTTAATATTGTACTTGCCTGAGCATTTAATTCACATAATGTCTCACTTAAACAGGGTGCTTGTAATCTACAGGAATTTCAAACCCTCTAACTGAATATAGACCGATATAATTATGGAAGTAAGGAAATAGTATATTTAGGCCACTTCAAATTGCCGTATCAAAACATCACTTCAATAAATATGTTATTAAATGAAACAAGATAATGTAATAAACAGATGAACATAAGAAGTTGCGGGTACTATCCGAAGGTCAAGAGTCTTCACAACTGACGTGTATGTATGAAGAGAGTAATGAATGTGGATTAGGCAAAGCAGGTATGTAAGGCTAGTTATGTGCGGCACTCTGTTCGCTTTGCCTATCCCATTAGAGAGCTAGCGTGAAGTTGTATTGTCTACAACGACAACGCTAAAGTGCACAAATATAATAACTGTAGCGCTTTATATATACCATATATTGACTAATCGATATAAAATGGCAAGATTTTAAGTTTTAGCATTACTAAAACACATGGCGGAAGTAAAGTAAATGAACTGTTACGTGACAGTGGCATCTGTCACTCAGATGCCTAACATAGTATTCAGTTATTCAGTACCGTGCTGTAAGACGCAGCGTGACGGCGCGCGTGTCGCCCCTGCGCATGTGACGTATCGTAGTTTATACACATTATTGTACTTAAAGCAGTGACCTGAATTATGCATGCACGTTCCCTGGCATGACCTAGCTTGACACAACGCACTTCGCACTGAGGAACTTAACATGGATGGAACTTCTCAGAATACAACTACCATATTAATCGTTCGCATGATAATGTTAACGACGTGTTCGACTGATGCGTACTCTGCATGTTGTGTAACTCAGTCGCACGTTGCAGAGATAGATTTAAACTGCGTATTAATTTGACAACATTTGTTTATAAAATGTTTGTTACGTGATTATAAAAAGTTTACCGTAAACGCTATTTCTGAAACGGCCCTGACCGTCAACGTCTATTTTTGTTCTTAGAGTTTCGGTAATAATAATATCTATGGACTTATCACCATGTTAGCCTAGCCCTGTGCTAAGTACCGTAAGAACTTGTGTTACTGGTAGTAGACAATGGAATTACATTTAACGTTTTAATTATTTTAACATGTGTGACTTTTTAGTATAGAAATATTTATTATAATACGTATTTCTATAATATTCTGTATAAACATCTATGACCTACGCGGGATTCGAACCCGCGATCACTGGCGTTACATGCGGGCAAACAGCCATGTTACCAAATGAACGAGCAGAACGTCCGATAGATACTGCAGTGTTAATTCCATATTTAAAATCTCACGCTACACGTCTTTCATCTTGTCCCGATTACACCTGCTGACTTTCGTACAGAACCCTAGTAACTTACCCAGTTACAATAGTATTTTTATTCTAAATGTTTTGGCATACGCTCTACTCCAAGTGGGTCGACCGGAAACATGATAAATAAATACATTTATTATTTTCGTTTATTATCTATTATATTATAGTAAATATGGCAGAAATTATGAAGCATATACGGCAGGTTTCTCCTATAGAGAGTTGGTTTCCTCCTTCTATAAGTATGCTCAAGGTATAGGCAATCAATGTCGTCATATCTTAGCTTTTGTCACCGTTATTTACGTTGAATGTCAATGATGATCATAACACCTCGACACATTTATAGGTGTGCCCAAATATGCACATTAAAGTTAACGCACTAGCCTTTTGTTAACTATGAGAGGTACATTAGTTCCACTTAGTTACCTACGAAGCTCTTTGGCGTCACACGAACTGTAAACTGTACATTCCTCCCCATGGATATAAGGGCAACACGACTGCATAATTTTAGAAATATTAATGGAAACAATAATTTACCGTTACGAAATATACAGATTTACATAAGTCGTTACTAACTGTGAATTGAAAGGGTCCGTTGGGGAAGAAAGGCTCTCGAGAAGCGGCCCTGCCCCGGGAGACGGAGTGTGGAATGGCCTCCTACCCGATGAACTGACGATTTGGTTAAGGTGGCGGGGGGCCGCTGGATGCTAAAGAAAAGGGCTTACTCCCATCTTACAGGATTACAACGCGTCCACCTAACCTCGGGTCATGCGGATATGGGTGGCGGAAGTTACCAACCATCTGCTCGTTTACCCTTTATCCTATATAAAAATGTAAGTGGCGCTCTGTGGGGGAGGCAGACGGCATGTGGACATATCCAGCAGTGGACGTCGTCCGGCTGATGATGATAAAGATGAACTATTAAATTAATAAAAAATATATCCTCTATTTCTAAGAATATAATATAAATCAACGTTATACAGAGTAATTCAATATACCACTTGAAGAATTTCACTCGATAATACGTCAGAATTCAATACCACGAAGTCAGATTCGTTAATGTTACAAGAACACCGATATATCTCAGCGTAACACTTGACGGACTTGCAACACTTGAATTATCACGGAAATAGGGAGATTTATGAGGAATTCACTTGATGTCAATATTCATAAAGATGTTTATTTATCACATTGATGAACAATATAAAACGAAATGACATTGGGGTGTAAGAAGGACTTGGAAGTATTATATACATAGCTTATTACATATATATTATTTCTTACGAACCCTTTGCATAAAATAATTTATTAAGCTAAATTAGGAAATCCAAAATGTACTGATAGCTGTAAGATTTCAAAAGCCACTTTAAATCTGTTACAGAATTATTCCAGAATTGTTCTAACAATGAGAAATTTTATAAGTTTTACAACTTATAAAATTTCTGATTGTTCCCTTTCTTATGTATGCATATCATCTACTTTCCTATGTATGCATAACATCATATGTTCC
>JAFELO010010670.1:280038-308578 GCA_017140195.1 Eumaeus atala | reverse complement strand
CTCTAGAAACACAACATATGAAAAATGGCGTTAGCAAGGAACCATGAACTCACCCTTTTATATGAAATATAATTGTTATTTGATATATTTTATATCACGAATATATATTTTCTTTTCAGAGCTCTACTCCTTTTCCTTTTCTTTTTGTATTTTTCTTTTTAAATTTGGATGTAAAATGCACGTCTTATAGTCCCTTTACCCCCCACTGTTAACTTCCTATAGAATTTAATTAAAATTGTAACAAAATCGAATAAAATTAAACAAATAAACGTTTTGAATGTTTGCTATATTGAACAAATGCTTACTGTTGCAGTAGGAGTTGTTATTTCGAGCGGCGTATGTTAACACCATTCTAACGTTTTATAGCGCTGTATTAAACCTCAGAGATATGTAAATAAAGTTTTCAGTCCGCTCACGTAATAAAATGTTAACATCCGCGCTTGACACATCACAATTTTTTATAAAATTATGTCTTTTTGTGACAAAATATAATATGCTGATTCAGGTATTTTAGAACGCCCACCATGGTTCATGCCATTGCTTTCGAGTTCATCAGGCAGTTATTTCAAAGTGCATTCGAAGATTGTTATATCCTAAATTTACGTGATTTTTTCTGGAAGGACTTTTAAGTAAGGCACTTGAAAAATTAACTTTAAAATAAATGTCATTCCGCCGTCAGAATGTGAGTATTTAGGTCATTATTATCATGTATCTACCATGTGGAATTTGGGACTTAAATAACACACAGTATCATTAAGATTTCATGATACCAATCCTTAGACGTTATCGAAACATTTACGGCACAAATAATAACCAAGCTAGCTAATATCTATAAATGCGAAATAATACTCGTTGATTCATAACGAAATGTCAGAAATTATAACACCTACAAGCTTGAAATTTGGTAAATATTTATCCGTTGAGATTCGTCAAGGGAGCGTTACTGGGGTAAGTGGGATTTCTATTTATAAAATAATCCGAAAGCGTATTTGTTTGTGGCTATATCGCGCCTAAGCCACTGGTACTAATAATGTCAGTGGCGCTCAATAACCTGGGGTGAACCCAGGCGAAGCCAATTGAACTGAGCGGGGTGCTCTTTTCATCCCTTTTATAGGAAAGGGGAGCTAAAGAACAGGACGAGGACGCGCTATGTGTTATAATAGGAAGTTGGGACAAAAGAGAAACAGGAGGAGGCGCTTTTGCGCAAGGGGCGAGAATGGGAACCTCACCTATGGCGTTTCCACGCGTCCATAAATAAGGCGCATCGGCCCTGGGTGGGTTGTCCACGTTGTCCATGCTTGTTGCAACCCCTAGTGCCGTACGCAGAAGCATTTCCTGCCCTTAATCTTTTATCCCATCTTCTTATAACGGGGGTACAAAGAGCGCCTCGTCCTTCTAGTTTTTAGCGCCCTCTTTTTATATATTAACTACTACGATTGAAAAGTAAACGATAAGCCAGTAAGAGTTGCTGCTGCATTGTAGCCGGCACGAACGGGGAGGTACATGAATGCATCTGCACAATGCCATAATAATAATGCGCATATCTATAGGCATCGGTAGGAATCAAAGAGCTCCGATGGCTCGTCTGTCTTCCAATGCTAAAAAAAAATAACAATTAGGTAATTTATTAACGCTAACGAAAAATTTATTCAAAAGTGTGTTTTATTTGTAAGTTGTACGCGTGTGGCAATACAAAAACTCACAAAGGGTAGTCAATAAACTAATTTTGATACCGTTATACACTGTATAGTCAATAATTAATAAATTATGGACGGTACAGTGTATACAGCGTCAAAATTATTGTCATATGATCACATATTACTGTCTAAAAATAGAACACAATTCATGATGTGTTCACAGACATTTTGATGTTCTGCTTTTGTCTTGTGTCTCCTTTGAAAAAAACTCATTGCGGTCATAGAGAGTGTTGCGTTATTTACTTAGTTTATGGGATATCTAGTAAAGCCGTGATAATGATCACTTGACACTACAAAACACTGTAAGTCAACGTACGGATGAAATTCAAAGTTCCTATTTACAGGAGTATAGTAGTTTAGCGACGGCGATGTGTTGTCTCTCAGTCAGTCAACTACACTACTCAGTAAAGGAGGAGATTTATATAAACAGAAGTAGGCATAAAAGTTACAATATAAGAGTATTTTTCAAACATTTACCATACATTACGATTATACAATAATACTAATAAAGGGCAGTATATAGAGCGTGCACTTTCAGTTTCTAACAAGAAACAATTGAGCTTTCACTTTAAGCCTTTCCGTTATATAAAAAGAAGGCGAAGACAGCAAAATTCATCTCTTTTACAATTTTATAAACTGTGCAAAGGAAATATAAGGAATTATTATAATCCTTCAAACAAATATTCCAAACTATAAAATATACAACAATTTGCTTACAAATAATCAAATTTTGAAAATAACTATTGCATACCATTCGAATGAAAATATCCACTTAAGGAAATAGGTTTCTTTGTCAGCTGCCATTTTCTAATAATTGATTAATGAACATTCTAGTAAAATATTTTAACTACTATCACGGTAAAAGCCACGACGTATAAAGAGTTGTTGATGGAGCTCAAAGGATAAAATATCACTCCTATACAAGTGTATTTATTATTGAATGTTGTTTAATCTATTAAGGATGTAGATGAGCCAATTTGAACCTCTCAATTTACAACGTGGTTTGGTTGTATCCCATTATTTTTCAATTCAGTTCTGGGGTTCTGACGTCTCAGAAGTTATTCCCAACAAATACATACCGAGCTGACTGAAATAAATTACAAATTGATCCGATATAAATGTGGCGTCCCATTTTCATTTATATTTTAACTCAACATTATCATAAATTTTCAAGGGTTTTCACAAAGGTGTTTCTTTATACAAAAATAGCTTTATTTATATCATTTTGAGTACTTACGTTAAAACACCGCACACTTTAACACAGTGAAAATGAGTCTCCATAAATATTTCGACATGATATCCACCATATCTTTACATATCATTTTATCGCTTATTATAGGGAAATTCTGTGGAATGTTTCATACAACTATATTATATAAAATTCACCAACTCCAGCGGAATCCCGCCATGTATAGACTAGGCGGTAATCTCCTTAAGGTTTAATCATACCATTAACAATTTTGCTAAGACTTTGAATCCTGTAAAGAGCCATGTGTCGCAACTGAATTCAGAGCTCCATAAGCTGCCGTTAAACACGCTTAACTTTTGAGTAATATAGTACGACTAATCATATAGAAGTTTGTATGTATGAATGAATTTTTGAGTGAAAGATCACGCAAAAATTATTGAGCGAATTTGGATAAAATTAGGCATGGATATGTATAGATTACAATCTGGGTCTGGAATCTGGAAGATAAAATTACTGATATCTCGAGAATATTATCAAATTGTAAAGGATGTGGTTTACGCGGAGGTAGACACAGTCAGTAACAAAGAAGTACATTTGTTACTAGCTATAGAGGAAAACGAAAGGAATACATTCGTACGAGGGGCTCACAATAGCTGTTTCCAGTGTGTTAACTATGAGTTCTTCACTTATATGCAGTAAACACATTTGTCAGTGGAAGCGGAACATTTCATGCTTTAGTGAATCGCCGAGGACGTTTCCTGTACATTCTGAGTATCCATGAAGAGTTGTTTTTTTTATGTCATTTATAATGATCAGCTATTGATTAAGTACACTAGGATTGGTGTAAATTGTAATAGTGTACAAACATGTCTTATGTAGGCAGTGTATTTTTTTTAATTAATCACGCTTGCCAGAAGCATATTTTAAGTATAGATTGTTTTATTCTTTTTGTCGATAGAAGTATTTGTAACTCTTTTTGTAACAGTCAAGATAAAAGGAAAGCATTTTTCATAGTGGAGTATTCATAGCCATATGGTTTCCACCGACGTAGCAGTACCACTTACGAAGGTAAGCAATTCTCCCAAAAAATAACTATTTACTACTTTCAATTAAGCTTTGTTTTTGTAAGAGGCAATGCAGTGCCCTATCGCAGCTGAATCGGTCCGACGCAACCGGGAGTTACCTCCCGCTCACACCACACGCTGACAAAGCGAGAACTTGTGACTGGTTATCACGGTTTGTGAGTTTCCAGTGGTCCATTGAAGTAGGAGAAGAGAGGGAAATTAATACATACGAAGTATTTCTTAATCGAACTGTACGGTCAATCGCTCCTACCACTGCCTTTATTGTTTCGGTAGGATCGACAGAGATCTCTACAATGGTGGTGAAACCAGACAATCGAACCGAGGTGGCACTCTTTATACTCCTCTTATAAGAAGAGGGGATTTAAGGGCATGAGTAGGAGGCGCTTTTGCGGATTGGTCAACGGGCGAGGATGGGAACCTTGCCCCATTGAACTGCCCCAACATTGTTGAGGTTGTACTTTGGTGCGGGGCCATCCCTTCTGCGGAGGAGGCTTCACATGCGTGTGAGAGGTCATCGTCGTCGTCGTCGTCGGCTACTATCAATTCGGCTACCATGTATAGCACTCCCGTTATGGTCACCGGTAACCATAAAAACACATATTTAAAAAAAATATATATTTTGAAGAGTGCAGCCAAAATTATCTGTAATTTGTTAAAATTTGCGTAATCAAGTTCACTTACATAAAAGAGTTCGTAAACTTTAACATTAAGATAACGAACCCAAACATTGTTAGAGGTACCAAGTTCCACAATACTATCTGCTATTTTTTTTATTACTACCCAATGCTAAGTTAAGTGTATGTGCTAAGTTAAACGTAAGCTTCATACTAACATTTGAAAATTATTCTAGGCGTCCTAGAAATACTTAAATACCTACAATGCGAAGGACTTATATAATTAACTAGCATCGCCCCACAGTTTCGCCTATGTAACTCCGGTCCTATTAGTAGTAGGGTCATGGAATATCGCATGTAATCTCCCAGGAAAAACGATTCTCGTTAACAAAATATTTTTTCAACTCGTGACAGTAGTTCCAGAGATTTACGCGTTGAAATAAACAATTCAATTTTATGTAATTGTTATTCATAGCCGATTACTTGCAATAGAGTGCAAGTATCTCTTGGCTGATTTAAAAAAAAGCCATGCTGCGTTGATTTCAAATTGGTCCAGCAAGATCGTGGTGGTACCACTAAGTTACATGATACCTACGCATAATAACAGCTACGCTGTTGCGTTTTCTACGCTTTGTGAGTTTTCGGTTGCTGATTACAATGTAGGAGAAAAGATCGAAGCAACTTGAAATCAATTAACAGCCTCTGTGTTTTCCGAAACCTACAACTTGAGTATATTCAAAGCAAGAGTGAATAGGTAACTTCTAGGCACGCAGGATTCATCGTGGCTTCTTCGCCACCTTCCATCTGGTGAGGTGGAGGTCAAACGCAAGCCTATCAATCAAATAAAATAAAAAATGTGACCGCCAGTCAAACGCTCCGACAGCTCGTTGTAATAATCTGTAGACGTTAGCCTAGTCCTATGCTAAGTATCGTCATGTCTTGTGTTATAGTTACTGGACAACGGAAATACATATATCCATCTAAGACCTAGGCGGTATTAAAAAGACATAAGACGCGAAATAAGCGTTGATTTACCAACTGAGCTCCAACATACATTGTTGTAAGAATCACCAATTCCTATCTGTATTTACTCCAATCTGGCAGACGGGAAATGATGGCAAACATATCATAACGAGTTCAGTCTAGTCGTTCACCCTCACGTGTTAGGTTCGTACAATCGCATGTACAATTAATAATGACTAAATGTTAAATTCAAAAACGTGTGTCACTTACGTAGTCAAGACGAATCTAATGCCACGTCATAAGCGTTAAAATCAGATTTGCCGTCTAACGTGTAGCTAAGGGCTAAGTATTTTTCTATAATATATGAGTTCAAACTATCAATGAAAGCCTTTTAAGGACTACCGACGCCCATGAACATCAGCATAATGACTATGTCGATACATTACCCTCTATTGCCTCCCACAGACATTGCCATTGTTATTGTAATGCATATGCCTTTCTCCTCCCCTCGAATGGGCAACCGGCTACGAAACTGAACGAAACGCGACAGCATAGCTGTCATTTTGCGGCGATGTCATTTGATCTAAAAGTACCACACCGGGCGTGTCGGCATAATTGCGTTAGATTCGGCTACGATGCAACATGGCTCTACGTCGTACTAAATATATGATATAAACATACACACACTGCAATCACATATTTTTCACGCCGTTAGTTAATACATGTATGGGATTGGATTACTATTACTATACATTCTCCTCGGCCAAGATAATAATAGTTTCTTTAGCTAACCTCAAATACCTAGCACCAATCTCATCAAGACCATCACCCGACGTGTTTTCTAGTTACCAGTGAAGCTGTACTGGACGCTTCCATCAGCATAGGGCAGTAAAAATAATTATTCCTATTAAAAGTGACTTCTTTTACTGCTGTTTTAGCTAGTTTACATTAATTTCAATTACCTTCTTTTAAACGATACACTCATAACGTTTAGCAAGTTCTCTAATTTAAATTCTCAGGAATAAAATTTCGCGTGACGTTACACACACGTCTGTAATTCGCTTAGATAAAAAGTAATACTCTGGGTAGGTACACATTTATTTTATAGCATATTATATAGTGAGAAAGCAAGATGTTGGGTTAGGCTCATTGTTATTAAAATTATAATCCTTTTGGCGCATCAGGGAAACGATAACAGTATTTTTTTATGATGCGTGTGAACCTCGTCATTAAATACCGTCATCCTAATTTAGATATAGTTAACATTTTTGTCTTTCAAAAAAAGTTATCATAATACGCTATAATAAAACTTTAAATGCATTATGTACCTTACTTCTATTGTTAATATCGCTTTTTCACAAGCATTACTGTTGATAAACGTTAAAATTAAATTTTGTTTCATGAATATTTTTTTTGTTTGAGATATGTTTACCTAATTTCTTGGTAAACTTTCGCAAGTATAGGTCTATTTCCCAGATCAAACTTTGTAATCATAAATTATTTGATAACATATTTTGTATCACGCCGAGAACTGAAACGTCTGGCGGAGACAAGAAGAGAATGGCAGGTGTTGTATAGACAAGAACCTGGCTCTTAATTTTAATAATGATGATTACTCGTGTGTATATGTATTCAGGTGCACCATAGGTATTAGAAAGAAATATCTATGATGTACACAATAAATAATATTTTTTCAGTTTGTATTATTATTATTAATAATAATAATAATATCTGTGGGCTTATCACACCACGGAAGCCTAGTCCTGCACTAAGTACCGTAAGGACTAGTGTTACAGGTACTAGACAACTTATATATTTAAGATTTTTATTGTAGCAATACATACATAAACATCCATGACCTAGGCGGAACCAACCAGTCGTCAAATATTGAGTCATTAGTATAATTTTTCAATCGGACATGACGATTCCGTTACGAACTCTTTCACCATACAACGCACCACTGATAAACTAATGCAAACTCATTCTCGTAGCTCATTATATTCAGGGGGAGAACAACACTTTAATAATGACGAAGTTAGGGTGAGCAGGTGTGAATAATGCATGAGTGGTTGGAGTCCCGAAGCGAATAATTTTAATCTAGATACCGCGGCGCCGAATTGAGACCGGCTTTTGTAATTTGCCGCTGCTTCACAATGACCTTTTGTTTCTGAGTCATGTTTGTGAGTGTGATGTGGATTTTTGATAGTTTTATACCGACGTAAAGTAACAGGTATGTTGTCCCGTTTCAAACGGTTTGTGAGCAAGTGGTGACATTGAAGAAGAGTGACATGACTATGATGACGTAAGTAGTAGAAAAAGTATCTAATTTCTCGTTTGCCCCTTGCCGCAAAATTATGTGTTTACTTACATATGTATTATGCATATGAACCTTCACCTTGAATATGTCTATTTAAAAAATCTGCATCAAATCATCATCAAAAATAAGCATACAAGGGACAGACAACCAGCCAGGACGTATCCTGGTTTTATACTACGTCAAGAAACATAATTCAGTACACAGAGCTGGTATAGTCAGAATCCATTTTTTTTGTTAGTTGCTAATTTTCAATACTCGTTTTTGTAAAGTATTAGGAGGTAAACTAGCAATCGGAGTCAACTAGAACAAACCGAAATTTATTATGAGTAACACAACCGCGACTTGGCTAAGGTGGCAGGGAACCATTTGTTGGATTGGGTAACCCATGGCGCTATATGGGGGAGGCATATGTCCAGCAGTGGGTGTAGCTATTGTGATGATGATGACGATGATGTCAGTATTTCAGATGCGTATGTCCAGCAGTGGACGAAGTCCGACAATGCCGACAATTCTGAATTAAAAAATTAAGTATCAAGATGATAATTTAGTTCAATATTCTCGCAGCGTATACAACCTTACACTAACTAATCACCTCTAGCTAGAAATGATAAATTCGCAGCACAGTTCGGATGTTCTGGTACTTCACAATGCCATCAATCTTCACATTCTGATGTCTCTCCTGTAAATGGTGATGATATTCTTAACCATATTTTTACTCAATTGCGAGCTCAATGAGTCTGGTTGATCTTTCAGCGTATTGTAATTTTTATATATATATATATATATATATTCAACTGAATTGAAGTCTTAATTATTACGTTGGTATCATAAAAGTAGTGGTTTCAGACAGACATTAGACAAAGTAATGATTGATACCCTTGCCTGACACATATGGTGTGTGTGCGGTAGTGTGGACAATACATTTCGTAGTGTGTATGATTTACAATGTAGCCTATTGTCGAAGTTTTCACACTTATACCTTTTTTTGACGCGGGGACACGCATTTCCGCGCCTTCACTGGCCCTAGGAGGGGTCCAGTGGTGAGTGGAACTCGCGGCACATTATATAGTGCCGAATACTCACAAAAACCACCGCGAGTGCCATCAGTGCCGCCTTTGGTGAGGTGCCCCGGAACAGCAAACCATCAGGGCACCTCGACGGCAGGTCAGCCCCCGAAGGGACCGACGCCACCTCCACAGATGGTATTGTCCCGCACTACATCACAACCCCACCGACCTTGGGACATTAAAATGAGGTGAGGTTACCAACCACGCCCCTTGCCTCGTGCGCCGCCAGTTTTTCTCTTTTGTCCCCTCTTCTTATAAGAGGGGTACTAAGAACGGCACCTCCTCCTGCTCTTTAGTCCCCTCTTCTTCTAGGAGGGGTACTAAGAGCCGCCACCTCCTCGGTTCAATTGACTTCGCCCAAGGTGTCTTGAATCACCCCAGACTACCCCCACCGCCACGACAATACTTGAAACATGGTGGGGTTCACACGTACACCTAGCCTAAATACGTAAAATATTTAAAACAAACACGATGAAAATTGCTGAAGCAAATATAATATATTTTACAAATAGCTTACTCAATATAGATTAAATGTGAAAAAAAACATATAGGCCAGTGATGCCAAGGTAAATAGAAAACATGCGCAATCAACTTTATTGGACCATTAACAAAAGACCTCTCAGTCTTTAATCGTTGTAGGTGAAAATGTGAATATTGGTGTCCACTGTGCCTGGATGCCTGAGACTGGAGGTACGATGAAATAAATCAGTCATAATATGTCTAAATTAGAGAATAAAATGAAATGAATTTGAAATCAAATGCTTTATTATGATGAAGAGAATTGCTTATTAAATATTTGTTTTGATATCATTTCTGTCGATTTAACTTATACACTTAATTATTTAAATGTATTTGCCAACTTCTGTGATTTTTGATTCTTACAACTTATTAATTTCCAGAGCCAGATGAAACCAGGAGTATATGTCATGGAAAGTAAATAACAAGTTTGGTGTCTTAACAATTCGCCCGTGACCATGGTTGCTGTGAAGCTTCTGAAAATTCGAACTAGCTAAATAATTAACTATACCGCGATAAAATCCGTGAAAGTAGTTTTATTGCAATGACAATTCTATCGTGTAATTGTCTGTAGCTTAACATTTTGCTGCAAATTGTAATTTAATTTGTTAAGAATACGAAAAATAGTTCTCAACAAAAATTTCATTGGTTTATTCTATAAATTCGCCGTATAAATCGAGTATTATTTGTGAACGGAGATAAAAAATACGAAAAAGTTAATTCCTTTGCGGAATGCATTGTTGTACAAAACAATTGCATAACATTTCCAGGTTGTCCTTGAATCATGTATGGCATGTTCCTTTATTGTTCAAATGTATAATTTAAACTATGGGTTTTTTGTTCTGAGTTGGATGACTCAACTACGGAGACAGATTTATTTTATAGACAAACTTGTATCACGTAAAAATATTATTTTACATTTATTAATTGTTTATAATTATGACAACTTTCTTTATTATAATAGTAGATGGGTATACAATATTCCAGTAAATAGACATCATAACAGTTAAAACAAAATTATTCATGTAACATTCTCAATGGGGTCAAAAAAGAAAGGCTTTTGCTTTAAGGACAAAAATTGCAAGTGAATTGATTGATTTCACTCATTATCCTTCAAAGCCTTTTTAAAAAATATTTCGCTTGTGAGGTTAAGGTTTTGCCCTTAAATGTTTTGAAGTATATTGCACGGAAAGAAAATCTTACTCAAACGCATCTTGAATATAATACGGTTTGTATGTACTTGTAAAATAATGCTAGAGTTTAATAATCCCATGTCTAACACATAAACCTTGTCGAGATTTTATATTATTATTTATATTCAAGCGATTCTTTGGGGTATAATACATATATTCAAGCGAATATAATACATATATTCAAGCGATTCTTTAGGGTAGCTTCAGCACCGAAACTAAGTCTTATGATGACTGAGTTAACATGTTCAATCACAGTCGTGAGTCCAAGTCTTGGGTTGAACCAAAGTGTTGTTGGAATTTCTCAAATTCTAATAACAGTCCGTAGTCGGTAAGTCGGAGGTGTTATAAGAACTTGGAAAACACGTTAAGCTGTCGGTCGCTTGTTTTCTGTCCGGTAATATCGGATTGCTGTCCCATCAGAATTGGAGAATTAGGGGACTTGTGCATGCGCGCACACCTGTTAATTAATTTTAACCTTAATTAATTAATTTTTCATAGACTTATACTACCCAGGTCAACTATAGTGTTCATAAATTGAGTAAAACAAATTTTATATGACACCGAGAACTGAAAAGTCTCACGAAGACAAGAAGAGAATGGCAGGTGTTGCATAGACAAGAACCTGGCTCTTAATTGTAAGAATAATGTTTACTCGTGTGTATATGTATTCAGGTTCACCATAGGTATTAGAAAGAAATCTCTATGATGTACACAATAAATAATAATTTATTAGTTTTTTAATATTAATATTGTTAATAACAACATTTTCTGTGGACTTATCACACCACGTTAGCACAGTGCAGTACTGAGTACCGCAAGGTCTTGTGTTACAGGTAACAATAAGAATAATAATTGTAACAGGTAGGTATTGGACAACGGAAACATATTTAATATTTTTATAAATTTAAGAAAAATTTATATATTTAAGATTTTCATTAGAGACGTACAAACAATACACATATATACATGACCTAGGCGGGATTCGAACTCGCGACCTCTGGCGTAGCACACATACTAACCGCCACGTTACCAACTGAGGCAGCCGGTCGTCATATATAACATATATAATAATATTCGTCTATTATAAATAAAAAAACTAAAAATCTCTTAAGAGAGCGAGTGTCGTACATCTATGGACTGTTTTTAAGAGAGTCCTACAAATAATTACACTTTTAGTTAATGCCCTTTTTTCAATTCCTAAAGGCACATAGCACAAGGTTTATGTAGTGAGTAACAATAATGTCGTCCTAACCGTATTTCGGGCACGGCGGCCATCTATCTCTATTGAGAATAGCCAACTGCGCAAAACATATTAGAGTGCACAGGCTTATGTGCAGGCTCAAGTACATTTCCTGTAGGCTCAAGTACATTTCCTGTTCCCTCTTTCTTTTATTCCGATAGGACGGCAACTTGACTTATCCGGAGGTGTGCCTAGCACCCGACTGATGGCTTGACGTGCTCTCAGTGACACGGGAGTATAACACCGCATAAATTAAAAAAAAATCTGTAACAATTGAGTCCGACCTGGGCCTCGATCCCAGGACCTCACAATTCTGGTTGAACATGCTAACCAATACAACAGGAGGCAGTTGGCACTTCATGTAGTGAGTACAAAGCCCGGCGCAGGTTAAACGCGCAGATCTAAGGAAAAACCGGTTCAATTTCCAAAAAAATATTTCAGAGTCTATTTAATGAGAAAGTCTATATCCGCTTGAGACCTGCCGTCTTGGCGTTCATGGAGAAACACCGAGATCTACCAGTGGACCTGTAAGGGCCGATAATGATGATACACGCTACAACCAATGAGAGCGGAGTACACAGGTGAAACGACAACACCGCTCCTAGTTGTGTGCGGCGGAACTAAAATACGAAGTATTCATTCAGAATGAGATGATCCTTCGTGTTCAATTACTGAAACCCTCAATTAATTGTTATGACGGAGAGTTCGTGAGTCGAACCGCAGTAACAGCCCTCTTCGAATTAAATTGGCCTTTGGGATATAAATCTTGAAAGCTGAATTCTTAGTCTTTGGGAAGGAAAATAAATCATTATTACCAATATCTGTTGTACGAGGAAGTGACATGCTACATTACAGCCAAATTGAGCCAGCACGAACGGGGAGGCACCCCTTTTTCAGGCGATTCGTACGTATCAGAGTCTCTGGGAGGTACATTTTATGTAGGAAGGTTGAAATCAGAGCATGCGTCTGTACATTACTCACTTCTCAACGGGGTCAACAACCCCCCATCAGTTACAACACTTTCACTACCTCTGCATACTATGGAAGAAAGAAATAAAAAATAAGTCCACAGTATTTTTTCAGACTAAAGATTACCGAGAGCAGTAAACCTCACTTTAAAAAATATAAAACATTCCGTCTTTTTGTTTTTGAATCAGCCATGTTTGTGTAGAAAAGTAGAAACTTATTTACATTAAATACAAATTGTAAATGAGCGCAATAGAACAGATTACACGCGGCATTACTTTTAGTATATCTTGTACAGCTTTAGATACTTTTTTAGTATGAACAATTTTTAACGAGATATCAAAAAATTGGAAAGATTCAAGTGTCGTTTTACTTCAGAAAAAAGGTCATGATATACTATTGGGCCAAACTTTTTCTAAAGTAGAAATCAAGGTTGGGTCGGCCACTTTGAGTCAAACATATTTTGTGAAGTATAGAATTACAGAAAAAGGAGGGACATTTTAATTAAAAAATAAGCATCTTATAATAAATGGTAGCTAGATAGCATAAACTTTACAGCCGTCCGTGAGGGACGGCTGTACAATTTAGACTTTTTTTTTTCACTAATTGAAAATGTAACATCAACATCATCATCGCCCTTATCGGCCCTTATTGGTCCACTGCTAGATATAGGCCTCTTTCAATGAACGCCAAGACAACCGATCTCCCCCTACTCGAGATCGGATACAGGGATCTTATTCCCCCCTGGTGAACGGTCGTCTTCGTTTTACTAAACGCAGCCTCCACTCCAGAACTTTACTGGCCCATCTGTAATTTGTTCTTCTCCCATGTCAGGTCGATTGGCGATACGTCGGACTACTGAGAACATTGTATGATGCTGCTTTTATATCCGTTCTGATTCCAGAAGGTCAAGTTGCATCGAGGAGTGTGACTGAGGGTATTTCCCCGAAAAAAAAAACTGTTCACTATTGCTTTGGAGGACGTCTCTAAGACTTTCAACTGAGCAGAACAAATAAAAAAATATCTATTTTAGTACTGGATATGTCATTTTTCATATATTATTTTAAGGAAAACTTGGAGAATTTTCACCTAGCCTTGAAATTCATATATTGGATACCGCATAAAATAAGGCCTATGCCCATTAGTTTATTAGACAAATCCCGATTGATCTGAGGACATGAAAGTTGCTTGGAGACCACCGAGGACAAGAAAGGGATGGCATTAGCGATTTACTTTTGTCTAAACTCAAAACAAAGTCTCTTTAGCAGGAAGCGCAGTTTTTATTTCCATATTGACTGTTGGTGCTACGTTTCTTGTGTCTGTAGTTGCTAGGAGTTTTATATTTTTCAAGAAGTTCCTTTTCTTTTGACAAATATCAAGACTGTTATTTGCTATGTGTTCGAGCCGAGTCGCTAGGTCTCTATGGACCTCAGAGCCGTATTCAATATTGACTGTAGTGTTTCCGTTTAGTAGTTTCGTGAAAATGTCGTTATTATGTGAGGCATTGTCCATCGATGGAACGGACAGGTCAACTCCGTCCGACAAGGCGGAGTATATAATAATAAATAATATTTATTTATTTTCATACATAAATAATATTTATTTATTTTCCTTATTGTCAAAGTAACAATAATGCTATCGTGCGCTGTGCGACCAGTTAGTCATTAATATATATTACGTAATCAATAATATTTGTAATGTCCCAAAAAATAAATCGCAAATTCATTTTAATAAGTGATGAGGTAGTATCACAAACGGCTCGTAAGATGCACGTACAGTCCGTATGATGTAAGTCCTACAGAGTTACACGTGAAGCGGTGTTATTGTGCGATAAATAAGTCACACAAGCGACTCATAAACGTGCACGTTCGATTCGTAAGGCGTAACTCCCACAGAGTTACACGCAAACTGATCTTTATGTGCTACAAGGCAGACCCTTGGACTACCCAAATTACAATTATTCAGAAAGATGTAACTCACATACGATTTACACGCAATTCGATTTTTTAGACATAATATTGGCCAGTGCGTGTTGCTCTCATTTTACGTTGACGAAGATTCAATAATGCGGACTCTCTAATTATGAGACTTAACAAGTCCGTTTTCCAATCTCTAAGTACTTTGTTGTTCTCGTATTTTTTTTCGACATCGTTATGACATTTAAAATATAATTTACTTAATTTATATTTGCTTTAGCTTTACTTAGTTTTTAGCGGTGAAACACCTAATAATGCATGACTCGACAGGGCCGGGAGATAACACACAAGTAAGCGGGTACTTGTGAAGAAAAGCAACAACTCTCAATTCGTGTATATTGTTATAATTAATAACATATTTCTCTTTCACATTACTTGTCTCGAAGACAACGAAGTATGAGTATAGTTATTTTAACATTGAAGAATATTTTAATGATAAATTGTGAACTAATTGAAATTTAAATTAAATATTTACTTGTTGTATATTAATATTTATACGGGATAATAATTGGCAAAACATGATTATACTTTTAATAATACTCCATCAAACTTCATGTATTACTAATGTTTATAAATAAACTATATCAAGTTTTCATCTTTCATCATCATCATCAGCTGGACGACCTCCACTACTGGACATAGGCCTTTATCTTCATCTCTTACAAATTTATTTTATTGAATAATGCTGTCATAGCCGAAATCGGATGTGTGGACATTACATTATTATAATTAAAGTTGTGTCCCACGATATTACCCGCGCAGGTGCCATCTCATGGAGCCATCATTGTTCGAAATAATATTTTTTTTATGTTATTCCAAATTCTAATTTAACGTCTATGGCAAATTTCATTCAAATATATATTCAATTATTTTTTGCGTAAAAATAATAAGAGAACATAGATGCTTTTAAATTTATAAAATAACTAAGGCTTTGCCTTAAAGAAGTACATTCAATCTCGTCGACAATTTACAAGATTCATTTATAATGAGAAATTAACAAAACATGCAGTAGTAAACGCAATTGCATGTATTCGAATGTGCTACATCAACTGATATGATGTACACGAATTGTTGCTTCTTTTAGGGCAAATAAAGTCGGGTAAATGCATTAGTGTTATATAAATATTTAAATATTTAGTATCCGAGTACAACAGCGTTTAAGCGGACCAGTGGAGCGTTTGACCACAGACATCTGTTGTTGAAGCTGTCAGCGGTAACAAATAACCACTTTACGGGATGTTCGAATTGTATCCGAATGTTTGATTAAGAGCCTCAAAGATGATGGCGACCAAATTTAATTATGACCTGTATGGTGGTCGGAATCAATAGTAATAGTAATTAATATCGTTTCGGTAGTTTCAGAAATTACAAGTAGCCATTTTCAAAAGTAAAGCCGTTTTTTGTAGAGGGCAAGTGATTAGTTGGTTTGTCATTGCGAGACGTTCGTCAATATGGCGGCTGGCGTTTAGCCTGATTGAATATCTTGATTTTAGTGCATCATGAACCTTCGTACCATCTAGACATAGTACATTATTTCTCTGTATTCTACAATCGACGCCATTGTTGTCACATCAAGCAACGCTGCGAGTGTTTTAATTAGGAACAAAAATGTGTCAAAGAGGCAGATAATGATGCACTATACTATTTCAAGAAAACTAACTTTCTCAGACAGTGTCATCTGTCACCTACATGTCTAACATAGTAACTACTAATCCAATGCGGCTCTGCAAGGCGCAGCTTTCGGGCCTTGCTTATGTAACGTATCGTAGTGTGTAAATGTACTTACAGCAATGATCTGAATTATGCATGTGCTGTTCCTTTTTTTCTTTTTGATGACGCAGGGGAATGGAGTTATGCATGATAACAAGGCGCCCGGGTGGCACACCTAGGCCGTATATGGGGCTCGAAATTTGAAAATAGATTCTTGTGGATAGTCTTCAGCCGCTGTAAGTGTAGGATCCCTTATCTGCAGATGCCAGAACTACTACAGCGACAGGCTGGCCCCAGCGAAAGAGCCAGGCTTTTCCTCCCTTAGGGACTGTTCGGCTGCCTCTAAAACAGTCCGATCGACGCCGTGTTTTATTGGACCATATACCAACTTACCCATCCCGGCCCAGACACGAGAACAACGTCTATCATAAATAAATTTACTTGCTACTACTTTGGTTACATTATCGAAGTTTTCATAATGATGTTCTACATGTTGTAAAGTTTTACAAAGCCAAGGTACATTAGATCTAATCTAGAATTCCAATGGTAAAAGTTTTTTAAACAAGTCCAATAATTCAATGTAAACAAACAATTCAATGTAGTGTTTCCTCTTTATAACATAAGTGCAGATATCTCCGTTACGGTACGGTTCAAGAGTATCTGTAAATGAAGTCCTTACGGTACTTAGCACCGGGCCAATGTAGCGTGCTATGGTAAGTGTAGAGATATTATTATTATTATTAATTATTATCTTTCCATTTAACATAACTTCAGCACAAAATTTCTATAGAAAAATTTTCAGTGTTCTATTACAGTTATATCAGACTTTACGACCGGGGCGGTAGTTGATGGTTGCTTAAAGCTCGAATAAGCTATATAATACTTCATACAAAACACATTCCATAAAAATAAACAAAAAAGTGTTGCAAACAAAAAAATCTAATCGTTTTTATGTAAGCCTTTCCAGGTTTACATAAGTAAGCCTTTTCATTAGACAACAAAGTGCTAAAAGTGGCAAAAACGAATTTGCCATTATAATTTTATAAAGCGCGAATGAAAAGGAATTACAGAAGAAGAATAAATCCTATTCTTTTGAACAAATGTATTGAACGGCAGGTACGAAAATGTTATGTATTTCTTGTACATTAAGGAGATAATGATCTTTGTTAACCAGGGTAAAATTAGATTGGTTCGGCTATTATTGTATAAAACCATATTTCTAAACTAATCAGCCCTGTAGGCCCTTTATCGAACCATAGCATTACTCAACTTAACTTCTATCAGACACGTTCTGATCGCAATGGTAAATCATCATTATCATCATCAGCAGGACGACGTCCACTGCTGGACGCAGGCTTCCCCCGTAGAGCGCCACAGTCAAGACCCACGCGCATCCAATGGTAAATGGTAATTGTAATTTTCCGAACCCCAAATGATTTTTTTTCCGGCAATCTTGGGATGTTTATCTTTTGGGGGCATAGACCACAGCACTTTCTCACCGCTTCTACTCCTGGATCTCCAGGATCGACGGCGGCCACCAATTGTGACCTTTTGATATAATCGCACAGAGCCGGAGGGAATGCTAGAAACTACCTCGAAGAAGAAATAGGACGATTAGGCAGTTTTTTCAGTTTCCCATCCCAATCAAGTGGAGCAGCATTACAGACACGAGTTCCCTCTTCTTTACTGTGTCCCGGGAATCTCCTAAGGTGTTAACATTCAACCCCTGCTGCTGGAGCAACTACTTTTATTATTAGATGACAGTATCTTGGGTAGTACCGCGTGTTCTTACTAGCCTTCCCCATTGAAATGCTCACTTCCTACTCATTTTGTTTAAACATTAACGAAGCGTAACATTAAATACAATTTGTAACAGTGATGTTACGTTTTGTTATTTTTGTAACAGGAAATACTATGCTGAATAGGAGGAGGTCATAATGTTGCATGACACTACATCCTCCTGTGCAATGGTATCGGGCCGGCACGACTGAGGAAATATCTCTCGCTCACTTGATACCAGCGTAAAGTGACAGCTCCACGCGTTTCGAGCGGTTTGTGAGTAGCCGGTGGCCCATGGGGGTGGGGGATGTTAGGAGGGCAATGCGTCTGCGTAACAATTATGTATCCATGGGAATTGGTAGCCATGAAAAGGCTCCAAGTCATCAAAATTTTCAAAAGGCAAACGTGCATTTGCCCTCCTCATGCTATAGAAAAGGATGCAAATTAAGATAGTGATAAAACCGCAGTCCCTGGTTGTGCTGACCCCAGTATGATATAATGCAGTTCATCGATGTTGCGTAGTCCTGTGTCATGTCTCTTACTAATTGATTATACATCGATATTGTATCTCTTGCAAATTAATGTTTATATGACTCATATATCCTACCGAGAAAAGTATAAACATTTTCAAACAACTAGAGACATACTATAAGAACACAAAAGTAAAGATTTGCAGTAAACATGTTCAATTTTCGTATAGAAAATTGAACATGTTTAAAGGCTCAAAGAACGTTTACATTCGTCATTTTATTTCCCAATAGCGCTTCCGAGTGACAGCTCCGTCACAAGTACACGACGTCACATTTATTCATGAGCACCGCCACACCTGGCGGCAGTTTGAGTTCCTCGCCCTCGAGCTTTGCTTATGGATGGTAAGTTCTTGTTTTTTTTAAACATCACTTCACTCAAATTATTAATAATAAATTCGCCCCTACAGCTTGCTTGAGATAGTAATTTCCTTAGAGAGAGTTAATAAACGCTTTTTATTCAAATTCCCATGGATGATTGTCCTTGTACTAGATATACATTTCATACGTTTAACCGAAGACATGCCGCGCTGCAGGTGAATTGACCAGGAGCGACCGTAATACCCTTAGCTCGCATGCTACCGCCGTAAAATGACAGCTTCGTTGACACGTTTTGTTCGGTTTGTCAGTAGCCAGTGGCCCATTGGAGAGGAAAAGGGAAGGATTTGCATAAAAGTCATGCATATTTGTGGTCGTCGGTAGTTAGCAAAGATTCAGATTGCATACTTACAAATACATGCATACACATTGTAACCTAAGTATTGCCACGTTAATATTAATTTAAAAGTAACATCGAATAATGGTACCCCTACTTCTTAAATTAACTAAATGTTACCACGCCTTAGTAGGCGTATTGTAGTATCGAGCTTAATGGAATGATGATATACGTAATGTGGCTGGCAGCTGCTGGAGACGGAGAGACGTGCTGGGAGAACCGTGCAGCAGTGCAACAGTAGTAATGATGACGACGAACCAATAAGAAAAGTTGATTACTTATGTAACGTCTACCAGACTCATGTGGCTAGGTTAGAATCGTACAGTGAAGCATATTTTTAATGAAATTCGCTTGACTATGAAATAAGACTTAATTATTTTAAGCTTCAATCATTGAAGAAGCGACACGTAGCCACGGACGCAATTACATTGTTCAAAATTGCAAATGCAATTCATGTTAGCAACCGACACTCTCGGTCTTTTATCCATAAATGTGCCTCGAGTAAGTCCCAGATTTCCAGTCTCAAAAGTATTTTCTATTAACTTAACACGCACAATTGTGGATAGGATTTCACCCATGAATGGAATAATAGCTCACTATAACTATCTACAGGCAACAAATAACGCACACATCTTTAACAAAAAACTAAAAAAAAATTAAACAAAGAATGAGAATGATTATTGAAATATTTTATTTCATTTTGATTTCTAGTTCTGATGTTTGACATTTTTTCCTTGGTATCTTTATGTTAGGTATTAGTTTGACTTTCATTTTTATTTACTAATTTATTATTGCGACATCTGTTTATGTATTCCAAAATAATCTTTTATTAACATTATTAATTTTATATTTTCTTGTTTATTTTATCCACACTCATAATTTTATTATTTAAATCGTAATCTGTTGATATGTTATTAATACTGTATATACCTGTAATTCACATACAAATGTAAACATGACCATGAAAATAGCGTAAATTGTAAAAAGTAATTTTTGTAGTTGTTGTTGGTGAATCAATAAAAAATTTAAGAAAAAAAACTGATTATTACGAGACCGCAGTGAATCGAAACTTAAAAATACAATCAAAGTAAAAATGTCTCGGAAAGTAACTTAAATTAAATGTAAAAGTTAGAAATGGCAACGGAAAATTATTTACTTGGTTGACAGTTGTTGTTACAGACTTAAAATCACTACCATGCTTAGGCAATACGAACAATGATCCTGTAGAGAGAGGCAATGAAATATATCCCTGACCAATGCCCACATTACCTGCTACAGGAAGCACTTTGCAACAGCTACTTGGCTAACCGAAGTTGTAGTACATACCAGCCATACAAAGGCTGCGAAATCATCTGTCCACATAATAACGTTAATAACATAATTATTATCACAGCCATTTTTTCAACAAATATTTATTAAATATGCGCCCGAGACGTGGGTTTGTAATGAGGGTATAGAATTAGCAATAATATACGTTGAGCGCGTATATCTCTTGAGTGAAGAACGAATTTTCAATTTAATTATATAAATCCCATCAATATCTGTCCTAAGTCCGAACCGAAGTCTTTTTAACTTGGCTCGCGAAGAAGCCTTGGAAATGACGATAATTTAATAACCTTTTATAAAGACTGGTCGCACACACACGTTTTCCGTATTCGAGTTACAAATTTCCGAATATGTGAAATCAATATAAAATAATTTATTTGTCACACATGTTCGTTTTTTCCAAACGCGGTCGCGCAACTCCTAACAAAATTCCGATTTAGGATGTCGAGGCTCACAAACTGCTATAAACTCGACAGCTTTGCTTTATGCCGGTATTAGATAAGCGAGAGGTACTTCCCCGGTTGTACCAGCCCAACTCATCACCAATGCAGCATCGCATTAACACTTAGAAATAAAATAACCAAAATGTTTTTAACGAAGCACTGAGGTCGGTAGCTGATTCCTTGAAGTATCAGTTCAGCGAATAAAATTCATTGGGAACATCGAGATTGGAATTTCCAATTTTGTTATGATGTCTGGTAATGAATGATGAAGGCTCTGATACAGGTATAAGTTACGACATTGAAACTCTCCTCTCGAGTTATGCTCTAGAAGATATACAGCGTTAATCTCTACGCGAGGCAAGTTAAAATATGAAAATATCCAGTCACTACCGAAACAAAATACAAAGTGACAGTGATAAAAATAAAGTATATTGTGTAGGCAAGGTTCGTCCTTGGCCCGTCAAATTTTGGTACTCCTATAACGAATTGAGAGAATATGTTACACGTTTTATTTTATGCCATTACGCCGCGAATAAATCTTCTGATATACGCCTTTTATGTAGCACAGAAAATGGTAGCGATTTGTGAAAAATAGTCATTGCGAAAAAATATGTATATAATCGTACTTGACTGGGCCGGTATCACCAAGGGGATACTTATCGCTCACACAATACTGACGTAAACTGACAACTATGCTGCCCACTTTGTGAGGTGTATGGGCTTCTGGTGGCCCATGAAATATAAAAGTAGAAAAGGAAGAAGAAAAGGGCATATAAAGCTGTATGACGTCGGTGCGGATGTTTATGGACGTCGGTAGTCATCAAAAGGCTCGTTTACCGCCTATAATATAACAAAGTTGGTATCAAACCAACTTTTCTTACATCTTTATCACTTCATTCGTTCCTTTTAATTTTATATCTATGATACTATTAAATGTTACAATCGAAATTTAAAATTTTCAATAACATTTATTCTATCTGTAGTAGCGATTCCTTTAAAACGCCAATTTCTTGTTTTCTCAATCGGCGCTGGGGATTTAAATGACTTCTGCACCATTAAACCTCCCGAAACCTTAATAATTAAAATTAAGGATGAAAAGTATAGATCGCAAACTAATTAATAATGTTTTCTCTGTCTACGTGGTAAAGCCTGTGTTTTTGTACACGCTGAAATTTTTTATGAAATACATTATTCATAGGATAGGGGGCAAACGGGTAATCAGAGACTGTAGTGTGAACATACTAATAATGCATGTCAAGACTTATACCCACACTAGCGAGTGTGTATACAGGTACGGATATTCCCTGGCAGGCAGATGCTACAACTTTACCTTGACATTTTACTGATCTAATGTACGAGTCTCAGTTGAGTCTTTATATACTTTTTGTAATAAATGTACCATTAACTGAGTTTTTATAGCATTAGGGTGCCAACGAGCAGTCGTATCCTTTTGATGTCCACCGACTCCCATGGACATTCGCATGATTGTTACGCAGATGCGTTGTCCTCCTATCATCCCCCCAATGGGTCAACGGCTACTCACAAATCGCACGAAACGCGACAGCGACGCTATGTTTTTGCACTGGTATAAAGTGAACGAGAGGTACTTTCCTGGTCGTGCCAGCCCAGTTCCATTGCAGAGGAGCAGGCAAGGGATGGCATAGGAGCATCCTATGCAGCATGACACTACCTGTATGTAATATATACACACACATATATATATATATATATATATATTCCTGTTACTATTTTAATATTTATGTATATATTTTCTTTAAAATATTACTACTCACCTAGTTCCACACGCTGTAAGTGAGTGAGACCGCCGTTTTTGTTCACATCACTATCATTAATTCTGCTTTGTTATTTTATTTTGGTACGAAATAAACATTTTTCGTAATAACTCAATTTACATAAGTCGCAGGAACTAGTAAGAATCGTACCGTACTCAGAAATATAATTCGAATTATGAGCTCGAATTTAATATATTTGACTTGATAAGGATTATATTATAACTTAATTAATTCAATATGTATAAAGTGTATTTATGTACTAAAGAAAGTATTTCTATATATGTTTATTACAGATTCTTCCGAAATCATACAAATTAAGTCACGGTTAGGATATTATTATAAACAGCTGGTTTATCGCCCCTACTTCGTCTGAGTGGACAATGCCACGTGAAAAAACTTTCAAGTTTATAAGCTATGTGTTATTCTAGTACATTAGCTACAGCATTACTAAATTTCTTCAAAATTTGCTCAGTAGTTTTGGTGGTAATGATTAAGATACATCCACATATTCATACAAACTTTCACATTTATAATATTAGTAATATAGTTGACACCTAGTTAATCAAATCTTACAGCTATATCCCAAACCGGCACGACACGTCTTATAGCTTCCATTCCGAAGGTAATCAGCAAAGCAATACAAACAAACAATTTGATCTGCGACTACCTCGGGAGGCTTGCGCAATCTGATCCTCGGGATCCTCGGGAGGCTTGCGCATCGTGTTTGTGTGTTGTTGTTGTTTCCCTCTTAATAGTCAATAAATATTTACCTAGTTATCCCGATTGAGAATTAATTAACTCAGCCTAAAAAACATTTCACTACACACTTTTATGTAACTCTCAAATGCTTTAAAGGATAATAATGTCCAAATTTGTAACATTAATCCGCTGCAAATGAAGCTCAATTTTTATCACTATTTTTAAGAGTTATAAAGTTTTAAATATTTGGAGTAATAATCTTCGTTCTTACTTCCTCTATTACATTTTATTCTTGCGATTGGCCCCTATAAAAATTAAATTTATTGACCGTAGTGAAAATCATTTAAAGATAAGTATTAACTGTGTCCTTTTAGAATACATAACGATCAATAATGGTGTTCACTGATAAATAGATAAAATAAATCACACTAATCTCGATAAAAGCAGGTAGGTACTAATATGAAACTACAAATACGAATTATTGACACTGCTTTATAACATACACTACAATGTAATATTTTTTAATGGCCACTAACGTAGTACACCAGAAATATAAAGTTTTGATAAAAAAAACAATAAGCAATCGATTTAAATTTTGCGCCCTTTTCCTGGTGATTCTGTTTTGCCGACTGAGTAGGAATGAGGCCGGAACCGGTATCCTGTTTCTCTCACACAATAAGGCTTCCGACACCCTCTACATTCGGCTAGTCAGCCAAAACATACCGGTACTGGAGGTACACCGGATGTACCTTCACTCAAAAAAGGGTGACGAGAAGACGGATGTACCATACAATATGGTGCTCGTCATTCTTCCCTTGGCTCCAGAGAGCAAGGCGATGCATAACCTCAAGGCGATATGCGGACTCACTACATGCCGCATAAAACCAGCGAGCCAGAGAAGGGCACCGGGGCAATGCCACCGGTGCCAGCTGGGCATTCGGCACGAAATTGTCATGGATGACCGAGGTGCGTCAAGTGCCTGGGCGACCACGGCACGCCCCAGAATGCTTGCTGTGCGGACAAGTTGGCCACACGGCCAACTACAGGGGGTGCCAGAAGGCCCCCAAATTCTTTAAGCGGAGGGTACCAGGGTATCTCCAAGCCGCTGCCCAGAGGACAAAAAGCTCCTCAGGCGCTAAAGTGCCCAATACAGAAGAAGGATGATTTCATCCCTACCCCCATACCAACCACCAACGCGTGGTTCCGCCCGCAAAAGGCCGCGTCCCACCTCCGACGCCGAGGCCCCTCCTACCCACATCCAGCCACAAATGGCCCCGATGCCCCAGGCACAAAGGGGTCAAATAGATGATGAATGAATGGACGGATGTCCTTGATGCCCCAGACGCATCAGCATCAGCCCCAGATGCCCCGTTAGGGCGGCAGGAGAGTGGACATCGTAGCCGATTGGGAATTCCTGGCGACTTTCCTGCGAACAATTGACCTACGGAGAGGTCAAAGTGTTCGAGAATAAAGTTAGATATGGCTCCATGTCTGAGAAGCTTCAAGCTCTGGAGGACCATCACGCGCTGGTCGAGACGATAAAGCGCCACACCCACTAGGCCTACAAATGGCTACCACGGGAAGGATAAAACTCAACTCATTATGACTAGTGTCGTTTAACGCCAACGGCCTTAGAGCTAACATCCATGAGTTGAGGCATTTCCTCCCCAAACCCAAAGTAGACATCCTCCTAGTGCAGGAAATTTTCCTAAAGCCTAGCCACTCTAATCCGCGTAATTACAATTACAATATTATTGGAAACGACAGGAACCGATCCCGTCGTGGGGGTACAGTCATCTATTACAAGAGGTCCCTTCGTGGTATCCCACTCGACCCGCCCCCTCTAGAAAATCTAAGCTATGCATGACGGGTCATCGGACCATCACCATAGTCTCTGCATATCAGCCAGGTTCAAAACCAAATCTAGTTAGCGACGTTAACGCTATTTTCAAAAATTTATACGCTGATGACCCAATAATTTTTGCTGGGGACCTCGACGCCCACAATGTGACCTGGGGCAATAGATATAACAACAGTCACGGGTTTGTCCTTAGAAAATATGTCGTTGATCGTAACATCATCAACAACGCTCCGTATAATCCAACCCATTGTACTCCGAACAATAATGGGTACATACGTTCACCGAGTACAATCGATATAGCACTGATTAAGAACATTTCACTCGTCACTGAGACGGTTGAAACCTTACACTAGCTTAACTCGGACCATAAACCCGTTTTAATGGAAATAGGAGATAATAGATTTAGTAAAACTATTAAAATAAAGAAAAAGATCATCTACTATAAAATACTAAAAGATAATTTAGCATACGTTAAATCGAGTGAACTCGATAGTATCCCAGACAGTATAGACTCTCCTCAAGCTGATATCGTGGCCTCATCCATATTCATAGTCACCGCCCTACTAGTTATCAAAATAGGAGGATCCTCAAGAGAGACCTCCACCGTCCCAGAAGACCTTTTAGCTCTCTCTGACGACGTTAGGGACCTAATCCGTCTAAAAAATGCGGCGATACGTCTGTACGATCGCAACAGAGGTGAAGTGTGCAGGCAAGCCATCCGACAACTCGAAAGAGAAGTCAAACAGGCTATACCCAATTTCATAAACGGGAGATGGGATCACTTCGTCATCGAACAATCACCGTCTCATACGGCCTACTGGCCACTAGCGAGGGCTATCAAATCCGAACCGGTGGCTCAAATGCCACCACTAAACCACGAAAATCGATTACCTGCACTAGAGGATGACGAAAAAGCAGAGTGTCTAGCAGACACACTAGAGAGTCAATGCACTCCTGGCTCCCTCCCCTCAGACCCCTCCTACATAAAAGAGGTAGAGAGTATAGTAACGGCCTGACTAGCTATTCCACCGGATGATGATGATGATGATGATGAGATCATACACCTGATGGACATAGAAAATGTAAAGGATCTAATAAAGAAGCTTCACTCAAATAGGGCCCCAGAGCCCGATGGAATAAGCAATAAGGCGCTGAAACAGCTGCCTCCTGTCATTATACACCTCCTTGTGTGCATTTTTAACGCCCTTCTGGTGCAATGCCCCATCCCAGACATATGGAAGGAAGCCACAGTGATCGGTATAAACAAACCGGGGAAACCCCGGGTGGAGCTAACTAGTTACCAACCCATAAGTCTCATAAGCTCGTTAGGCAAAATCTATGAAAGGATAATTCTCGTTCGTCGCGTACTAAAAACGAGTGATACGAGAGAAAAATCTTTTCATAGACGAGCAGTTCGTGTTTCACGACATAAACAATTGCCCACAACAAGTACACAGCCTCGCGGAGTACTTACTATCTGGACTCAAAAGACAGGGCCAGCCACCCGACACGGGTTCTGTCATCTTTGATGTAGCAAAGGCGTTTGACAAGATTTGGCATCAAGAACTCATCTTTAAACCATACCAGTTAGGACTGCCTGACAGGCTGGTACTGATCGTAAACAGCTACCTAGCAAACAGGCAGTTCCGCTACAGAGTGGAGGACATCCTGTCCCCCCTCGTCTCCTCAGAGCGGGTTGTCCGCTAGGATCGGTTCTCCCTCCCACCCTCTTCAATCTAGCGATATACCGCGACACACCAGCGTCCAGCTGGCAATGTTTGCGGATGACACCGTACTTAGATACCTCCCCATCTACGGAACCAAACTACTCCAAAAATACCGTCACCGAACTAGGTGGATGGTTCTTAAAAGAATGAGAATGGAGGTTAATTCGGAGAAGATAAGTCCATACTCTTCTCACTAAATGACCCCTCGCATAGACGAGGAAACATGCCTCCCATCCTGTTCTACGGAAACGAGATACCTAGAACAGACACGGTGAAATACTTGGGAGTCACTCTCGATAGGTCGATGAGCTTCATGAATCACATAGATAACGTTCTGAAAAAGGCACGATATGTCCTTTTTAAACTTTATCCTCTAATAAACAAAAAGAGCGAAATGGCGTATAGACATGAGCTCACTTTGTATATTTCATGCATTTGACCAATTTTTTCATATTGCAGTGCAGCATTCGCGCACAGATCCCCTTTTTTTGCAGAAAATGCAAAATAGATTTTTACGCATATCTACTGGATGCCCATGGTACTTCTGAAACATCGACCCACATTGTGACTTTCAATTGACCTCGATTAAAGGACACATCTGTATCAAAAGTTGTTTGGCCGTGCCATTAACCTCAGAAATGAATTAATCGTCCAAACTACCTGCGAAATACGATCCGATGTTATTAACCGATTCCCGTTATCGTCGGCCGAAGCACGTATTGCACGACGCCGACGACGCGATCGCGATAGCATTAGCTAAGTCCGTCCAAGAACACAAACATAGAAACACCAAGACACAGAAGAGATAAATGCTAATAGGGCCAACTAACGGACAGCAGTCATTACTCGGTAGTAGCTATCGCTTCACGACCTGAGCCCGACACATATTTCATAACCCCTTGGGTCGGCTTTATGGTGCGTAAATACATTATTCCTGCTAGAAGCAATATCGTATACACCGATCGTACCGGTCGAGCGATGAAACCTTACATATTATAATTGACACAGTAATAATACATATGACTGACAGAATGACAAACTCACACCGCATACGGAAATGAGCTCGGGTTCAAATCCTTAAATTGAGAGCTCAGATTTTTATAGAAATAAAATAACGTACCTTTAGGGAGCTCTAAT
>JAFELO010010670.1:240013-269842 GCA_017140195.1 Eumaeus atala | reverse complement strand
AGTACCTTCTAAATTATTCAAGCACTAAGCCACATGATTTGCATCCACCTGCCTGTGTGGAACGAGCAAAGTTTAGCGCTCTCCCATTTATAAGTTTAGTGAGACGATAAGAGAAGTGGAAGTGACGCTTAGCGGTTAATGGCTTCAGGCAGTCGTAGGCGGCAGCGGTATTTTACAAGAGCTAGACGTGACATGCAGTTTTAGGGCTACTGGTTTCGCAACCTCGCTCAGTGACATGTCTTTCTTAACAGGAAACAGGAAATCGGTGCTCGCTGAGGGCTATCGACAGCGTAATGTATTCACATTATTGCCATAAAGATGCGTTGGCCTCTTTTCCTCCCCCCTTCTAATGTATACCGCATGAAAGTAGGGCTGTTGGTATATTACAGGTGAATCAGGCTGAAATTATGGGAAATATCCTACAATAGTCCCTATAAGGCCTCGTTCGCATGAGCGATTTATTAACGCACCTTAAAAAATCGTTTAAATGGAAAATATAGACGCCCATACGCGCTTTTTACGCCGTCATTTGCCACGCTCTATGAACAAATGATTGGCCCACTAAGTATGAACACGCCAATTATTTTCTACTCGTGTGAACGAGTGTAAAGATGTCAATGATTATTAATACTAAGTATTATATTTTTCCATTGTATCGTAAATAGAGAAAATACATAGATTTCATTAAAAAAGACACTTATTGTAAATATTGAAATCTATGCTTTTCTCTCTATTGCTTCTTTGTGAGTCGGTTATGATACGGATGATATAATTTTTCATTTAATGGTTTTCTATTTGACATGTGAATGCATCGCGTGAAGGAGTGATAGAGACGACTTGTTACGCCCTCACGCTCGCATGCTCCGCCAATTTGGAACATTACTAACGTCACTACGACGGGGTCATACTTTTTCGTGCACGCAACTTACCATTATTGATTTAATAGAAGGTAACCACGTCAATAAAATAAGCGAGATAAACTTATTTTAAGTTTTACAATGTTATGTTGACAAGTCTATATTATGACCCTTTGGAATTGTTATTAAATTTCTTATTTTATTACATGACCACACCTACATTCACATTTTTGGACCGTCTCCTTTGTATCATTATTAATGTATCGTTATAAACAAAAAAAAAATAGAACAGGCGTGAAGATTCTTTAAAAAATAGAATAACAATTTGCCCTGTCTAATCTTTAGTCAAGAGGACAAACAGGCATCAAAAGGGAACGCGTGTCGAATAAGTATCTCTAATTATAGTTATGACACGAAGTTGAACGACAAAGATATTCGTCATATTTGTCGTTATACTCGAATAAAATCTAATGTTGGGAATAAAAGGCGGCAAATAATGTCTTATTGTATAAAATAAAAATAATCGTAGTTTATCATACTAGGTGTTTATTCCTCGATAGACCTGCTTATACAGACACAGCAGGGAATAATGTATGTTGAGCTGATAATTTTTTAATATATAAAACAGAGACCCCAAAAGTCTGTCCATATGTGATCGATTTTTAGAAAATCTACTAACATGGATTGAGTGATTAACGAGGAAGGTTTTAGTATACATACTATTCTCGGGCAAAGCCCCGCATCACTAGTAATCATAATCAAATAAAAATACAAATCAGTATGTTAGGTAATTTAGATAATTTAATTATAATTCGTTTCTGATAGGGCCTCCCTATCAACATTCTTCTCTATAGGATGTATTATAGGAATTTGTATGCTGACAGGGAAGTGATTCTGATGGTCCATTTGGGGATGTTGTGAGGAAATATATATTTTATCTTTTTTTATTGTATCATTGGAGGAACAACAAATGTGAGACTTCACGACTACCAGGCCAATGTGTCATGCAGATGCGTTGTCCTGCCTTCCTCTTTCCCTCAAACATTAACATGAACGACAGTAATTGGCACTTTTTGGGTCGTGCCAGCCCAATTACTACTTCACCACCATGACTTATCTTTATGTATTGTATTAAGGAGATCAGTGAATTCAGTAAGAGGTGACATGCCGTCTTGCACAGTAATTGGGCCGGCACTCTTGACATCTTCTTGACCAAGTGTGTGTGTATATGTGTGAAACATAAAGCGTCACTTCCACTTCTCTTATCATCTCACTAAACTTATAAATGGGAGAGCGCTAAACTTTGCTCGTTCCACACAGGCAGGTGGATGCAAATCATGTGGCTTAGTGCTTGAATAATTTAGAAGGTACTAGGCTCGTTCATAGCAGTCATACCAGACTATAATATTTTGGTGGTATTTAAAGATGCTTAAAATATCGTAACTATTTAGAACTGTCCTACTTTTCCTGGATAGGAACTAGTTACCAGCTTACTCTAGTTGATTGTATAGTGCCTCTTGTTGGATTCGGTACCCAAATGGTATAAACGGGACCGTATTACTAGGGCTCTGTCCACCTGTCTTTCACCGCGCTACATCTTACGAAGACTTATCTAGAGCTAGTTTAAATTTCCAAATATTATTTTGTTATGTTGCCACTATAACAACAAATGTTAAAAATTTGTAATGAACCCTCGGTATTTGAGTCTAACTTGCACTTATTTTAATATTTAGGTAGAGGTAGTCCATGCCGCATAGGAGGAGGTGGTGTCATGAATAGAGCATGACACAGACCGGCAAGAGCGGGGCGGTACCTCTCGTTCATATAATACTGCTGTAAAGTGACACCTTCAATGTCGCGTTTCGTGCGGTTTATGAGTAGTCGGTGACCCATTGGGAGGGGGGATAAGCAGGGCAACGCACGTAGAAAGGCTGCGATTGCTCTTTTGTCCCCCTATTCTGTAAAGAAATTAATAGCTATTTTAATACGTGATGCATTTGCGGATTGTATGTTCCTAGTAACGAATTATGGTAGCAAAGTTTATAGTTGTTTTGCTAATTTGAGCCGAGATAAATAACAGAAACTAACAATAATAATAAATTTATTTCTTAATTAACAAATCCATAATTATTCTTAGAAGTTCTATGTTACAACATATTGTGTGTTACATAAGTAAGTAAACAATTAGGATCAGAGTATACCTACTCTAATTTAATTAACTACATCTATCTATAAATACATTATTTAAAGTTATTTAGGACACAATATAACATCATTGGACTAACAGTCACACTCAGAACAGAAGGCCTATTCAAAACGTCATTCAAATTAGGAGCCATTCAAGGCATCCCAAACCAAAGCAACCAAGCAACCACCGAGATTAACCTGAATTCAAACCACGGGGCTCATTTTGATTAAAAGTATTTGACATAATAACGCGTTTCATTCATTTTGATAAAAAAAGTTGTTATTCTATACACAAACACGTCTCAATTATTTCTCGGCATGGATGTTACACGGAATATAGCAAAGATTTATTGATTTACAAATATACAAAAATATTTCCTCCTATTCGTGAACATTAAAGTTACCTATCATTACAATAAATTAAGACAGAGCAATAGCTGTCGCGACAGCTAGTTGTCAGCAATCATATGGCATAGGCTATATCACACATGATGTAGAATTCTAATGTTAAAATATTTAACAAACGTTCGTCTTTTTTAGTGATTGCAACTTTGTTTCTCACAAAGATATATACTTTGTCTGGCCATAAATATTGTTACCATTAAAAATTATAAATATATTACATTTGAATTAGGAGTCAGTAATTTTTATACAATTGCACATTATTGTTTTCTCAATTTGGCGGCAGTACATTGTACAACATTTTACGACATTAAAATGAAGTGAGGTGATATCTCAAGAGAAGAGAACCGTTCTGATTGCATTAAACAAGTAGTTATGAAGTGAAATGCAATTTTTAAAACTCACCATGCATTTGATATTAGTCAAATGTTTGTGTTCCGGGCTATTAATAGGTACAATGGGACTGCGTGTGTGACAGAGAAAGATCTGGCCGTCCCCGTAATGTTCCTACAAAAAAGGTGGTAAAAGCAGTAATGGAAAGGTTTCTAACAAATCCTGTAAAGGTAGCACCTAGAACCATGTCGCATGTTTCAATTGATGACTTAGGTCTTGCAGCCTATAAGAGATGCTGTGGTCATTTCTTAACTGATAAATTAAAGATGAATATGCTGGTAAAGTCTTGAGGTTCTTTTACAATTGGACTACACTTTTACAAATAAAATCACCGTATGAAAGCTCTGAGGCAGCTTATCTATTATTCTACATAGTAAAACATGGGCAATATCCCATTTCAGAGAATGTTTGGAGGGATGTTAGCTATAAAGAATTGACTGAGCCGTATTTTTGTGAAAAGGATACACACGGCACAAGTATATCAATGGTGGTTCAGGAGAAGGCAACAAAGCCCCTTAAAAACACTATGTTCAATAACCAAGTGTGGTGGTGGAGAGTACAGTCTGCTCTAAATGCCAAGATCATTTGTAGTCCCTAAAACAATACATACGATTGGCAGTGAAAAATATCCCCATGGAATGACTGCGTGCTTCAATTGACGACTTAGAGGACTTTATTGCAGCAAATAAAGGGCACTTCGAATAAGCATTTTTATAAATTTAATTGTTTTGTATTTGTGTATTAAAGTAACACACTGTAGTAAGTGTTAACAAAATAAAAATATTGTTATCGTGCATCAGACTAGGGCGATATTCCTGGAAAATCTCAATGCAGTATACGAATTAATCTGAAATTTAAAAGTAATAAGCATAGGCCACTTGGGCTAACGAACCAAATCTTGATTTGATCTATTACAAACCTTAAATTACGTGATCAAGATTATATACTTGAAGCTATTTTTGATATATGAAAAATAATAAAAATGTGTTGTCAGTACGGATAGAATAATGCAAGAGAACAGCGAAACAGATGGTGGTTCCCGGGAGACCCACTGGTCAGTTTTTAATTCAAAATGCATTTACTCTGTCCTAACGTTACATATGTATTCTATCATCAACTTTAGAAATTGATCGATTTCCAGGCAATTAAACGTATGTTATTGATTCCCACTTGCATCGGTAATGTTACATATCTTCATTCCTAGTGAATAGTTGATTTACAGCCTTCGTCTATTCTCCTGTTTTATTAATGTTGACATTATTAATAAATATTTTATAATACTGTTTAATGTAACCATTCACATTGTTGACACTAACACTACCTGCATGCCGAAAATTATGACGTCGATGTAACTTCGCAAGTCATAGTAATGTTTCGAATGGGTGGAACCTGCTAGCGAGAGAGTGTACCAATTTGTCTATTTCGCTGCATTGGGAGATGCGTCATAGATCAATAATTAGAGAATCGTTATGTTCTACAGACAACCAGTATTATAATAATATACCCTTAACAATAACACATCTTACCCCTAACCTAACCTAACCTAACCTAACCTAACCTTACAACTAAAGTGCTCCCCAACTTATTTTCAGATCCGTAAGAGTTTCCAACAGTAGTACATAAAAAGACTGAGGTTAACTTGCTGTATCACTAACGTCTAGCGGTTTCACGCGCATAACCCATCGTCATAGCTTGATGGTGTATAGCTTATAATCTTGCGCTTTCTGTGAATCATATTTTTTTTCATATCGGACCAGTAGTTCTTCATATTCGATCTACAGACAAATATTGAGTTTAATGCTTAAGAAGATGATCTTCTGACACTTTTACATGTACTCGTATTTTACTATTTATAAAGAATCTATCATAGGTTATATTATTATACTTTAATTTCATTGTAAAAATTAGTCTGCGATTAATGGTTAATATTCCTCCACGAGTATACTATAGTTCGCTACTTTTTGGGTCACCTAGCTATTCCATATATCCTTAATCTATAAATGTTAAATAAATACCAATTAAAAATTTTACTATACTGAGACATAAATGCATACAACTCTAACACAAATCAAAGTAATACCAGTGGACAATATTTAACATTAAAAAATAAAAGTGTGTGTCAGACATTAACATTTTTGACGACTGAAGAGTCATTAATAATGACTTAACTTTTATCTATTGCACTAGATTAGATATGGGATGAAGTCCGAAGAGTTCGTGTGTTCACCTCTCTCTCTCTCTCTAGTTATCGCTCTTACAGCTATGTATGAACCGTGACTCTTTACCATTCCATCTTCACTAACTTATATCGCCCTCGCAACTTCAGTTTTTATAACGCTCCCATCACGCATACACCAACTTACAACCCAAGTTACGCGAAGTTAAAACCACGAACAACATATCTTAAAAAGGTTATAAATAATTTAAAAACCTTATATACATGTAAGTTTAAAATAAAAGTGTATTTAAGCGTTATATTTTGGCAAGAATGGTTTTAAACAATGCTTAAATGCTTGTATACGATGGAAATAAAGTGGAAACATGTCAGCACCTGTCAAGTGCTATACGCCGGAATATTGACATCGACTGACAATCGGGGGGATGCGTAATTATGTTGCTGTTCTGAAAGGATATATAAAAATAAGATGATAAAAAGTGAGTTTTGTTAAAGGTAGACTCCAATCTCACGAGCTTTTCGCACTTGTAACGCGTGTTAAAAATAGTATTGAAATACAACATATGGGCGCCCATAGTCATAACTCATGGCGTAGCATAACACGGTAGTGCTATGTTACTCAAAATTTCCGGGCTATTAAAGATTACTCGAGGAACCATCGTAATAAGTGTAAAGATCGTAATATCTACGGATGGATAACCTGACAAAGGGAATCGGGTATACAAATACAATTTATTGTCATATTCTATCTGATTGTGCTGCTGTTCGTGGGATCAGCGATTGGGTAGTCACTTATTATAAACTTTTTTTAGTAGTATATGGGGACAGACGACCAATCGAAGCCTTTCTGCGACTGAGGACGCCCAGGAACTTTAGCATAATTACTTTGACGATGCGTTGCCCTCCTTTTCACCTCCCCCCTTTCAATGGGCTATCATATTTTTTATCTGATTCTCCAACAGAAAGACAACAGCTATTCTGACAAACTGATATATCAATGCACAGCTTACGCTATTGTGCCTAGAAACTTTAAATTTGGTACAAGGATTTCTTACATGGTACAGTGGACACTAAAAAAATGATTTTTAGAAAATAAGAAAAAAGATTTATTGATTTACAAATATACAAAAATATTTCCTCCTATTCGTGAACATTACAACTTACCTATCATTACAATAAAATAAGACAGAGCAATAGCTGTCGCGACAGCTAGTTGTCAGCAATCATATGGCATAGGCTATATCACACATAATGTAGAATTCTAATGTTAAAATATTTAACAAACGTTCGTCTTTTTTAGTGATTGCAACTTTGTTTCTCACAAAGATATATACTTAGTCTGGCCATATCAATTTCTACTTCAATGTAAATTTATAAAAATACTCCATATTTTTGGGGTTGATAGTATGTATGAAACTTAATTATTACCTGATATTTTTTATCAATGGATTTCTTTCAAATTCTAAGCAGGTGAAATAGCTAGGCTCAGAAATACATAATTTGGCTAAGCGTTAAGTACCAAGAGGAAAGTAGACAACTTTTTCTTTACTTTTAAATGTTGATTCAAGAAAATCTGAGTTTATCTAAGTCTTATAAATAATTTATCACTACCTTTCCTGAAACTTACCAGAGCTTCATTAAATATATTCGGGAACTGTAATCTGACCAGAAGCTGCTAATTATATTTGCAGAATGTATAAAGCTTTCTGTGTGCAAATGATTTTCTCAAAATCTACAGGCGGTTTTCATTCAAGTATAGAATGATTCCCGAAAAAATTTAGTGTATAATTTGTTAAGTTAACAATCCGGCGTTTGTTTTTTGAGTGCGAAGCCGGGCGGGTCGTTATTTCACAAATTATATAATGCCTCAATACTCAATAACTAAATATGTTATCCTAAATTGAATCAAATTATTTATTCAAAATATACACGTTTCATCCTTTTCTTTTTAACTAATTTATCACAGAGCATAGTAGTTGTACGATAACAAGCCACTACTAAAACTTTGTACGAAGTTTTGTACATTCTTACAATGGGAACACGCTTTGATCAGAAGCTAGTTTCACCCCGTTATTCTACTACCAAAGTGGAATGTTCCCATCCAAGTTTAATTTCGATGCTAATTAAGTTCTTGTCAATTGGAATTGAAGATACATTATCAGTTAGGACTTTAGTAGGTTTAGACTTTCTAACCATTAGTTGAAAGAGACTCATGGACAGCGGTGTAACGATAAAGCTTAATGATGATAATGAGAGCCCAAAATAAGAACATACTACGTATATACAAGATGAAGACAAGAACAATGAGTCATAGAAACAATAGTATCTGATTTATGTTCTTTACGCGTTTTATTAAATTTGCCTAAAAACTTTTTGCAAACGTTACTTCAACTTCAGTCATACACCTACGCCGGGTGTTCGAAACTTTCGCTTGTCTATACCAAATACTTTTTTATGTTATTATTAAACTTCTTATTCAAGAGATTCTATATTTGGTAACGAGTCCATAAATATATTACTTTTCCCCTCTTTCCAACGCACGGGCGGAGCCGAGGCTCAACATGATCGTTATTTATACTTCCCCCAACAAGGTCCTTTTTAAACTATAAATGTAAAAAGATAGAATTAAAAAAAAAGAAATAAACAACCCTCCCAGTCTAACTCCACACACATATATTTTTTTGTGGCAGGGGATACTAAATACGAGTAAGGACACATAATATAGAAAGTTTCGACATTTTTTGAGTTTTATTAGCTCTAACGTACAATTTATAACCTTCGCTTGAAATCAATTTCTTAAAAACTAACCTAAACTAGAATTAGTCGACCTACTCTCCTGAATTACCTGTGTACCCCGATGCTATTTATATGACAGTAACAATAATGTATATATTACCATAAAAGGCAGTAGCAAATTAGAATTAATGCGTTCGGGATGAGGTCATTGCGAACATTTTTTATAGCATAGGAGACAAACTATAGTAAGTGATCACCAACGCCCTTTTTTATAGCATAGGAGGCAAATGATAGTAAGTGATCACCAACGCCCATAAACATCCGCAACACCAGAGGACTCGCAGATCCGGTTCCGGTCTTTTACAATTAAATAGGCTCTTTTCGTCGTATAGAAAATAACGTAGAGGTAGTTCATTCCATGAAGAAGTACTGCGTGGAAAAAGTGCGCTTAAAGTACAAAGGACTCCGGAACATCTATGGCGTAACACCTCTGACCGCGTACTTATCAATAAAAACATATTTCATTTTATTTATAATACAGGTATACAATTCAGAACTTTTTGCTGGCCCTAACAAAAGTCTTCGCATAGATGAATGCTTTGAAACAAAATAATGTATGATTTGAAAATTGCAAAGTCATCAATTTATCTAGTTGATACAAATTTTCGTTGCAATTTTTTGGCAGGGTTGAAATGTCAGAGGGGGGGTACACACTTTGTTAATGACTTTCGGAGCTCATGTTTCGCCAAATATTCATCAGAAAGTAAATTTCACGTTACAGTTAATTCATGCTGAGTTTTTGTGTCATTTTGTTACTTATTGTATTTGAAAGATAAACGTTATTTGGAACTTAGAAATATACGTAACGTTATATGTCTTGATATTTGTATTATAATTCAAATTAGGAAAAGGGAACAAAAGGGGGCTTCTGTAAGCAAGAGTAAATATTTTAAATACATTTTTAATATAGGAATAAGGATTTCGCAAATATAATAATATAAAACACATCTTATCCTTCTTCATCCTTACATTATCCCGTGTATATATCAGGTGGTATCGGGGTCGGCTACCTGATTTAGGGGATTTGGTGCGCGCCAGTTTTTACACAGATCGACTGCCATTTGACCTCTGCAATCCAGAAGGGAAACCAGACCCAATCCTAGATTTATTCATTCACTGTAATATAAAATATACATTCTCTCAAAACTTCTATAAGACCGTAATTAAGATTTTCAAATATTTTTTTAAATACTAGTAAATACATAAAACACACGTCCTACACTGTAGGCATTTAAGGTATTTATAAAACATTTTGGATACTCGTGCCGCAGCTCAGGCCTATTACCAAATATTTGCCGACGCTTGAAAAGGCAGTGTCTGGACTAATGGGTCTCGGCGGAGCCTCGTCACTGCCACACGAGGCAGACGCGGACAAATTTGTCGCTCCGCCTTTGTTTAACTTGTGCTATTGGATAAAAGTCCCTTAACATCTTCAAGTCTCCTTTCATAAACGTTCATATATCGAAAATTTATACAATTACTGCCGTTACTTGAAAAGTTAAAAGTCGAAGGACGAGTCTAAAAGCTAACTATCCTCATAAAAGCTTTATATTCATTACATTTGATTGAAACCTGAGATTTTTTTTAACTTGCCACATTTTTTATATATAGTACAGGGGGACCAAAGAGAAATCGGAGCCTTTTAACGTCGAATTATGGTAATTTACATGGGCGTCCCCATGTAAATTACCATAATTATGCCAATGTGTTGCCCTCCTTTTCATCTCGCCTCCCAATGGGGCACCATCTAATCACAAACCACACGAAATGCGCACTTTACAGTGGTAACAAGTGAGCGAGAGATACCTCCCCGGCCGTGCCGGCCCAATTTGGTTGCATAAGAGAATGTAGTATCGTGCGCCAGGCATACCTACTCCACTACCTCCTCCTGTGCAGCATGGCGCTACCGCTAACAATATTGTATTCCTAATAGATTAACCGGAACTTTAATAGGAACCTGTGAAATTGACCCTAAGTAAAATGACAACAACGACAACACATATTTAAGCCAGCACCCTAATGGGCAATAGGCAGAGAGCTCGGAGTGCCATACATCGCGATGGTATCGTATCTTCCTTGCCTCCGCTACATTCATTAATCTTCTCATGCAGACACAGTATGGGTGGACAAACGAGCAAGCGGAGTCTTTTTACAATAACCGACGGCCATGAACATCAGCATAATTACTATGCCGATGCGTTACCTACTTTTCACCTCCCGCCCTGACCAATGGACCACCGGCTACTCATAAACCGCACGAAACATGATACTGAAGATGTAACTTTACACCTGTATCATGTAAGCGTGAGAAATCTACCCAGTCCTGCCAGCACAATTCCGCTACATTACAACATGACCTTACAGAAGTAAGTTGGGCAAATAGGATTATTTTATTTAGAGATGGTTACGTCGATAAATCCATACGTAGGCATGACTAAATAGCTTTGGCACATGGTATTATCCTGTTAGTATTAAAAAAATAGATCCCAAATCTTTCACACACAGAGAACTCACGAAACGCGACGGGCTAGCTTTTATTCCACCCATATACGATACCAATTCTGAAACTAAATTGTAACAAATTTATAGCAGCAACACAAAAAGGTTTTCAAGAACACCTAGCACTCTAGTCACATACAACAAAGGCTTTATTGAATTTCGAAAGAGCGTAACAGCTATTGACAAGGTAATAGGAAATAAAAGGCAGTACTTTATAAATCAAGTTTAAGAGTTTAGAGACAAGAAGGGCCAACGCTATCAGGAATCCTTTAGTTCTTTGTCGCTGCTCCAAATTGGAGCTGCAAATCCGGTCCCTTGTTTCAGCTTTTGCAATTGGACGATTTCTTCGAAGAATGAAACTATAAATCGTATTGTTACCTCACAATACGATACTTCTCTCTCTGTATACAATTGTACACTGAGAGAAATATCGTATTGTGAGTAGTGTGGAATCAGTATTGTTTGTAGTCGTAGAGATTCCTTTGCCTCTATTATTTGCTTCTTTATTTTCATCAGGAATACAGGTTTTATGACGAATATTTATTTTAAAAATTTATTTCACTGTAATTAAAGAGAAAAGAAATTTGAGAATAAAATCGCAAATAAGACGTGTAGGTACAGTACAAGAATTAATCTAGGAAATTTAGTTAGGTGAAAGAAATTAATAATGAATGTCAATGTTTTAATGTAGTAAAATTAAACAACCCCACTAATATATTTTAGTGAAACCTATTCATATGAATGTTTTTTTACATATTGTATTTATTTAAATTACTGTAAATCATTTGGATATAATTCACAAATTATTTTCTGTTTTCGCCGGTTGAAAGTTAATTTAATGCTCTTTTATATATTTTATTTTGTAAAACAAAGTAGACTTTGTATTTATTTTATTCTATTTCTCCAATTTTTCAAATTTAATATGAGTTTAAATCATTTGAATTTTATTTGCTTTTATATTTGATTTGTGGTTTTTGTTTGTGTTGGTGTTGTAAATTGATACAATTTTGTTAAAATATATCTTATATATAAGTGTATACTACTTGATAATTAGGTCCAGCTGTGCATTCCGTCGGTCAACACTCTTTCTTACAGTATAAGGGGGCAAACGATGAAATCGAAGACAATTGATGACTATCGACGCCCATGGACATTCAATTCACATGATTGTTACGCAGATGCGTTGCCCTCCTATCATCTCACCAATAGGCCTCCGGCTACTAACAAGCCGCATGAATAACCTGTAAAACGTTTTGGAAAGTTTAACAGGTTATTAATACATTGATATCACAAGTTATTAAATGTACCGGCAGATCTTTACCTCAGTGTGTTCACAGATTACTGACTTTGTAACGCGATAATGTTTCATATCTGCCGTATATTCCTTGAGGCGAGCTTTGATTGATCCTTTGGTGATCCTATATCAATTTATAAACTCGTACATCTTGTCCCTACAAAGGCCATCCCTCTGTATGTTGCATTTTAATGGAGATAAAAAAATTACAGATCTCATTCCGCGGCTTAAGTAAGTTTTCATTGAAGCAAAGTTGTAACAACTTTTATTTATGTTAGTACTGCAGGTAGGCTCTCGATGGTGTATTTCACCTGGTGTCTGTGTTACAGACGAACAACTCGAAGCTTCTTATCTCGCGGAACTCACTTGACATATTCAAGTTCGGTGTCCATGTGTTGCCCATCCCAGATACATCGTGCGCTCTGAAATAAAGGTTTACCTATGGTAGATAGCTGCGTTGGATGATGGTATGAATTAACGTTTTGGTAGCTCTCTGTGTATGACCTATACACAGTGTGACGTGTTATCGAGAATGCGAATGATTGCAACGCCTAGGAAAGCTAAAATACCCAGTGTATAATAATAATCAGGAACTGCCTTAAACATGACAGTGTGCATGTATATATGCATGTTACTTTGTGGCATACCACTTTATAAATAGCATAACTAATAAAATAATTGTATCTAAATCGATGTTCCTAAAAGAAATATTATTTACCTAGTAGAAGTTGAACTAGTAGGTTGCAGGCACACGACGGTGTGAAAAAGGCTAAGGTGATCTTTTGTCTGTCTCGTTAGCTTTTTAACAAACTGAAATTTGTCTTCATTTAGTGTGAAAACAGATTTAAATTTGCTTAAGAAATAAATTTTGATTAATCTTAATAAGGTTTTTTTATTATATCAATACAACGGTAACTTTCGGTTTCATCCGCGTAACTAGCGTACTCCGCTCACTTTTTGTGTTCCATAGCCATATGGCAAAAAAGTGGAACCCTTATAGCTTCGTCATGTCCAAATTTTGTCGTACTTAAATAAAATCCGTAGACCACCTATAACATACTCAACTACTACGTGGAAATGCCGCTAAGATATCAACGCTTATAGCATGCGTATTCCAGCGCCGTTATTGGACGCAAAATTATTGACCAGGGAACAAAGCGTAAAAACAAGGTTGCGGGAGATTTACGTATAACATGTAACATGTCGACCTGTGGAAGAATGCAGATATAATTAAAGACGAAGAGTGACATCCCCACCATGGTTCCAGCCTTGTCGTGGCGGTGGGGCTTAGTAACCTGGGGTGAACCCAGGCGAAGCCAATTGACCCGGGGGGATCTTTTTGCACCCATCTTATAAGAAGAGGGGACCTAAGAGCAACAGAAGGTGGCGTTTTGCGCACGGGGCAAGGGGCGAGGATGGGATCCTCACCCCATTGCACAGTCCCAAAGTCGGTGGGGTTGTCCTGTAGTGCTGGACAACCCCATCAGTGGAGGTGGAGTTGCTCCCTTAGAGGGCTGACTAGCCATCGAGGTGATTGTTTTTCTGGGGCACCTCACAAAGGGCGGCACTGATGGCACTCGCGGTGGTTTTTATGGGTATTCGGCACTATCATATGCCGCGAGTCCCACACACCACTGGACCCTACCCGGACCGGCGAAGGCGCGTAAATGCGTTTCCCCACATAAACAGAAAAAAAGACGAAGAGTGACATACCGCGATTTAATTAATCTTGTACTAGAAGGTGTCAAGAGTCTTTTTAATTGGTGTGTTTGTAGGAATAGAATTATGAATATACCGTTATCGTTATCTGGTTATCCAGACAAATATGTAAATAGTGACATGTGGCACTTGGTTCCATCAGCCTTATTATCAGCAATTTAGAAGCTCGCGTGAAGATAAGTTTTTCTTATTGTCAAGTGACATTCAAATATCGTAACACTTGATATATTATCCCTGGATGTCCCATGATAATCATTCGACGCGTAAATTTTATGTTGCAACAGAAAGTTTCAGGCGAATACAACAACTTAATTATTTCTCAAAAGCCTGAGATCATCCCATCTATTTACTAGCTCGCGATAAAAAAATCGTGATAAACAGAAGATAAGAAAGTATTTCATGTCTCTCCAGAAATCTCCTTTCTTCCTAAAACTTATTATCGCACTAATTAAACAAATTTATTTGTTTCTTAACTTATTTTAAAGAGATGCTTGTGAGCAATGGTGTTCATTATAAAACTTATTTTAAGTTTTTTTTTTCAGGGCTTTTTCACATAAAATATAAAAGCAAAGGAAACACTTTTATTTTCGGTACAAAAAAGTATTCCAATGTTTATACCTGATTGTAATCTACATTAGTGTCAGTATTGGTCCAAATGAATTCAGTACTTCTTACGAACCTTTTTCCTGAATCGAAATAGTTTTTGAGCAATGAACTTTCTTTTTTCATCTTAATTCGTTATAATTTTAGTGGCTTAACAATTATAATTTACATATTAAAATATTTTTGTTGACGTTATTCCTGAATATCGGTCGTCTTGGCGTTCATTGAGAGAGGTCTAGGTCTAGCAGTAGACCGATAAGAGAATGACGATGATATAAAGAATTAATATCGACTTTAATTATGCTCATGAATATTTATATTAATAAGTCATCTCGATATCAGAAGTGCAAATTAGCAAAAAAATTGAATAAGGACAATCTCATTATTCAAATTTTTATAATAACTTTATTACGAAGTTTAAAATTTTACGACAGCTAACTAGTATTAGTAGCAGGAGATTGGCCATCTGGGTCTGGGTCCACAACTGGACGTTAGCCTCCTGGAACGAGTTCCAGGAGAGTAGTAGTGCCATGCTACATAGGAGGAGGTAGTGCCGTGCATGGTGCATGACACTACATTCTCCTATGTAACACAATTGGACCGGCACGACCAGGGAGCTACATCTCGCTCACATAATACCGCCATAAAGTGACATCTGCAGTGACGCGTTTCGTGCAGTTTGTGAGTGGCCATTGGGTGGCGGATAATTCGCGGGAATGAATGTGAGAGATACTACTGAATTGAGATGGAACAACAATATTTTCGTGTAAAATATAATTATATAATTGCTTTGTGAACGTCAGGAAAGAGGAATCTATCACCGGGTACCACAATCACTGAGTGTCTACCTACAAGGAATATGATACCTAAGTAGATTTTAATAAATTATATTTTTTTTGCCAGATTATCAAATTTCTTCGTAATTTAAAAACAAAATAATATTCCTATAAGAGAACTTGGGTAGCTTGTTTTATCATACTTTTTTTTGGCTCAGTCCTTTTTTCGGCTCTAATACTATTGCTAAAAATAAAGTCGGTTTTCTGCTCGTTATATTTAAAGTTGAAATTACCTTTTAAGTGACTAATATCGTTGCGTATACATATTTCACTAAGAATATGGGTAAGGGAGGTTCTCCAGTGGCGGTCCCGCACCGGTACACGGAGTGTTGGACGGCCTCCTATCCGGTGGACTGACGACTTAGTTAAGATGGCGGCCTATGTCCAACAGTAGACGTCATCCGGCTGATGATGATGATGATGATATGTGACACAAGTGTAGATATTTAACAAAAAACACATTATATACAAGATTTTATTAAAATAATGTCTAGATCCAAAGTAGAATTATGAGTATGACGTGATTACGATAACTTGCTCAGAACGTCCCACGGCCTCGGTCGAGCACCTTTATCAGACTCTGGATGTTATCTAAGCTATAAATGAGACCAATTAAATTAAACCATATACGTTGAGATCAAGGTATTTTGTGAAATAATTCTGATGGCTAACTTACATCTGTATCATAAGATCAGCTCCGATTTTAAAGAACATTGTCATCCGATCTATACATGTATACAACATTTCAGCACTATCGATAACCGAGTATATTAAATCTAACTTGTAAAATTTGATCACAGACAAACAGGAGGAATAGGTTGAATGCAGCTTGTAAAAAAAATATTGTAACTGTTTTCAGGATATTCTTACAGGGTTAAGAATTGCCATGAACATAATTATTTCTATAGACATTACATGTAGGTTATATTTGTCTATATGTTAATGATTTTTCCTCAATCGACAAGCAACTGTGTAACGTCCTTTATTTAGATCTTGGGCCAATAGTGTAGTTTATAAATTATACTGACAACAGCTGTCATAGACGCAGCGTCGCTGTCGTTGAAACCGCGGTGCACGAAAGTTAACAGAACTGACGGTGACACAATAATGGATACGCACTCAGGCTACATAACGCTGACCTTTACATCGTATTTAGTTTATCTGACACTGTTGTTTATCGTTGACGTCACTTAAATCTTGAGCCATTTTCGTAACGAAAGAACTATACAGTTAGAGTACATAATATGTATATATGTCTGTTGATATTCCAATAGTTTAAATTTTTTAATATTTAACGCACTCATGCTCCAATTATGCGTGATAACTAGCAGCGCTGATTACAATTAATCATACCGGATCATTTTTAATGATTTCCTTATTGGTCAGCTATCTATGTATAAATATCAGTATCCTGATCCTTACAGAAAGTGTCATAGCATAAATATAATTTAACATTGTTACATAGCACTTGTGAAACTAGCATTACAACAATGTATTTCACACCACTTACATGAGATAAACAGATATATAATTACGTGGTGCTACTTATTTTAGGCTGTGAGTTTCTACAGACAAAACGAACTCCTAACTAAATACTAGGTAGAAAAACAGCTCGAAATTTGAAAATAGATACTCGATCAGCTCGATACAGCTGCCAGCACTTTTACGAATATTGAGGCTATACGCCTTTCCGTGTATTTGTGTAAAATGATATCTCTATGTACGTTTTGTACAGAGATATGAATGGAAAGAGGGACAGAGAGTGAGAGAGAGTGCTGTTTCTTAAGAATTAGACCGACGCGTTTTAGGATGGCTTTCCTTCTCCATCTGTAGTATCAATATGCGCGCGATGCAGACATGTAGGTAAGTTCCCAGGTTTTTTTCAGTCAACTTGAGTTATTACTCTGCAAAACGATTAACTATATATAATTTACATATTACAAGATTAAATATTTATTATATAGTTAAACTTATAATGCCAAAGATATACACGGAGTATATATCTTTGGCATTATAAGAGTATAGGGATGTATACATACACTCAATTTCATTGAAATGATAACATTATATAAATCTATTTAGATTAATCCCGTGTTCGTTAAGAACATGAGTTTTTTCAAAACAACCTTCAATAAATAAATAAACGAACATGACTTATTAATATTCATCATATTTTCTACGTCTTCCATTTCCCATTTAATATTCAATGTAACTATTTTTAATAGAATGTTTCTTCTATAAATTTGTAAATATGATATTTATAGATACGTAGGTGCACTGCCACACTTGATCCAAGGATCCCTGATGTCCCTGGTCTGGAAGGGCTAGCCCCTCCAGAACAAACTTAATCTGTTTTTTACAAGCCACACGGAATACATATCTATCATGCGACCGTACCGCCCCATTAAACTGTAACAATGCGACAATTTATACAAATAAGTGAGAGGTATTGACATTGGTGCATTGCAAACTCAATTAATCCGGCACGACCAGGTGACATTTTACATACATGATACCGCCACAAAGTTGTAGCTATGCTGTCGCGCTTTGTGTGGTATCTAAGTTGCGTCTATTGGATGAAAGGAGAGAGGTATGCAAAAAAATGGTTTAAATTTTGCAACAACAAATCAAAATTAATAATATTTTGTCAAGATTGCGCCCGTTCAACAGCGAAAACTTGGAGCAAAGCCAAGCTATGGAATTAATTTTGCTTTAAGTTGGAAAGCTTTCAATTTACGAATATTGCAAATTTCTTATTATAAGCGTATTTGCATTATAGCAAACCCAACTAAATGAACGGAAGACTCGATCAAGATCCCACCTAAATAGTGTTTGGATTTTGCCAATCATTATTTGATAAAAGCTGGTCCAGTGCGATTGGGATTCGCACTTAGGTTACCGTGTCTGTTACTAATACTAAAATTACAGTTTAGAAACAAAAAACTACCACATTTCTACGATTTTTCGTTTATGTATTATTTCACCTTTTCACAAAGTATAATGTTTCTGTAACATTTTTGTAATAAAAATGGTAACTAGTGATCACCCAGAAATCGATATTCGATCATAACTATAGAGAAATTATTGGACTTCGAATACAACTTTACTGTAAATCCTTTTCACCCAACTGCGTCAGAAGCAGGGTAATGTTTTTCGAGAGTTTGTATGTATGTATATCTTATATATAAATTTATGTGTGTAGATTTCTATTTTCCCCCCTACAACCTCAATGGGTTGACGGATTTTCGATAGGTGTCGTGATTCCTCTTGTTAACACTAGTACCATGAGGTATTTTAAAAATTAAAAAGCTGACAGAAAATTTGTACAATAGGCACAAGTTCGTGAAGTTCATTTCTTTTTTACCTGATACATCAAGTTGGGCATCGAATTGTAGAGATTTAATGAGGATTTCATAAATGTATTTTAAATGGTAATTTATTTTAACAGAAATTTAAAATTATAAAATATAATTAAAAGAACAAAAGGCCGACTGCTAATTGAAAAGACAAAAAAAGACTTTTATAGTCGGGACACATTTAGGGACCTTGACACGACGCAGGGAGGTGAACCGTTTGAGAGAGGTGGTAATTGAATCCACCTCGAGACGTCCTAGGCGAGGACACAACATGACGCTTTAGGAGGGGTCAGAGGGCAGCGGCTTGGGGAAGTCATCGTCCTCTCCAGTGGCCCGAATTGATAGGTGTGCTGCGTGTGGAGTACTCCTTAATGTAGTTCGTTAGGGAGTATCCCTTCCAAGAAGAGCCCACAGGGTATCCGCTGGTGGAATCGCGGTCGCATGTCAACACTTTCCCGTGGCTCCTCCGATTGCGGATGTATTGGAACGCCGCTGTGGTTTTGTGGGTATGGGGAATCGGTCCTCGGTTCTTGAGTCCCACATACCCCACTGGATTTCTCCACCCTGAGAGCATGTTTAAAAGCATTCCCCAACGAAAAAAAAGAAAAAACATTGAAAACGTTGGTAATTTTTTTTATCATAATAGGAAATGTGACTTGAATTTTTTATACATTTTAAATTTAAAAACTATTATAATTGTTTAGAGTAGGACTATTCATACAGTGAATTGAATGTCTTGTCACGACCCGATGGAAATTCAAAACTGAAGACTTGAACAAATAAATGCAATTTACATACTAGTTCCACAATTATTTAATTTCATTTTACACTTGAGACTGGTTTCGACTTACCATTATCAGGTCATAAATAAAGATTGAAATTAAATAATTGCGGAAATAGGATATAAAGTGTATTTATTTAGTGTTAGTATAATACAGTTTAGAAATATTCAGAATTGTATCATAAAGTATACTCTAGCGTGTTCCTATGGATTAACTCTGGCCAATTTATATAGTGCAGATACGTGAATTTGCTACAAAATTAACAATTTTTGTGGGAGGCGCTATTCACGGGTTTGGCTAGTAGTTTAACCTCCAAGGAATAAGAAATACTTCATGCATTAGAAAGAAAGAAATAAAGACGATTTTTTGAACCACACACAAATAATACAAGATTGTATTAATTATACATATAAATGTCGTGCGTCACAAATTGGTTCCAACTCAGAATTTTGCTGATTTATACCAGTACTAGTCTTCCTTTGGCGCCATTTAGTGAGATCACGAAAAAAGTACACATTCTGAGAAATATTATTTGCGTACACACCAGACATTATAGAGTTAAGACACAACAAACAAAAAATAAACAAGTAAATAAAAGTGAAAAGGAATCAAAACGTACGAAATTGCATGGCAAGGCCAAATTTTGCAGATTTATTTAAGGTAAGTAAGGCTTACTAAAATATTAACTAAATTCTAGAAATTATGCATATACTCATAAGTCAAATCGGAAATTAAAAAGCAGTGGCGGTGGGATATTGTTCCAGTATTTGGAGGCTGCGTAGCGAAAACTGCCTCTGAATGATGCTGAACAATGTTGTTGCGTCGAAAGCTGCTTAGCACATTGGCGAAACCTACCGATTTTCTACTCGGACATCCACGTGAACTAGTCGTGAATATATCTAGGCTGTTTGTATTACAAAACTCCGAAAAGTAAACAAGCCACGTGATGTTTGCGTCGATGTTTCATTTTTAAAATTTAATGTTTGTTGAGATATGGTGTCACATGAGCCCTTAGCGGTGTATCGAAGCTGTGGCGGGTGCAATCATTCTGGACTCTTTGTAGCAGTTTTTGTATTCGAGAGCACAAGTGACTCAACAAGCTGGAATTTAAACTCTTCCTTTAAATATGGTTTTACTTTAAACAGTACTGTAGGTTTATAAAAACAATTTCTTATGGTGTTGACAGTGTGTTTTTCAAATCTTAACCTGCATACGCTAGACAAGATTCCGCGCTTCCTGTACCCGATCGATAGCTTCTGCGAGCTTGATTCTTTTTGATTGACATTAGTGTATCGTAAAGCTTCATCTATACATTAGCATCTACTTATTGAAACTGAAATGAGAGTGCTAAATAAACGTCCTAATCTACTGGCGTCGCGTGTTCAGACATTATGCATTTGAAACGTACTGGATAACATAATTACCTACACATTGTCATCCCTATAAAAACAGACATTTTATTATTGTAATTATCACGCAAGCTAATGAATCATAGAACTACAATCATCATCGGTAACAGCGAAATATGTATGGATCTATGGATCTTTTATTGAGTGTGTTTATTATAATCATATCTATTTTATATGGATCAAATGAGCTGCCCACGATGCTTCGGGTAACTATCCCCATAAAAAATATTTATGAATAGCTATTACATATTAGAAATCTTCTTTTTTTGTTGATGCGGGGAAAAGCATTTACGCGCCTTCACCGGCCCTGGGTGGGGTCCAGTATTATGTGGGACTCGCGGCACGTGATAGTGCCCAATGCCCACAAAAACCACCGCGAGTGCCATCAGTGTCGTCCTCGGTGAAGTGCCCCGGCACAACAATCATCAGAGCACCTCGACGGCTAGTCAACCCGCTACAACACCAACTCCACCTCCACAGATGGGGTTGCCCATTACTACAGGAAAACCCCACCGACTTTGGGACTTGGGGTGAGGTTCCCATCCTCGGGCCTTCCCCGTGCGCAAAAGCGCAATTTCCTGTTGCTCTTAAGTCTCCTCTTCCTATAAGAGGGGTTACCGAGAGTGATTCCTCCTCCTTCGCCTGGGTTCACCCCAGGCTACTAAGCTGCACCGCCACGACAAGGCTTGAACCATGGTGGAAACATATTAGAAATCTCCTGCCATAAATTAATCTATGCAGATGTATACATTAAGTTATGTTGAAGCTATTTTACTTCCGTCTACACGTCGATGGGCAACTGGAAACTAATATACCACATGAAGGGCTGTCACTGCTGTGACATAGCTGTTACTTTAAGAGAACTATCTCTTAGGTCGTGCTAGCCCGATTTAATTATATGCTTCTTAAAATCTCTCTTTATCACTATCCAGTAGATGGTCCGAGGTGGATGGGAGTTGCAGGGAATCAGCTATTGCATTTGAAAAGGATATATGTGCAGCACTGGACTTAAAAGGATATATGTGCAGCACTGGACTTAAAAGGATATATGTGCAGCACTGGACTTAAAAGGATATGCAGCACTGGACTTAAAAGGATATATGTGCAGCACTGGACTTAAAAGGATATATGTGCAGCACTGGACTTAAAAGGATATATGTGCAGCACTGGACTTAAAAGTGTTGGTGATGACGACGGTGATAAACATCTAGTAATGTTCTGTAAATAAATACGAATCTTCACCGGATCTCTTCCCGTGTCAACTGGCTCGGCCGTTCTGTTTTTGTTCAAGTTACACATAAGCACGGTCCAGCAGACTGCCCCGCTGGGTTAAAGTACCAATTTTCACCTGACTTTCTCAGTGCTAGTACTTTAGTAAAAGGTAGTGCCATGCTAAATTGCAACGGAATCAGGCTAGCATGACCAGGGAGGTAAACCTATCACTCACACGATACCGCCACGCCGTAAAGTGACATCTTCGGTGTTGCGTTTGTTGTGTCTCATTGGGAGGAAGGAGAAAAGAGGACAACACATCGTCATAGTAATAATGCAGATGTTCATAGGCTTCACTAGTCGTAAAGATACTCTGTTCGCTCCTTTGTTTTCCTATACTTTAAAAATACTTATAGGTATAAAATACAACGACAACGAGACGTGCTACTTCGTCCAAAAATATTTTTGCCTCTTTGAATCTTTTATCTATTTCCTTGAATAGCGAAGTCATTATACATTCATATTGCAAAGCAATGATGGGCATTTAAAGTATTAAATAAAATGGTAGATTAGCCATCATATTTTTTTAAGAGCACACCCTTGTATATTCCTGAAAAGCCCTATAACATCAAGTTAATTAGCCCCTTTACGGCACCTTTTTCATCCGGATTATAAAATGTTTACGGCACCTTTTTCATGCGGATTATAAAAAAACCCAAATTATATTACTCTATTTAACTAACCGTCTGGGCTGAGTTACAATAATAAATGACTTGGATTTCATTAATGCAACACGTGGTTACCGTAGTCTCTATCTCTCTGTCTCTTTCTTTTTCCTAGAAATTAAGCCAATTATTTTCGTTTCGTCTTTCTATGTTGTTTCGAACAGTTTACTGTCGCGACGATTATTTTTGTTTTGTCAAGTTATATACCATAGGCGTGCTGTTGGCTTTTACAATTGTGAGACGCAGCCATCAAGAGGGTCACAGTTTTGTCGCCAGTTTGCTAAAATATGTACTTAAGACCCATAGTTTACTGTACAGACCGGATCAATAATACAAACTACACTAAATGCAGTATTCGCCAGTTTTATGTGAGTGAGATACATATTCACTGCGATGCCCCACAGCAGGCAAGTCTGCCAAACTCAGATGCCATACAGCTGTAACACTACCGTTACAAATCAGTCGGCTAACATACAAATATCCCATTTTTACTAAAGGTTTGACGCATTTTCTGCCGCATTTTCTTATATTTTAAAGAAAGATTTGCGCTCTGCGCAGTGGGTCGTCGCAGTGAGGTCAATCCGAACGGTATCGTGGGCTGCAGCGATATCCCTAACCGGCGATCCCCCGTGGGAACTTCTGGCGGAGGTTCTTGCCGAGAGCTGCTCCTATGTCTCGGATAGGAAAGCTCTCAGCTTGAGTCCCACGCAAAGCGAGATACTACGGGTTCACCGGTTAGGGCGTGTGGCGTTAATGCAAAGGTGGGGGGAGGACCTGGCGCGGCAGCCGTACGGTATAGAGATAACGGCGGTAACTCCTACCAGGCGATGGCTTCCTTCTGCCAGACCGTTATGTCCCAGAAGGAAGCCGACGAGCGGGTGAGAGAGGAGGCTGCCGACGCGGCGTCCCCCCGCCGACGATGAATGGTGGGGTACGAGGGGGGCGCTATCTGTAGCGCCTTCAGTAGTGCCTCTGTGTTCCGTGTTGGGTCGGGATGGGAACCCGGTATTCTATTAATAATAAATGAATTCCCCTTCTTCACCAAAAAAAAAAGTTTGACCCTTACTTTAATAATATATAATAAATGCTCACAAATTTTTTTGTTTACGGAAGAAACACCATCAAATCTCTATACGTATCCCTATACATTTAGGCATATTGTAACGATGGAAGTTTGTAATTAATCAGGGTGTCATAAAGTCTGTTGAATTTGTAATTACCGCTAATCAAATATATTTTGATAGATGACTCGCGTTTATGGTAATTGTCATTCGCAATAGCTGACATATGTTTCCGCGTAATTTGAACATTAAACATTAAAGATTCACTAGAATTATATTTGCCATTTTAAATTTCATTTATACTTTAAGGAAAAAAATGATCTGACGCAGCCTTTTAGTGAGTATTGATGGCCACAAACAGAGAGACGTATAAAGGTTATGCAGGCGGTCCCATTGTACCGCGTGGGTATGCGAATGGGCCTCACGAAACGCTGCCTGGGAGGTGCATTATATCCCCACGGTATGGTATATATCAAAAATGATTTTACCTTATAATTATTCCATTTACCACATAAACTCTCTTTTATTCCAAAATAAATATATGCGGGGATTCTAACACGATCGACGATAATATATTAATATCAGTTGGACTAATCACACCACGTTAGCCTAGTTCTGTGGTAAGTACCTGTAGCAAAAGTTGTTACATGTACTAGACAACTTATAATATATATTGGTTTCAAATTTACATTGATAAATATGATGCATGTGTAAACGTCCAATACCTGGGCGGAATTGGAATTGAAATGATGACATCGATTATTACATTTAACGACTTATTCAATCAAAAACGAAGTCATTATGACTTCTCTCATCACCAGGTACCTTTAGATGTTAGAACAACACTACTTGGTGGACTCCACATAGTTGCCAACTATTCGACACTCAGGCATCTATCCGAACCTCATTATAGTACTATAGTCCTTTGCGACAGTTGCGAATATAGAACTTAACTTCTGTATTTGCGACAGTTGCGAATATAGAATTTTCTTCTTATGAGATGCAATTTCATATAAGCTCCGAGTTTCTGAAGAAAAAAATAAGACGTTGCTTCGCAATAATGTTTTGTAGTATGTCATTCAATTTCTCTATATTAAATCGTTTTGTATATAAAATAAAGACATCAGAAGTTATCTGATCGATTTTATCTAATTCTTCAAAACGGGCTTTCACGCGGTTTTCGCCAATGGAGGAAGGTTTTAGTGCATAATTTGGCTCCTGTTATGTACAGCGTATTATTACCTAGTATTGTATTAAGTTTATTATTACCATCGAAACTATATTAAGTGCCTGCTGATCAGACGTTGTTCTTTCTTAATACTCTATATGTATAATATATATTTACACCTTAAAAACGTGTGCCATGCTGCATAGGAGGAAGTAGTGCCATGCATGGTACGTGCCACTACACCAATGCAACGGAATTAGGTTGGCACGACTGGCAAAGTATATTTCGCTCCCTTACTCTTCCTACATGGATACACTTTATTTACGTTTCGAGCTTTCGTCTGCGTCGCAACAGGTGGGTTGGATAAAATGTGTAGGCATTTATTTTATATACAACAAATTTTGATAAACGAAAATTGCCCAATCAAACAGATTACTTGTAGGCATTTTTTACGCGTAAAACATCGGAATGTTTATTCTTTCAATTGCACAATAAGTCTAAATATAATTAAAATAGCATTATGATAATGTCTAAGTGCAGATTCTGGACAGCCTGGATTCAAAAGATTCAAAATTACCGACAGCAATTTGCCTTAATCCTGAAGTCTCTAAGAAAGAGTGAATTATTCAGGGCATCAAATTGATTGACCAGCTTAGATACCTTAATGGATTGTTTGTTTGGAGCGTGTTATGCGCGCCAAGACAAGCAATTTATTATGGATGTCACTTCGAAGGCTGCCATGTCTAAATGGAACTGGGATGGCCACGTCTGCCGCATGGACTTCTGTGCCAGAAGGACATATCTGTGGACCATCCAGAATGCTGTGGCAAACCCTGTCGCGGTAGCGAGAAGAGATAGATTCTTTAGGAAGCATTGGCCCTATTTAGCTCGATAGGGTCAAACCAAGATATGTTGGACTTGATCTGTTTAAAATCACGCAATCTTTAGAGCTCTAAGCAGAGAGTGTGGAAAGGAATTTGCCTAGCAGAGGGATACGCTTGTCTATTAATAATAACAATCGAAGCTTCTTTATAAATAAATAAGATTAGTAAGAGGTAGTACCATGCACTTCAGCTGATTGGGCCGGACCTACCGGGGTCCTCTCGCTTGTTAATGGGTAAGATATATCCATTTTAGGATTTATTCCTTAATTTCTACTGTAAGTTTTAATTTCATGATAAAGTTTATGATTCTGGGTTCAACCGTGAGTCACCTTATTTCAATTTTAGTGCGCTCCAATATAAACATTTTTAATAAACAATGTTAAGTGGTATAAAAAAATATAAAAGTAACACCGTATGAAGCAGTAACCCTGGGTGTAACGCCGACCATAAAATTTAAGGCACTTTTACGTCGTCTACACCTTTTACCTTTCAGTTTTGAAACATAGACACGTCCTTTTTGTTCCTTTAAGCGTAACTGGTTCCGGGAGGTCTTCAATATTTGAATTTTACATTTTTTTTTACTTGCTATTGAAAATTATTAATTCAATGAATAAAAGACCTTAATATTTATTTAAACTTTATTTAAGTATTGGTGAACTCGATGGGTATCTGCATGGCTGGCGCGATGATTTTGTAGAGAAAAGTGTGAAAAAGATTGATTCCAGCCATTGCCCAACAATAATAATTTTGAGAACGCAACAACTACAAGTATCTAGTCATAAAGATATAACTACTAGAGCCAAAAATTATAGGCCTTTTAAATATCTCACTTAGAACATTGCGAATGGAATTTTGGTGGGCGGCGATAGTCGTAAAAATGCTGCGTTTGCTCGTTTGCCCCCTTTACACTAATTAAATTCTATAGGTACAGTCGAAGTACATCAATTCTTTGTTAATTACACTAAAATTATCTGGTATTGTACATTTCCAAATTTAACATGGAATAACGATACAATTTAATGCCTTTTCACCTGTGGAACCTCTCCATCACCTGCACGTAGTATTACGGGTATGGTCATGTTGGACTTGATTCGTCTAAAATGACGCGATGTTTCAGGTAGTGGTGGTGCCATGCTGCATAGCAGGAGGTATTGCCATGCACGGTGCTAGACACTACTTCCTCCTATGCACCGGAATTGGACGGGCATGACCGGGGAAGTACCTCCCGCTCACATGATACCGCCGTAAAGTGACATTATTCAGTGTCACGTTTCGTGCGGTTTGTGAGTAGCCGTTGGCCCGTTGGGGTGAGTAGTGTAACGCATCGGCATAGTATTTATGTGGATGTTAATGGGCGTCGTTAGCCTTCAAAAACTTTGAATGCTTCTTTGCCCGCTATTCTATAAAAAATGTTCCTTCTCAGTAGTCAATGCTGGAAAACTCGAGTATGGAATCCATCGCGCTAACCACCTAACTCTAGCTCTAATAGGTAATATCACCGAGAGCGCAGGAGGACAGACCCACCTTCAAATAGAATTGTAACTACTTCTCCAGTTTGCTTAGTCAATGGCCTCGGAGACTCAGCGTTCTCAGGTCATCATTCAGCCTTCATGGAAGTCAGAGGTGGTAGATCATTCTTGTCTCCCGTTGCGTCTTCTGCGTGATAAGAGATTGTAAATATCTTCCCTTTATTCTTTATAACTATTCCTATAGCATAAGAGACAAACGAGCTGTTGGTAAGTGAGTGATCACCAAGTTATTATATTTATTGGTTAAAAAAAATATTTTTTTATAGGGGCAAACAAGCAATTTGAGGTTTTTTACAACTGTCGGCGCCCATGATCATGTGCATAATTACTATATGGATGCGTTGCCGTCATTTTCTCCTTCCCTTCAATGGGCCACAACAAATATTAACAATATTAGATAATTAAAAACAAATAATAAATAATAAAAACAAAATATATTTATCATCTTTTACTTAAATTATTATAAAGTTAAATATTTTTTATGAATTTACCTTGTCATTACGAGTACTATTTTTCTTAACCGAAAGAAGTTGGCGTTACTCCGCAAGCGTTGCTACGGGGTACACTATTGTTTATGCGCCAATGAAATCACTCTTAAAGCTCTTTGGCATATACCCAAAATAGTTTGAACATTTTAGGAAATTGTGAGAAATTTACAAGCTCCGATATAAATGTTTGCAATATGAAACTTGAAGCTACATAACGTGGTCCGTTAAGATTAATATAATTTGTCTCCTGATTTCCATTAATTCTAAATGAAGCAGAGCAACTTTGACACGAGGAACGCTTGAGTAATTTATTAGATGACCAATGCCCCGTGGATTCACCAATGGTAAAACTCCATATTATAAACTTCACTCCCCTATTTCACCCCCTTAGATGTTGAGTTACTAAAAAACCTTCTTAGTGCTCACTGACATCCTGAGTGGAAGCCTATGTACCAAAATCTCAAGTTTCTAGGTACAGTTGTCTCGGTTGTGCGTTATTTGTCAGTCAGCTAATCCGTCACTCAGTAAGTTTTATACATATAGATATAATTTTCTATTTATTGTTCTGGGTCAAAACGTCTTTTGTTTACTGTCGAGGCAAATCGACATCCGAATAATGGATATTTAGAAGTGTTGCAGTTCTTCCCTCCTTCCTTCTATGAATGGGTCATCGAAACTTACAGCCCGCATGAAACGCGACGTTATAATTGTATAGTTTGAGCATAAGGTACGTACGCTGCGACCTAATTTGGCTGTAATGAGAATAATTAAAGTTGTTTTTTTTTTTAACTGTCCAAGAAATGTCTTAAAACAACAGACTAACCAACTATTTGTCCAATACAACACCATCAAAAAGCGAAATAAATAATAATTTTCAGCTCACTAATATTGGACATAATTCATTCATAAATATTCAAAAACAAGGACAAGGAACCTTCGAAAGTTCGCCAAAGTAAACACAAAAGCTGGATTTAAGCTTACACTTCAAAGTAAAGGTGTCCCATTATTCAGAAGTCCTACCTTGCTTCGGAAAGTATGGAGACAGTTAGAAGATAATAATATTTACAATTCATATGGCGATCTGTGCCGCCCATTTCATTACCTTATTTCACTGCTGGCAGTCAGGGTCATCGGAGCTCGGAATACCACTTATTATAATGATTCAAGGATAAGATTTCTTTGATTTCTTCTGAAATCTTTGCTTTGCAATAGTTACAGTATAAAAGGAGCTACTTACGAGAAAGCGTAGATTGCTACGCCTTTACCTTATATATTATATCTATCTAAGCTTCAACAGAATTAGACTTTATCTCCGTTACTCAAAAAAGAATAAAAAAATTGTCCAAGAATTGGAAAAAATGTTAAAGAGGAATGACCCTTGTCAATTTGGGGTATGAAAAATAGATAGTAGAAGTTCTCAGACCTACTCAATATGCATATAAAATTTGGTAAA
>JAFELO010010670.1:204965-239501 GCA_017140195.1 Eumaeus atala | reverse complement strand
GTAGATGTTGTCATGAATATAAATTATTTATTCTATGGTATCGAGAATTTACAAACTACTGGTTTTGTAAAATAATTAAATATACCCATCATCCAAATAGCAAATAATGAAGATATAAGAATGATTCTAACTGGTTTGTATTAAGGAAAGTCATTATATGAAATTGGTTGGTGATAAATAATCTTTTGTTTTTTAATGGTCGATTAAAATGAATTGTAGTATATTTTGTATTTATTTCAGTGAGTGAAAATGTTACCAGTGTAACGGATGTGAAAAATGACATTTGGCCTGAGGAGATGTAAATAAATCAAACAAAAAAAGAAATGAAGATTTATCTATAAAAAAAATTATTTACATTTAAAAAAATTCATACACCCTTGCCGACATACATATGACAGCTAGACACATAACCTTTAGTTTTTGTTGCACAGTCGGGTAAAACAACAATAGTGCTATTTTTATGAAATAGGGAGCAAACGAGCAGGTAGGTAGTGACTAACGCCTCCCATAGACATTTGCAAGACTATGCGTCTGTACGACGCCTTGCCGGCCTCTAAGGAATAGGTCTAGTATGCTCTTTTCTTGAAGGTACCTAAATTTTATTAAACTCATAAACTCTCTCTAGTTTATATAATAAAGGTATTTTATTTGTGTTTTTATACAATACTCGTTATTAATACAATAAATTGATCATGGGTTCAAATATCGACATAACTGAATACTTTTTGTTGGTACTCAATGTTTATTATTTTAGTACCTACATACTTCTTACTAAAATAATAAACATTCAGTACCAACGCCATCTATATGGTGCAAATAAATAGCACGGGAAGTTTTTGTCGGCGCTCGGCTTATTTAGAGTATCGTGTGCCTCGTCTGCATGGCGCCGGGGTAGCGAACTAACTCGCTACAACAGTACGTACTGTACAGGGTTAACTGGAATTAACCAAAAAACTCTTGCAGGCAGACTCTATACATCAATCTTAATCACATTTGTCTTCAACTTTTTAGAAATCTTGACAGATAACACAGAAAAAGAAACAAAGAAAGTTTTGCTGCCTCGGTTGTTTTTACTCTGTACTTTGAAGAAAGTGTTTACTCTGTACTTTGAGAACGCCCGGATGCGTCTACTCGCCACCCGGCGCTCGCATTTATTCAATGTTTCAGTACTAACTGCCAACTACAGTATATTTTTTCTTAGCCGTTCAATTGAAGTAAAATTTACACTACGAGATTACTTCAGATTAACTTATCTTAAAATTAATACAGATAATTACAATTTCCCCATAAATCAAAGAAATTTGTTATTGTTACCTAACTACTAATCACCTACACTGAATTAAATTGATTTAATGATTAAAGCAAATATTGTTCTATTTTTTATTATCTTGTCAATTATTTTAACGGCTCTAATTATGTTTTATAGTGTAAAATTTATTAAAACGCGTTTTCTCCAATATTTTTTATCTCCACAATTTGATTTGTTATAAATTAATAGTGAAAATATAATATATTGATATGCACATATTAACATTTTGTTATGTCATAATTTGACATGAGATTATAATTAAATATTCAAGTAGAATTTATTTTTAACATAACATTTCAAATATACAATAGGCTCCGATTGCTCTGTTGTGCGCCTATACTATAAAAAAACAACAACACAGACATCTGGCGCTATTGTTCAATGTCCTGCATATATTTTACAATGTCATTTATGAGTGGAGATGGCCAATTAGTTCAATTAAGTTCAATAACTTAGCACAGGATGAAGGAATCGTCCTAAGCTTATTAGAATCTGAAACGACTAAAGAAAATTTAAAAACAAATTCTAGAAGGCATTCGATATCATTTCAAATTATAGGTAACATAAGCATTGTATAAGTATGGTAGTAAAGTGTAAAACTTATAAATTCGGTAACGTACGTTTGTTATCAGCTCACCCATAATATCTAGAAAACCACGACTTACACTTAGTAAAACCACTAAATTTTTATAACAAGATCCACAAAGGAGTACTCATGGTCAGCAATGAAGAGATAAGATGTGGACTTTATTTAATACTTTTCTTTGTGAATATGAGCTCGTATAACATACGGAAAGTATCATTGAATTATAAAGTAAATAGTGAGCGACTCTGGAATTCCAGGGTAAATGGATATAAGATGAAATAATAGTCTTTATGTTGTTGAATAAATTGAAGGGTAACCGACCGTGATATGCCCCAGAACGATTTCACATGATACATAACTTTTATTTACTCAATTTTAATTGATTCAAAGTACTTCTAGTGTAACATGGTGTACCTGATGATACAAACGCAGTACCAACTCGACCGTAAAGTTCTATATTAGGTTTCGCGTTTCATGCGGTATGTTATTAGCCGGTGGCCCATTGGAGGGGAAGGAAAAGAGCAACGTATCAGCATTGTAGCTATGCGAATTTTCATAGCCCTATAACACTCGTCAAAAGGATGTGATTGCTAAACTATAGAAAAAAACGCTGTCGCCGACAGTTTACAATAGAAGGTTCTACATCAGATGTTACACAACATTCAGTACAAGTATTATCTATACAGAAAAAAAGTTCAATTCAAATCCTTCCATTAGTTACGGAGGAGTACGGGGACACACATACAAATAGACAATTAATTTTCTTCGATTTTTTCTCTGCATGCGTTTCCTCATCAGTCTTTTATTATTATTTTTGAACAATATTTGATTACAGAAATATCATTATTACTGTTTTATTATATGTAATAAACTCTTAAAGATTTGCATAATGTGTAGGCATTTACTTAATGCCGGTATATGCTTTATCATACATGTCCACTCTAATTAAAATACTCATATCATAAATTATATTAATAGGAAAAATCAAACTGGTTGATTCATGATCATGATGATGGTGAATAGGCATTTGTTTGTTGTTCATTCACTGATGTAGCTACCGCTGTTTATCGTTGCAGCCTTCTCCCTGAACGGGCCATTTGCAAAATCCTCTGCGAAACCCAGCCTGATCCGGTAATGGCTGGAATTCGTTCGGAGCTTTGTGGTGAGACGATTCGTCTTGAGCACAGGTTATAAATATGGCCGAGAAGTGGAAATTAGTCTGTAATTTTAGAGAAGTGATGTGTCATACTTCTTATTAAAACAACGTCAATTCTAAGCCAAGACTTGTGAAGTACGCCCCGCTGAAGGACAAAATTAGAAATCTTTTTTAGCTCACTTAATACGGGTTCGCCTCCTGCTCTAAGAAGCTCGCCTGTAATTCCGTCCTCCTCCGGAGCTTTTCCCTCTTTAAGCTGCGTAAGAGCCAGACTAATCTCACTTAAGCTGACATCCGATAGATCGCCTGACAAATGTCGTGCTAGGCTTGCACGCGGATCGTTGTTTAGGTTATTGAGATGTGGAGCGTGCGACGCATACAACTTGCTGTATTAAATCACCTCCTTAGATCTCAGATAAGATCCAAGGCTGAGAAGAAACGGTAACCCAGAATCAGTCCTAATCTTTGTTAGATGACTTCTTCCAAACTTCTCCACAAAAACCTCCGACCCTCTATTCTGCTCTATCGCTTCGGTAACCCGTTGCGTATTTGAGCTGCGAAAGTCACGGCGTATTAGTTCGCAGATTCGCTTTGAAAGAAGCTTGACATCTGCAGGCCTAACGTCTTCGTGTGCTCTGATGTCCCCCATGAGTCCAAGCGTCTCATCGGAGAGTCTAGCTCTCCTGCTCGTATATTTACTCCTACAATATCCTTCACCCACGCCCCGCATGAAATCAATCACGCCACTCATGGCCTCATCAGTTTTTCCGGTAATTCCAGTTGGAATTTTTCGGAACCTTCCTTGTTTTGTCGGAAGTTAGGTCGGAGTGTCAACTGTAATAATCGGACAAGCTCGTGTCAAAGGCCTATATTTAGAGAGGCTCTAAGCAATCGGTGATCACTTCCGCTTTTAAACCTTTTAATCACGGGGACATCCCTAAATATATGCTGCGTGGGGGCGGCCTAACAATACCCTCACCCTCAATCCAAGCCCAGGATGACGTAAGATTCGTCAAAGGGCACTAGTCTCTTAAAAACAAAGAGGCTTCAGCGAACTGGTTGTTTGATATCCCGTCTGTCTCATAGTGACAATGAAATAGACGGGAGCACTGGACGGCGTTCACGCCGAGTGATGGTGGTACCATCGAAAGGATCGCCGACTAGTAGCAGGCGCGCCGGTACGAAACCTAATCTCCAATTGCCAATCCGCCTGCTCAGCGTGGCAATTATGAGCATTAACCTCAAATGTTCGACAAATTTACTGAACTTTCATTAAACTCTACATTTGATTTGAAAGATACCATTTACCTCTTCTTAAAAAGGCAAGTCCGCTAAGTTGGATAACTTGTTGGATTAATTTTGTGCAAAATAATAAATATTTGACACCCGGAATTTGCAATTTATGTTGCCTGTGTTTACTAGTAATATTAATGATCGCCATCCAGTAAAACTGATTTGGTTGACGAGTTGATTGCGTATTAAAAGACATGTATAAGTATGAGTGGCGTTGCGTTGACCAATTTGTTTAATAGGCTCTCTAAATGTATTAAAAATATATGATATGCTTAAAATATATAGTCCTATCCCAACATTTAAAACTACTTTAAGTAATTAAGGCGCATTTCATATGCATGTTTCATAATATTTTACATTTATTATAATACAAAGTCGCCAAAAGCTGGTTTGTATGTGATTGATTTTCTCAGATTATACAAAACAGTTTTCATCTACTAAGTTAAAAAGCCGGGATCATTGACATCTTTGGCAGCTCTATGATGGGAGTTATATAATTAAATTGAAAGTTCGCTCTTTACTCAAGAGATATACGAGCTTAACGATATTGTTGTTAATTTTATTTTGTCATTACAAACCCACATCATCTGGCTCATATAAATATATTTTTTTAACATTTGTTGAAATAATGGCTGTGATAATAATTATATTATAAACGTTAATATGTGGACAGATATTTTTTTCCTCAGCCTTTGTATGGCTGGTATATACTACAACATCGGTTAGCTAAATAGCTGTTGCAACGTGCCTTTTGTAGCAGGTAATGTGGGTACTGGTTAGGGCTCTAATTCATTGCCTCTCACTGCACGATCATTATTATTATTGCCTAAACCTGTTAGTGATTATAAGTCTGTTACAACAACTGTTAAACAAGTAAATAATTTTCCGTTGTCAGTTCTTAATAGCAAAAATTACATTACATTACAATAGAACTACTTTTACGGGTTTTATCGCTGTTTATTTCGTTATTAAATATAAAAGGGCATTCAATATTTATGTCAGAATAAAATTTATGCTGACAAGCTCATGGAGACATTCTGAGAATAGGGATTTAAAGTAGTCTAGACGTATGATTCACTGAACCGAAAAGTTGCTAGCCATTTAATTTAAGTTACTTTCGGGGACACTTTTATTTTGATTATATTTTTAAGATTCGATTCACTGCGGTCTCGAAATAGTATTTTTTTTTTGTTTTATTGATTCACCAACAACAATTACAAAAATTACTTATTCAAATTTACGCTACTTTCATGGTCTTGTTTATATTTGTATGTCAGTATATCATCAGTCAGTATATTGTAGTCAGTGTAGGTGTATACAGCATTAATAACGTATCTAAAAATTACAATTAAAATAATAAAAGTATGAATGTGGATTAAATAAATAAGAAAATATAAAATTAATAGTATTAATAAAAGATTATTCTGGAATACATAAATAGATGTCGCAATAATAAATTAGTGAATAAAAATGATAGTCAAACCCATACCTACGATAAGGATACCAAAGAACGCACACTTGTGCGTGTTAAGTTAGTAAAATACTTTTGCAACTGGAAATCTGAGACTTACTCGAGGCACGTTTATGGATAAAAGACCGAGAGTGTCGGGTGCGGACATGATTCCATTTGCAATTTTGAACAATATATTGCGTCCCCTGGCTACGTGTCGCTCCTTCAATGATTGAAGCTTAAAATAATTAAGTCTTGATTCGTAGTCAAGCGTAACTGGACATTGCTTACCCTTGTAGACTAAATATTTCGTAAAGCTACGCTGCACAGTTTCTAACCTAGCCACATGAGTCTGGTAGACGTTACATAAGTAATCATCATTTCTTACTGGTTATTCTTCATCATTACTGCTGTTGCACTGCTACACGGGTCTCCCAGCACGTCTCTCTGTCTCCAGGAGCCACCAGCCACATTACGCATGTTATCGTTCGGCTTAGCTAGATGAGGCGATACGACGATACTCCTACCCAGGCGTTATAACATTTAGTTAATTCAATAAGTAGGTACCATTATTCGACATTACTTTCAAATTAATATTAACGTGGCAATACTTAGGTTACAATATGTATGCATGTATTTGTATGTATGCAATCTGAGTCTTTGATAACTATCGACGACCACGAATATGCATGACTTTTCTACAGATACTTCCCTTTTTCTCTCCAATCAACTCACAAACAGAACAAAACACGTCAACGACGCTGCCATTTTACGGCGGTATCATGTAAGCTAAGGGTGTTACGGTAGCTCCTGGTCAATTCAGCTGCAGTGCGGCATGTCTTCGGTTAAACATATGAAATGCATATCTAATACAAGGGAAATCATCTAAGGGAATTCGAATAAAAAGCGTTTGTTAACTCTCTCTAAGCAAATGCATAAAGTGATGTATAGGCAGATCTCTTAAACACGATGTAGTGGCGATTTTATTATAAACAATTCGAATAGAATGATGTTTAAAAAAAAATTAGAATTTACCATCCATAAGTAAAATTTGAGGGCGAGGACGTCAAATTGCCGCCAGGAACGGCGGTGCTCATAAATAAGTGTGACATCGTATACTTGTAACGAAGGTGACGCTCGGAAATACTATTGGGAAAATAAATGACGAATGTGAACGTTCTTTGAGCCCTTTTGTACGAAACTTTAACATGTTTACTGCATATCTTTATTTCTGTGTTCTTATAATACGAGTATATCACTAGTTGTTTGGAAATGTTTATACTTTTCTCGGTAGGACATATGAGTCATATAAACACTAATTTGTAAGAGATACAATATCGATGTATAATTAATTAGCAAGAGACATGACACAGGACTACGCAACATCGATGAACTGCATTATGTCATACTGGGGTTAGCACGACCAGGGACTACGGTTTTATCACTATCTTAATTTGCATCCTTTTTTTATATCATAAGAGGGCCAACGCACGTTTGCCTTTTTATCCTTTTGATTACTTGGAGCCTTTTGATGATTACCGACGCCCATGGACGCATGATTGTTATGCAGATGTGTTGCTCTCTTACCATCCCCCACCCCCATAGGCCACCGACTGCTAACAAACTGCTCGAAACGCGACAGCGAAGCTGTTACTTTACGCCGGTATCAATTGAGCGAGAGATACTTCCTCGGTCGTGCCAGCTCAATACCGTTGCATAGGAGGATGTAGTGTCATGCACCATTATGGCATCAGCATAGGTGGCGCCACCTCCTCCTATTCAGCATAGCATTTCCTGTCTCAAAAAATAACAAAACGTAACGTCGCAGTTACAAATTGCATTTAATTTTACGCTTCATTAATATTTAAACAAAATGAGTAGGAAGTGGGCAGTTCGATGGACAGGGTAGTAAAAACACAGGGTACTTCCCTAAATGATGTCACCTAGTAATAGAAGCTGATGCTCCAGCAGCGGGGGTTGAATGTTAACACCTCGGGAGATACCTAGGACACAGTAAAGCAGAGGGAACTCGAATCAGTAATATTATAATAGTTGTGTGACAATTATATGATGAATGTACTACTCCGCTTGTTTGGGGAGAGAAACTGGAAACACTTCCAAACCCTCCTATTTCTTCCGATTAAAACCGTTGCGAGTCCCAAGTTAAGTAATGCTACGGTTCGATAAAGAGCCTACAAAGCCGATTAGTTTTTAGAAATATGGTCCTTTTTATACAGTACAGTGAATAATTCAGATTATTGCTATAAGTACAATTGTTGAAGTGTGCATGACACTACGGTGCGCTACATAAGCAAGGGCGACACGCGCACCCCAACGCTGTGCCTTACTTCGCGGTACTGGATTAGTACTTAGTATGTTACGCATATGGGTGACAGATGACACTGTCAAGTAATACAATTGTATATATTCTTTTACAGAAATACATATACATATCATTTTATATATAGCCATCGTCGTCATCATTTTCACTAACTTTAAATTGACATTTTAGCACAGGACAGGTTCACACGCAGGCACAAATTATAAAGATATTCAATTAATAGGTGATTTGAAATGTTTCCACAAAATTTCGAGTTTTAAATGTGGCTCCTTTCCTATTAAATTACAATGAAGAATACCTTGCATAATTTGGTTGGTACATAGATATCTAGCTCCACCGCAACGGCAGTTTATCGCCAATATTTTTTGGAAGATTCAATTTCCACTTTCACATGATATGTAGTTCATAACGGTATGAATATACATTCTAGTCCCAAATTTCTCGGAAACTTTTAGGAATATGTAAACTGACGTCAATGCCAACATATTCTGCTAATTTCAGCGTTATAAACATTGATTTACAATAAATCGTAGGTACTATTGGTAAATCATGCGCACAAGGATGACTTTTTTTTATGTAAATAAGATAAAAATAGGTTTATTTGTGATAAACACATTAAAACTAACAGAAACAAAACAGAATAGGGTACATTTGACAAAACAACGATATAACAAGATAACGTTTGCATCAGTGTGCTTCACAAAACGGTGCGACCTCAGTCAGGACTAGGACAGACACTGGTTTCCAGGCCTACCTATTCCCCCGGACTGGTCCCGTGAACTCTTAAGCTTATTTTCGAATCTCAGAAATGATAAGTGGCACAAGATTTTCATCAAATGATGAAGTCATTGTCGCCGCTGACGAGTATATTTGGGGGATAGAGAAAACATTTTATCAAACTGGTGTAACGGCATTGGAGAAGCGCTGGACTAAATACATCGAGGTGGAAGGAAACTACGTTGAAAAATAAACTTAATTTAATTAGATTAAGTTTTTCTTTGTAGTTTCGGATAGTTATTGATCACCCTTCGTAGATGACATAATATATACACTCAGCATATTAACAGCGTGGAGATAGTTTTTTATAGGTTACGTGAAATAAACTTAAAAATGAGACCAATTAGAATTCCTCCGAAAGGAAGTAACATTTTAACAAAATTAAGCCAAATAATAATAAAATTAAAGCTTAAGCCTTAAGCCAAATAATAATAAAATTAAAGCTGCATTAGACTACTCAGTACCTAAGATAATTCATCAAATCAGAAGCTTTCTTGGACTTATAGGATACTACCGACGTTTCATAAAAGACTTTATCTTCTTGTCCCGAAAGAGGCAGAGCAAAATTATCATTGATTGCCATTTTATAGAAGCCTTTCGAAAGTGTAAAGAGCTATTTCTAAATACACCTACCATGCTACAACAATACCCTGACTTTAATAAACATTTTATTCTCACAGTTGTTGCCTCTAACGTGGGAATTGGAGCAGTGATGCCACGGGGATCCTTAGTTAGTGACCATCCAGTTGGTCATCCCAGTAGAAACTATTTACCACTAGTGACAATGAATCAGGGCACAACACAATTTAACATGAACTATAAGTATAAGCAATAGTGTGGGCTGTTAAACACTCCAGACCCTATGTATTTGGTACTGACCATCGTCCATAAGCTTAGCTCTATTCTATCAGAGAACGAAACATTAAATTGACTAGTTGGGTTTACTGAAATATGACTTTGAAGTCATTCATAAAAAGAGAAAACAAATCACTAACGCAGATGCCTTATCCCGAATAAAATTAAATGCTATATAGTCCGACGTTAAGTGATCCCTGGTAGTTATCGTAGTTAAAAAGGTGAACAATTAAAAAAGTACTTAGCGGGCATAAGTAGAAGAAATCGCTAAATTGGCCGAATTATGATAAGTATTACCCGAAAAAAAACTGTTCACTATTGCTTTGGAGGACGTCTCTAAGACTTTAAACAGAGCAGCATGCGGCATAAACATCCATGTCGAGTACCTCGCACATCGTCATTTCGCCGACGATATCGATGTGTTAGCCGAATCGTTGGAAATGTTGCACAGCCAAAATGAATCCTCCGTATTGGCCTTATTGGCCTTAGGATGAACTTAGACAAGACAAAGGTCATTTAAAATATGTGTGTGTACTTATTTATGTTTTTGTTAAGAATAAGATCGCAATTATCTCCAGTACCGTCAATGTGTCTGATGATGGAATGTTTCCGTCTAGCAGTTTCGTGAAAATGTCGTTATTATGCCTCAGGATTGTACATCGATGGAATGGAAAGGTCAACTCCGTCCGACAAGACGGAGTATATAATAATAAATAATAAATAATATTTATTTATTTTCCTTATTGTCAAAGTAACAATAATGCTATCGTGCGCTGTGCGACCAGTTAGTCGTTAATATATATTACGTAATCAATAATATTTGTAATGTCCCAAAAAATAATTCGCAAATTCATTTTAATAAGTGATGAGATAGTATCACAAACGGCTCGTAAGATGCACGTACAGTCCGTATGATGTAAGTCCTACAGAGTTACACGTGAAGCGGTTTTATTGTGCGATAGATAAAGCACACAAGCGACTCAAACGTGCACGTATGATTCGTAAGGCGTAACTCCCACAGAGTTACACGCAAACTGATCTTTATGAGCTACGAGGCAGACCCTTGGACAACCCAAATTACTATTCATCAGAAAGATGTAACTCACATACGATTTACACGCAATTCGATTTTTTTGACATAATATTGGCCAGTGCGCGTTGCTTTCATTTTACGATGACGAAGATTCAATAATGCGAACACTCTTTTTATGAGACTTAACAAGTCCGTTTTCCAATCTCTAAATCTTTTGTTGTTCTCGTATTTTTTTTCGACATCGTTATGACATTTAAAATATAATTTACTTAATTTCTATTCGCTTTAGCTTTACTTAGTGTTGAGCGGTGAAACACCTAATAATGCATGACTCGACGGGGCCGGGAGATAACACACAATTAAGCGGGTACTTGTGAAAAAAGCTACAACTCTCAACTCGTGTATATGAGTGGTGTAATGGTACATACACGTTATTACATTGTTAATGATATACTTATGTTTCATATTACTTGTCTCGAAGACAACAAAGTACGAGTATAGTTATTGTAACATTGAAGAGTATTTTAATGATAAATTGTGAACTAATCGAATTTTAAATTAAATATTTACTTGTTGTATATTAATATTTATACGCGGTAATAATTGGCAAAACATGATTATACTTTTAATAATACTCCATCAAACTTCATGTATTACTAATGTTTACAAATAAACTATATCAAGCTTTCATCTTTCATCATCATCATCAGCCGGACGACGTCTACTACTGGATATAGGCCTTTATCTTTATCTCTTACAAATTAATTTGATTGAATAATGCTGTCATAGCCGAAATCGGTTTTGTGGGCATTACATTATTATAATTAAAGTTATGTTTTACGATTTTTCCCGTGCAAGAACCATCACAAGGAACCATCATTGTTCGAAATAATATTTTTTTTTTATATTATTCCAAATTCTCATTTAGCGTTTATGGCAAATTTCATTCACTTACTTTTTGTGTAAAAATAATAACACAACATACATACTTTTAGATTTATAAAATTACTGAGGTTTTGCCTTAAATAAATTCAATCTACTCAACAATTTACAAAATTCATTTATAATGAGAAATTAACAAAACATTCAGTAGTAAACGCAATTGCATGTATTCGAACGTGCTACATCAAATGATATGATGTAAACAAATTATTGCTTCTTTTATTTAAATATTTAAAAATTATCCGAGTACAACAACAACTTTCGAACGGACCAGTGGAGCATGTGACAACAGACATCTGTTGTTAAAGCTCTGAATCTGTTGTACAAGTTGTTATTTGTTACTGCTGACAATCAATTTTGATATCCTTAATTGTTTAGAAAAAATAGTCTACATTTTATATTTTTTAACGAATACAAAAGTTTTATTTAAAGACATAGTCAAAATATGTTCGAAAAAGGATCTTTTTTTTTATTTTGTTCGGATTTTGGTTTTCGGACGATCATTAGTTCTTTTAAATGTTCGTTTTTGTAATCAATCAAAGCAAAACCACGACTTTCATTACTGTCCTTTAAGCTTCACGAAATACATTTCAAAATTCGTTGAGCTTAGTGAAGAACCATTATGTTTCGGAAGTCTCCAATAATTTGTAGAAATCCNNNNAACATTACAGATAGCCATTTTCAAACGTAGAGCCCTTCTTTGTAGCGGGCAAGTGATTAGTCGGATTGTCATTGCGAGACGTTTGTAAATATGGCGGCTGGTATTTAGCCTGATTGAAAAGTGTAAATAAAAAAATTATCATGAACCTTTGAACCATCTGAAAATAGTATATTATTTCTCTGTATTCTACAATCGACGCCATTGTTGTTACATGAAGCAACGCTGCGAGTGTTAAAATAAGGAACAAAAATGTGTTAAAGATGCAGATAATGATCCAGTAGAAAATTACTTAGCCATATTCAATCCGGCTAATCGTCTGCCCACTACAAGACAAAATGCAAACAAATTCAAAAGATTTGGATTCTAAATTGTTATAAGTCATATTAAGGAGACAACTGAACAGGGTAAATCCGCTCGTCAAGTCATGACGTTCCCGGTTCACATATAACACAATACGTTTGTGAAAGATGCTGTCCCAGCATTGATCCTTGTAGTAGGTATGTGTGAGGCTACATTAATTGTCTTATTTTAGATCGTATATATTCCTTAAGGAAATCTCTAATTAAATGTCCAGAATCCAGAATCCAGAAATGGACATGTGGAGCCGAAACGTGGACACTCACTATGGGACTGGTCCACAAATTCAAGGTCACTTAGCACAAAACGGGGCGTGCGATGCTCGAGATTTCTCTAGCGGATAGAATTCGCAATATGGTCATTTGCCAGAGAACTAGTTCCCGCAAAATCAACACGCTATAGCGCGCAAAATCAACACGCTGAAGCGGCAGTGAGCTGGGCTTGTCTAGAGACGTACCGATAGCCGATGAAGCCGACATGAGAAGTGGGAACCGCGTCTGGGAAGGCGTCGTGTGGGACGCCCTATTGCTCGGGGGAGCGAGACTTAGGAAAGGCGGCGGGTGGCGGATGAATGCGGGCTGCTTAGGATCGGGATGGCTGGTGCTCTATGGAGGAGTTTCACGTTCAAAAGTAGATGGTCATAGGTTGATTCGTACATCCCAGATAATATAGATTGACGGACGGCATAAATATTGACGGACGTAATTGTACGTAATGAAAGTTGTACAATTTTTCAAGGGATATTTCTTCATCCTATTTTCTTTAAAAGATAAAGTGAAAATAAATATTTTAAGATTACGACAGCTGAAGGTGACATATACAAAACTTGTTGAATGTTCGTACATAGTTATAATTTTATAAGGAGTCAAATTTAGGATATTTTTTGTAACAAATTTGATTTACTTTTAATTTGATACACAGCAAAGTAAGTATCTACTTCGATGTTTTGTTCACAATTTTAGTTACGTTACTGAAGTTTTATAATGATCACTGCATTTTAGATATTGTTATAGAATAGCCTATGTTGATAGAAAATAATGTAGGATTCTAATGGTAAAAGAATTTTTCGAATTCAGTAGTTGCGGAACCTATTCAATGCAAACAAACAAACATATTTATAAGATTATATATAAAAAATAAAAATATATATAAATATATGAGTATATATAAATATATGAGTATGTATAAAAATATATATATAAATATATGAGTATATATAAAAATGTTGACTGGTCCTGATCTACATAACTGATTCTTCTTATATATATAGAGCAAAGTCCCCAGAGCCTGTCAGTCCGTATGTGTTAGATTCTCTCAAATTCCACTAAAATGTTTTTGATGCGGTTTTTATGGTTAAATAGAGCGTATTCTGGGGAAGATTTGCGTATAATTTGGCACCTGTTATTTGTGGGAAAAGGCATTGCGAATCACTAGTATTTTTATAACGAAAGCGGTCCTAAGTATATCAAGGATAAATATCAAATAAAAGCTGTATTTACCTAACCGGAGGATGAATACTTCTAAGTGAAGGACGCCATTCATTGTACCTTTTATCGAACCTTAGTTCGAAAATAATAACATTTACAATTTTACTGGCCGCCTCGCCACCTAATTCATTAATTTGTCTACAGCGTGTAGGCAGGCCAGGTCTATGACTCTGAGAATAAAACTATGTACACATACCTATTTGTTTCAAAAAAAAATATTTTTTTTTAATGCAAAAAGGACCCCAAAATTCACGGGTGGATTACTGGCGTAGAGTAGAATAGTTACAGTATTAGTACACACAGGAAATTAACACACGGAGCGAGGCAAATTATTTTTCATTTTGCATCTTTATAATAATTATAGTGTCGACCTAGCGGGCTGGGCATTTCGGCCACAGGCCGCCGCAATGGAGACCAGCTAACTACACTGGATATATTATAGTGCACAGGTATGTGCGCATGCACATGTGTGCTCCCTTTTCCCTGAGGAGAATTCCTATTCCGATGGGACAGAATCCGATATGACCGGAGAGAAAACAGGCGCATTACAGACAGCTTAACGTGTTTCATAAGTTCATACAATACCGCCAACTTACCGCCTGTTATTAGAATTTCAGAAATTTCAATAACTTGGTCCTTCCCAAGACTCGGAGTCACGACTGTGGTTGAACATGCTAACTCAGTTATCATCAAATTTAGTTTCGGTGCTAAAGCTACAGAGCAAAAGTGGCGGCGCTTTTGCGCACGGGGCATGGAGCGACGATGGGAACTTCACCCCATTGCATAGACCCAAAGTGTCCTGTCCTGGGAAAGGGGTTATCCTGTGGTGCGGGGCAACCCCATCTGTGGTGGTGGCATCGGTCCAGGAGCTGACTAACCACCGAGGTGCCCTGATAATTTGTTGTTCCGAGGCACCTCGCCAAAGGCGGCACTGGTAGCACTGGCAGTGGTATTTGTGGGTATTCGGCAATATATAATGTGCAGCGACCCCCGCACACCACTGCACCCCAACCAGGGTCAGTGAAGGCGCGGAAATGCGTTTCCCGTGTCAAAAAAAAGAAGATGTGTCGAGCCATGCAACCCATGAACCACATGATCTTTTATGCTGCCTGTCCATGAACCAGTATGCAGCAGGCCGCCATGGATGACATACCCAACGTGCACTGGCACGTGGCTGAATTCTGGGCTAACAGAATTAAGTATTCATTGTATTAGCGTATGAAATTCGTTAATATGCCCCGACCAAAGCATATTAAAGATGAAGAAGCTTACCTGCGAAAGATACATACCTGTTCCTGTTCGTGATGTAGCAATGGCACTACCTCAGGAAAAAAGCGGTGAAGATTATCACATTCATTTTGTTTTATCATCATCTACAAAAACACGCATATAACAAAAAAAAAAAAATACCATTCCATAGTGCTCTACGTGAATTTATTTTTTGGTTTCCTTGTGTGCTTTCAATGAATAGCGGGACATTTGGTATTCGAATGCAAGGGTTTTTATGCGAAGAAGAAACAATAAAATTCATTGTGCATGTTACGAATGGAAGTTTATAACGAACCCGCCTTTATGTTGATAGAACTACGAAACAATATTGCATCATGTTCAACTTTAACCATCACTCGACTTTTAGTCTATTGAAGGAAACACATAACATTGTTTTGATGTTTGTTGACGCCCATGATGAACATTTCCATGTTGCTTATTGGCGTCGAAGGTCCATCCGTATTCTCATAAAAGCACAAAGAAAGATAGCATAAACACCACTTCACGCTGGTAACACAATTTAGAACGAAAAGTGATTTCCTGTAATGCAGCATGACACTCCTTTCATATAAAACGTAAAAAATATTTCGCTATGCAGTAAATCCCTATTCCAGATTCATGTTCAATGGTACAGTTTCATCCGTGGAGCGCCTTATTGCGAACCCATCTCGTCTGGCTCCCAAACTATCTTTTATTATAATTGATTGAGGGTTAAAGTAATTGGACATGGGGTATATACTTTCGTTCATTATATTTACTTAAGGAGCAGGCTGGGTTTCGCAGAGGATTTATCAACATGGACAACATTTTCACCATAAGGCAAGTTGTACAAAAAACGCATGAGTACAATCAGCCGCTGTAGCTTGCCTTTGTGGACTATTAAAAACCGTTTAACCCAGTCGAAACCTGGGCTGTAAGCTTTACAGCCAGTCAGGCCAATGGGCGATACGTCGAAGTACTGAGAGCATTGTTTGACGCTGCTTCTATGTTCGTTCTGATTCCGGGAGGTCAAACTAGGCCAGTCCAATTACGACAGGAGGATCTTATTTTCCCGAAACTGTTCACTAATGCTTTGGTCGTCTTTAGTTTGACTGTTAAACTTATTTTTAAATATTTAATAAAACTGAATGTTATACACATAGATTTCGAAAAATATCATTAACAATGTCACAATTTTAAAAACCACTAGGAATAAGCTTCATATATTTTTAATGGTTTTTTTTATTAATTTATTAAATAGAAATGTAGTTTTTCCTAAATCAAATATTTTTTTGCGACTAAGTATATAGTAGTTTCGAAAAACTTTTACTTATTTATTAGCTCAGAAACGGCCATTTATCTCCATCTCAGTGAGATGCTACCCACGACATAAATGCTTCAAATTAAGTTTCTTTGGTCTATTATTTTATGTTTATTTCATTCGAATCCGGAAAATAAATGTTTATAAATTTTATATTTAATATGAGATTTATGTTACGGTAGGTTTTTTGGAGATGATCCATCTTCATGGAGATATCGTGATAGTGAATGCGATCCGCATAAATTTGTCATAACTTAATGTAATATGACATAATAAAATATGTTCGAGTATTAGAAAAATTAATGTAAAATAGTATTATTGCGTGATACAAATTTGTCTATAAAATAAATCTGTCTCCGTTGTGGCATCCAACGAAAACCGTAGTAAACATTATACATTTATACAATAAAGAAAATTGCCATACATGATTCAAGAACAACTCGGAAATAATATGCAAAATGAATTTTTGTACAAAAATTCATTCTGCAAAGGAATCAACTTTTCGTATTGTTTTGCTCCGTTCACAAAGGCTTATACAGCGAAATTAAAGAATAATCCAACGAAATTTTAGTTGGAAACTGCAATTTTTCCGTATAGTTTACAAATAACATGACAATTTGCAGCAAAATGTTAAGCTACAGACAATTACATAAAGGAGTCGTGGTTGGTTAATTCCTTAAATTAAAACATGCGATGTTGGGTTAAAATTAATACTTTCGCATTTATACCTCGGATAAAACCATGTAATGTAAAACGAGTTATTATTTGTGATAAATGTAATAAATATAGGTTTTGAGACATGTTCTGGGATGACAAAGTAACGGTTTACACAAGTTTATAGCTAACATAATCCATCTCTCATTACCTGGTGAATGAAACTCCTAAATTTCCTAGACAAAATTGTTACTGCAATAAAACAACTTTTTACGGATTTTATGGCACTTTACTTAATTATATAACTAGCTCAACGTTTCGTAAGCTAAAGCATATCTTTATTGACTTACCATCTGACAATTTAATTCCATAAAAGGAGGACACGTCGGGGGATCAAGGCCTTTTTTTGCTGACGCGGGGAAACGCTTTTACGCGTCTTCCCTCGCCCTGGGTGGGGCCAGTAGTGTGTGGGACTCGCGATAGTGCTGAATACCCACAAAAACCACCGTGAGTGCCAATCTATGCCGCCCTTGGGATGTGCCCCGGAACAACAATCATCAGGGAACCTCGACGACTATTCAGCCCCCTAAGGGACCAACTCCACCTCCACAGATGGGGTTGCCCAGCACTGCAGGACAACCCCACCGACTTTGGGACAGTGCAACGGGGAGAGGTTCCCATCCTCGCACCTTGCAAAGTGCAAAAGTGCCACCTCCTGTTGCTCTTAGGTCCCCTCTTCTTCTATGAGGTGTACCGAGAGCGATTCCTCCTCCTGACCTTTAAGCCCCCTCTTCTTGTAAGAGGGGTGCAAAGATCCCCTCGGTTCAATTGGCTTCGCCTGGGTTCACCCCAGGCTACTAAGCCCCCCTGCCACAACAAGGCTTGCACCATGGTGGGGGGGGGGGGGTTAAAGTCCTGCTACAGGTTTAGTCAGACTTTTAAATACATTTATTAAAAGATGGTCTCTCCATATTCACAATCAAGAAAATACAATCTTAAATAAAAAAATACAAGAAACAAACAATGAAATAAAACCACTTTTTGAATAATGTTAGTAAAAAATTAGGGTCTTATGTGGGTAGTTGTCCAAGACTACCTACTGCCACTCTGAGGACGCTCCTTTCTATATCTTATTATAAATCCAATCCACTGTTTGCTTGCTTATTGTTCTTCAATCCTCACATACAATAGTTGAATATTATGGTGACATAACATCTTCATGTTAAATTCCAATTAAGAAAGGAGTAGAGCTCTGAAAAAATGGAAAACATAACCAATAAGATTCCGTCCCATTCTCTTGGCTTCATGAGCCTACTCAAATCGGGAAATATATATTCGTTCTCGGCGTCATACAAAATATGTGATCACTTAATTTATGAACTCTAAATTTGACCTGGGTGACAATAGACCTATACTCTGAGAAAGTTTACCAATAAATTATATAAATTTATCGCAAACTAAAGGAACATTTCACGAAACAAAGTTTAATTTTAACGTTTATAGCGTTTTATATAAAATAATGCTTGTAAAAAGCGACATTAACAATAGAAATGAGGTAATGATAACTTTTTTTGAAAATGTCGGTTTTTAATAACGACGTTCACATGCATCATAAAAAAATACTGTTATCGTTTCCCTGATGCGCCAAAAGGATTATAACTTCGATAATAATGAGCCTAACCGGACAGCTTGCTTTCTCGATATATAATATACTATAAAATAAATGCGTAATCACGTATCCAGAATATTTTTTTTACTCTATAAAGACGGGCCTTTGTTGTTCGATTGAATATATTCTTTTGAATTTCATCATTCCGTCCCTTCTTCTAATCCTGTTGTCCGAAGGCCGTCATGACTCTAAACTTTACATCAGTATCATGACAGTGAGACGTACCTGGGTAATGTATTACCAGTACAACAAAGTTGTACTGCAATAAACAAACTAATTTCACTAGATTAAGCATACTCTGAAAAAAAAAATCAAATTCGTTTAATCTTATTTAGTTTCCGAAGCACAAATTATACCTTCCATTTAAATTAAGTAGATTAGCAGCGAAACAACAATTCTAAGCAAATCACGGACTTGTGAGTTACGTCACGCGAAATTTAATTACTGAGGATTTAAATTAGAGAACTTGCCAAATGTTACGAGTGGATCGTTTAAAACAAGGCAATTTGAATTAATGTAAACTAGATAAAAGAGCAGTCAAAAAAGTTACTTTTAATAGTAATAATTATTTTTACTGCCCTATCCTGAATACTAAAGACACGTCGGACGACGGTCTTGATGAGATTGGCCGAGGAGAATGTATAGAAATAGTAATCAAATCCCATACATGTGTTAACTAACGGCGACAAAAATATGTGATTGCAGTGTGTGTATGTTTATACCATATAGTTAGTCCGCGGTAGTGCCATGTTGCATCGTAGCTGAATCTAGCAGAATCGTGCCGACACGCTCGGTGTGGTACTTTTCGCTCAAATAAAATCTCAGCAAAATGACAGTTGTGCTGTCGCGTTTCGTTCACTTTCGTAGCCGGTTGCCCACTCGAGGGGAGAAAAAAGGCACATGCATTACAATAATAATGGCAATATCCGTGGGAGGCAATAGAGGGTAATGTATCGGCATAGTTATGCTGATGTTCATGGGCGTCGGTATTCCTTAAAAGGCTTTGATTGCTAGTTTGAACTCCTATACTATAAAAAATCTTTAGTGTCCCCAGCTACACGTTTAAGGGTAAAATGATATATGAGCCATCATTTCCCGCCTGCCAGATTGGACTAAAGGCAGATAGGAATTGGTGATCCTTAGAATAATGTATATATTGGAGCTCAGTTCGTAAAGTAACGGTTATTTCGCGTCTTATGTCTTTCGAATACCGCCCAGGTCCTAGATGGATGTGTATTTCCGTTGTCCAGTACCTGTAACATAAGCCATAACGTCACTTAGCACAGGGCTAGGCGGACGTCCACAGATAATAACGACGAGCAGTCAGAGCGTTCGACAGGCGATCACATTTTTCTTTATTTAAGTAATAGGCTCGCGTTTGGCATCCACATCACCTGATGGAAAGTGGCGAAGATGCATACGATGAATCACGCGTGCCTAGAAGGTACCTATTCACTCTTGCTTTGAGTATCCTCAAGTTGTAGGTTTCGGGAAACGCAGAAGCTGGTAATTGATTCCAAATTGCCCTCAATCTTTTCTCCGACATTGTAAAGAACAACCGAAAACTCGCGAAGTGCAGGAAACGCAACAGTGTAGCTGTTACTGTGCGTAGGTTAGCGGTTCGTGTAAGTGACTGGTATCTCCCCGATCGTGCTGGACCAATTCAAAACCAACGCAGCGTGGTGTTATTAAAATCGGCCAAGAGATACTTGCACTATATTATAAATAATCGGCTATCTATAGCAATTATATAAAAACTGAATAGTTTGTATCAACGCGTGAATCTCTGGAGCTCCTGACACGAATTGAAAAAATATTTTAGCTCTGAATATTTCTTTATCGAGGATCTTTTATCCAGGAAGAATTATACATTTCATATTCCATGACGTTGTTACTAATAGGACCGATATTACGTAGGCGAAACTGTGGGGTGGTGATAGATGATAGTAGAAGTCCTTCGCATTAAAGGTATTTAAGTATGTCTAGGACACCTAGAATAATTTTCAAATGTTAGTGTGATGTAGGTACCTCCTGTTATTGCTTTAGCATAATGAAGGTAGGATAAAAATTACTTTGTCCAGAAAAATCTCTGCACATGACGGATGCGTTTTATTAAGCTCCTTATTATAAATCTAGATTTCTCAGTGGTGATTAAGTGCTATTCACGCGTGTAAAAATGATTCATATACGCGAAATACGTATAAGTTTACAATGTCCATCGGTAAAATAGACGAATTTAATATTCACACGGACAATTGGAATCTATATGTGGAGCGAAATGATCAGTATTTCCTAGTCAATAAGATCGATAATGATTTGCAAGTGCCCACATTAATAACGTCTTCGTGGAAGAGTGCTACGAATTATTAATCAGTTTATGTAGGCCGGATAAACCAAAATCGAAGAAATTTTGTGATCTAACTAAAATACTCGCGGACCCTTACAACCCAAACCGAGTACTTTAGCAGAAAGTTGCAAATTCCGTAATCAGAAACAGAACAATGGGGAAGCCTTTAAGGACTAAGTGGCAGTGTTAAAAAAAATGTCTGTGTTTTGTGAGTTTGGTGCGTCACTACAAGAGAACTTGAGATATCAATTCGCGTGTGGTATTTCAAGTGAAGTGATTCGCTAAAGACTATTTTCAGAGGACAATCCGGATTTCCAAAACGCCTTCAAGTTGGTCAATTTAGAGGCGGCAGAGAAGGACGCGGCGGCGGTCATGGGAGGTCGCGCTGGCGTTCTGGAGACCAAATGCGTGGAGCCGGAATGCCAGGCGATGAGGTTGGGCACGGTCAGGGGCGCGAAAGGCGCCACGGCCAGCGTTGTCCCGCAGCACCGGTGCAGCACGGGACGTGACGGTATCGGCGGAGGCTCATTCAGGAAGGCAGACCAGGCGCGGACGTATCGTAAATGTCAGGCTTGTGGCGGCTTGCACGATACAGAAAGATGTCAATTCACAGCATATGTGTGCAGAGTTTGTAACAAAATGGGCCACTTGAAAAGGGTTTGCCCAAATATATCCCGCCAATACAACGTGGAGGTAAAAGAGTATGAAGCCACGAGTAGGACAACCGGACAAGGACGACTGTGAGGAGGTAGCAGCAAACATTAAGAATGTTGGCGTTAGGTCTTACCCTTCCATAAGTGTGACCTTAAATGTAAATAAATGTAATTAATTTAAACATGGAATGTGACACGGGCAGTGCTGTGTCATGCATTAGTCATATATTGTATGTTTTTTCTTTAATATTTTGAAATGAAACCCTAGAATTTAGTACTAAGATATTATACTGGGGAGCTAGTCAAAACATTAGGAGTGATAAGACTACTAGTTAGATACTACAAAAAAATTGAGTCATATGTAATTAAACATTGCAAAACCGTATTACTCGAGCGACAGTGCTAAAGGGAACTAATTATAAATTTACCTGCTGATCAGGGTGGCTTATTTTGTAATAGGAACAGTCACTTTGAAATAAAAGATTTTAGCTTCAGATACTGTGAAGTGTTTGCGGACGGACTCGGGCGGTTCACGGTCAACTGACTGCTCCGAATGGGCCACGCCTATCGTGCCCGTTGTAAAGAAAGATGAAACAGATCTGCGCTGATGTCAAGTTAACGATCAGTAAGGTACTCGTAGTCGACCGTTACTCCTTACCAAAAGTACGGGACTTATTAACTCGAGTCTTACCCGGTGGGTTGGGCGGAGAACTCGTCCGAGGGCTAACATCTGACGCCCGCGATATGTAAACCGAGGTGCACGGTTCCTCTGTAACTGTCGCTGTTGGGGAGCCCCAACATGGGGAACCTGTAGTACTATGTACGCTGTTACGGTAAGCCAACAAATATGTATATAAAGCAGCGTCTACATCTACTTCCGATTGTCAGAAGCGAGTTATTCAATCGCCAGATCGATTAGGGTTTGATGATATGTAGTTAGTATTTATACATATTCATTTGTAAAAATAATTAACAGTATATAATCCTAATAGTAATAATCCTTTTTTATATTTATCATGTTGTATAAAAAAATAATATCATTACTAGAAATGTATATCTTATTTCATTATTTATATTATGCTTTACAATTTGAATGTGTTTATTTATTTGTAATAATCTCTTATTATTATATAGTGAGTATTCCTTATAGTAACTGCCTTCCGTCTTGCATATAAGAGAAGTAAACAGTTGTCAATTTATACAAATATCATCTCGAAGCGATGTTGAGATAATAGGTGTCAGCCAAAATTAAACAATAGTTTTTTTAATAAACCCTAATACCAGGTCGTTGCTAAAGTGTCAACGCAGCCGGTGCAATCGCTTTCAGACTCACGTCAATATTTAAGAGAACCTCAGCAAGGGAACAATAATGTGCTGAAATTGTGTTCCATTACATTTCAGCCGTCAGAATTATTAAAGTGGATTGAAAAAAAAAAATCATTACGTGATGCTGCCGCGTGTTGCATAACGCGTGATGTGTGTGCATTTAGATACAGATTTACGTTGCAACTTGACTCATCTCGTCGTCGTCTCAAACTAATTAATTTAATTGCATTGAAGTTGAGGTATGTCGGTGGTCGGCTAGTGAATAAAACAAGCTACAACTTGACTTAAATGTTATAACACATAAATATTTTTTTGTATAAATAAATAAGAATATATGTGACACGGCAGTAACTTGTGCCAATTTTAAATCGCTGTGATGAGTGGTTTTAAATTAAATATTACATATTTTGTTCAAATGGTTTACTTTCCTCTTTATAGGTGGTCTAAATATAAATTACTTTTCCAGAGACCTTCAATAGAATAGGATCAAATAGAGACATTTATTGAGTGTAATTTATACATACTTTTAATTATACATAAAAATATACGGCACATAATTGAAAACAAAAGAGTAGGCCTGTAAAACATTCTGCTTTCAAAGATCCATATCGCAGCTTTTAAATCTCTACTGTTAACATTGTTTTGGAGATACGCCAAAGATTTGACGGTAATTCCATTCACGCGGAGCGTTATTTCTAATTGCTCCGTCGTGCCAACCTCTTTCACTGCTTTGTATGTTAAATCGGTTAATAATTTTAAAGTTTTCTTTTGTTCCATTTGGCCATTACTGTAAGAACCAGCTACCTCCCTCGGTATTTCCGACCCGATACGACTAAGAGGTCTTCAAGAAAAGAGCTTACCTATTCCTTAAGGGCCCGCAATGCGTCTGTAAAACGCCTAGTCTTACAGACGTCTAAGGGCGGCGGTAGTCATTACCTACCTGCTCGTGTGCCCACTAAATCATAAAAAAGGATTTTTTTACTATACTGAACTTTTCATCTTCATCCAAAATATCGTCAGCCAGGCGACGTCTACTTCTTCCCACCACGGTTCAAGTCTCGACGTGGTGGCGACTGACACCTTGTGTGAAGCCAATTGAACCAACACGGGTGCTCGCTGGCTCTTTGTACTCTTTTTATAAGAAGAGGAGTCTAAATAGTAATAGAGTCGATCTGCTTTTACTCACGGGTTGAAGGAAGGGGAATGGGGTGCGCCATTGCACTGTCCCAACTTTGGTGGGGTCATCCTGTGTTGCGGGGTGACACTTCTGTGGAGGTCGGCTCGGCTTCTTAGGGGACAGAGTAGCGGTTGAGGTGCCCCTTATAAGTTGTAGTTCCGGGGCACGTCAACAATGGCTGTGGTGTTTGTAGTGGGCATTCGGCTCTATAATGTGCCACGAGCGAATACGCGAACAAGATTTTGGTCGGTAATCTCCATTTTCCATCGTTGCGAAATACAATTACTAAATTTAATGCAGAATCGACGCCACCAGATGGACTTTAAGAATATAATCAATAGGTATACGTTTTATCATCTGTAAAACTATTGCGAAGATTTTTCTAGATTTCACTGAGGTGCTACGGAAACTGGTAAGTAACAATATCTGCTGCTTCTCTTCATGCCTGTACCAAATCTCGTCTTTTTATTTATGTGTCGCACGTGGATCTTCGATCTTCTTAGCCTTCTTGGATCTTCTTGGCCTTATTTGTAGATCTTAGGAAATTAGTACTGAGCCTAAGATGTGTTTTGCGCAGTCGATTGACCAAGCCTACATTTCTGATTGAAACTATCTAATGTTTAACTCAGGCTACCATCGATTAGCGCATTTTAATTAAAACAGACGATTGAACTTTTATAGGCGATTATAATAAGTTGCGATAATGTTAGATTTTATTCACATCTTACAATAGAAATATCGGCCAGTATCGATGAAGTAAATAACTTGTAACGGTGATATTACATTCAATATTGTTAGGGTCGTAAATTTTCGAAGCCTATCGGATTTTATCGAAAAATATATTGGCACAGGTGAAGATAAGATCGTACGGTTTTATGTGGATATATTTTGATACAAAATGTCCGTTATAGTAGTGCGTAAATAAAATGATATTATTTGATCATAAACAAGTTTATCAAAACGTGTAGGTTAATAGCATAATGCGGCAAACGTACAATCAGAGCCTTCTGATGACTAACTATTTCCAAGGATACTCACATGATCATTACGAAGATGCGATGCCCTCCTATCATCCCCCCAATATGTCACCGGCTACTCACAAACTCACGGAACGCGACAGCGTTGGCGTTACTTTACGTCGGTAACAAGTGAGCGAGAGGTATTTCCCCGGTCGTGCCGGCCCAAATCTCTTGCATGGGAGGATGTAGTGTTATGACACTACATCCTCCCATGCAATAATCATCTACACCATCAAACAAATACAAATCTACACCATGCATGGAAATACGTGCTCCTACGCAGCGAGGAACTACTTCGTCCTAACTAAATTTTAACTTGACTCCCTTACATCAAAGATGGACCAATTCAAACGATATGCCCGCCATCCTTGTCTAAAGGCCGTTATGAGTATTCTATTTAGACACTATATTATATTATGACAACTGTATTTAGCTGTAGCTTCTATAGACCGCATAATTCAGTTTTTGTTAACTGAATACCTTTTTCTTTTTTATTAACGCGGGGAAACACGTTTACGCGCCTTCACCGTCCCCGGGTGGGGTCCAGTGGTGTATGGCGCTCGCGACACGTTATACCCACAAAAACCACCGGGAGTGCCTTTGATGAGGTGCCCCGGAGCAACAATCATCAGAGTACCTCGACGGCTAGTTAGCCCCTGAGGAGACCGACGCCACCTCCATAGATGGTGTTGTCCCGCACCACAGGACAACCTCACCGGCTTTGGGACAGTGTGATGGGATTCCCATCCTTACCCCTTGCCCCGTGCGCCAAGGCACTGCCACCTTTTTCTCTTTTGTCCTCTCTTCTTATAAGAGGGGTAATAAGAGCGGCTCCTGCTCCTCCGCTTTAGTCTTCTTATAAGGGGTGTACAAAGAGCCGCCGCCTCCTCGGTTCAATTGGCTTCACCTAAGTTTATAACATGGCGGGGTCGACTTAGGCTTAAGTCTAACTTATCTAATCACTGTATAACATTTGTTATTCACGACTAAAGTCAATATTTGTAACAATTAGTGAATTTCATATTATTTTCTAGGATGTTCATGTGAATATGAAGAAAAACGTGTCTATCAGGACAAAGGTAGTAAGAAAAAGATAGAATATCCCTACAGAGATACCATTATTAGCAAAATAAAAATACCGTAATTTCGCGCCCAAGTTGTTGAAACTCTCGATCAAATCTGAAAGTTTGTGAGTCAAGCAGCAGCGGTTTGTTATATGGACACTCTTGAAACCAAAATAGCCCATTGGTATATAAATCTTAATATAACTGAAATAGGAGTAAAAAGGAAACGAGATTTACAATAATTCACCGCTCGACCACGATGATTTCGGGGAGATTTATAATTTTATTGACTCTGTATTTGATGATTATTGATATTCCAAAATATTGTATTACATAATAACAAATAACACTAAAATAGTAGCCAGTGTTCATCCTAGGACCCTCAAATATGAGCTGTGATGACGTCACAGGAAGACACAGATTTTCACACTTACAGTTTTATAACGGATAAGTTATGTTAGTATTTCCCAAGTGGTAGTGCGATGGCTGTGTTGCAACTGAATTGGACTCCAATTGTGGAATAGGAACTCCCTGGTGTACAGTGGTGAGGTTTTGGTGGCACAATGAAGGAGTCATAATGAGACAGGAGAACGCACTTCAAATCCTGTTCAAAATGATAACAATTAAATTGAATGTGACCAATGCCAAGAGCAAAAGTTAGTGGTGTTATATAATACTTAATGTTTCTTATTTGTAAAGTTAGTGGTGTTATATAATACTTAATGTTTCTTATTTGTAAAGTCTTCCTTCTGGTAATGAGTATTATGTAGTATAGAGTAGGTATGATGACATCTATGTTAAAAAGGTAACCCATTCACACTTTTATCACCTTTTTAACGTTTCGTTTCACAAATCCTTATTATATTATTATCTTTATAGGTAATTCATTTTAATTAACTCTGGCCAGAGCCTTGCAACCGATTAATTTATTTACTTGGCTAAAAAGGTTTTTCAAAACTTCAATCGGAAACTATAAAAGTAGTGAACCCTAAATTAAACATTTTTTTCATCTGTAATTCTCTCATCTGTAAATCTACAATGCCATATGTAGGTATAACACCTCGTAGTAGATTCAAAAGTACCATTATTTTTCGGAATGCATTTTTAACGTCGTATGCGAAATGGAGGGATCTCAATCACTTAAACGAATGTAATGTTTTGTTTTCCCACCTTTATGTGTTTTAGACGACGATCTGCGTGCAGTAGCCAGTCCGGTGTGGATGCGAGTAGTAGTAGTCTTGGCGTCCATTGAGAGAGGCCTATGTCCAGCAGTGGACCGATAAGGGTTGTTGATGATGACGATGAATCTATTGTTTTATTACATAAAATATTAAAACATTTTTATATGGATTTTAATATAATTTATATTGACATTTTAATCACTGTAAATAAACGATATGCACATTAATAAATTTATAGGATTATGTAATTTTTAGTTATTTAAATTTGTAAATTATTCAAATTTATGCACAACTCCATTTAGAGGGCGTCTACATTTGAAACGTGTAATGACGCCACTTTCTTTTCTAATATAGACTTTATAAACATAAACTCTTGTAAAAGATTATTGTACTTGGTTGGAAACTTGACGAAATAATTTAAAGCCTTGGTTTTTTTATGTAGTTAACGCCTAAACTCCTTTTTCAGTTAAGTAACTTTTTGAAAATTTCCTTTTGCTGTAGCGACACAACCTTTATTAAATTTAAATAGGTATGAGCAGAATGTTTTACAGGCCTACTCTTTTGTTTTCAATTATGTGCCGTATATTTTCATGTATTATTAAAAATATGTATAAATTACCAATTAGTAAATGTCTTCTATTTTATTATATTCTATTGTAGGTTGTTTGAAAAGTAATTCATATTTAGTCCAATTGAAACCCGTTATTAATTTCAATTTTTATATTTAAACAGACATAAATTGTATTAATTTTGTATGTAATCTGCCTGCAAAATTACCTGTTTATAAGTGTTAACATTAATAACATATAATAAGGTTTAAATTAACACAAACACACTTTTTTTTGTATCTCTCTCCCTTTATGCCAAGAAACTGAAACAGCTGGCGAAAAGACGAAACGGAGACACATATGACCATATGCAAACATAGGAAAGTAGATACAGTTTTAAAAGGGAACAATCAGAAATTTTATAAGTTTTACAGAAATAATTCTGTAATAGATTTAAAATGTAACAGTTTTGAAAATCTTACAGTTTACAGTGCATTTTGGATTTCCTAATTTAGCTTAATCAGTTATTTTATGGGAAGGATTCGTAGAAAATAATGTAGGCCCCTTTTAGGCTCCATAAATCTCCTTATTTATGTGATAAGTCTGAGTAATACCCCGTCAAGTGTTACGCTGAGATATATCGATGTTCTTGTAACATTTACGAATCTGATTTCGGGATATTGAATTCTGACGTATTGTAGAGTAAAATTCTTCAAGTGTTATATTGAATTACTCTGTATAACGTTGATTTATATTATATTCTTAGAAATAGAGGCTATATTTTTTCCAGTTAGGTGGCAAGTGTGTTTTGATTGTATTAACTACCTGAATTTATTTAATAGTTCATCATTATCATCATCAGCTGGACGACGTCCACTGCTGGATATGTCCACATGCCGTCTGCCTCCCCCACAGAGCGCCACAGGTCACGGCCTCGAGCCACTTGAATTTTTTTATAGGATCAGGGGCAAACGGGCAGGTGGCAGGTAACTACCGACATCCGCATGACCCGAGGTTGTGCAGTCGCGTTGCCGTTACTTAAGATGGGAGTAAGCTCTTTCCTTTACCATCCAGCGGCTCCCCACCACCTTAACAAAATCGTCAGTCCACCGGGTAGGATGCCGTCCAACACTCCGTCTTCCGGTGCGGTGTCGTCATTAGTGAACATTTCTTCACCAACGGTTCCTTTCAATTCATAGTTAGCATCTACTTATATAAATCTGTATTTTTCGTGACGGTAACGAATTGTCTCCATTACTGCACCTCCATTAATATCTCTATAATTATGCAGTCGTGTAGCCCTTATTTACCCTATTCCTCCCCATTGGACCTTCAGCTACTCACTTACCACACGACACAAGTCAGCAGAACGAACACTTTAAGGCGGAATAAGGAAGGAAATAAGGCGTTTCAACCATCCTGATTTTGCGGCAATGGCAACATTGCTGTCAAATCAGGCTGGTTGAAACAAAATAGCATTATCTATTTCAAGTAAATAATAAGTTTCACATTTGTTACATTTATACCGAATGATTTATCCAGAAAAACGGGCCCCAGTTTGGCCACGATCGCTTTGTGAATAAAAGACGTCTAACAATCTGTGCTCCTTTGCATAGTCTATCTTTATTATTTCAACCTTGTAAGTTCTAGCCAGATATATATATATATATATATATATATATATATATATATATATATAACGGCTTAGGTGGATTGTTTCACAATCTCGATATTTTGGTCAAAGGAAGACTAGGATTGCAGATATCCTACAGACACAAACTTATAAAAAACCTACCCGAAGTTTCATAATTATTTATTGCGCTGGATCGACCCCAGAGGGACATAATTACTTGTGCATTGCTTATGGATAACATAGAGAAAGGATGCTATGGGTAATTATATTACGGTGACGACGTCTTGGTGAATAGAGATGTAAAATAAGAACACATTACTATCTTTATCTTAAATTAAACTGATATGTATATATTGCAAGTAAAAATTATGAGAAAAGTAGACTGAGGTTGACAACATGAGCTGTCTCTTTTAATTTAGGCAGCCGAGTTTTAGGCTGACTTTGTTGTAAATAATGTATAAACAAGTAATATAAATGCTATGGTATATTGTGCCAGAAGATTTGGACAACCCCTCGCGTGAAGAATATTATTTTAAGTACTATAAATATTATGTAACAAATATCATTAAAATATATAAATTTTATTCAAATGACAAAAGTATATGATGTTGATAAAATAAACAATCGTGAAACGCACAATTTCTTCACATACGTAAACTTTTTATATAACTTTTATCTATATATATTATTTTATATATATATATATATATATATATATATATATTACAAATATTATAATTATAGTTAGTAAGTTGTATAACTTATATATATAATACGTGAGCTCTCTGGTCATTAGTCTAATATTCTCTATTATCGCAGAATACTTATTTAAGGTAAATTCTGTTGAATTATCGTCACGTATCGCAAGTGCCAGCGCCTGACCTGAATACCTCGCTCAGTCCGTCTCCTCTCGCACTATTGGGTACAATTAGATCCGAGAACAGCAAGCATCTATCACATTCAGCCTTTGTATAAGTTATACGCGTGTTATTCATTTACTCACTATGAACATTTATTTGTTTTGCTAGAGATCACATTTTGTATTCGAAAATTTTACTTTTACAGATTTATTGTTACGTAATTCATTGCACATGCCATATGATAAGACAATTAAAAATATCTTTCGATAACAGATTTCGAATCCTTGTTGTTATGCTTTTTTTAGATATGATTTTTTTTTACCTAAATAAGGAAAATTGTAAAGTCCTGCGTAAAGTTCGTAAATGCGGACAGAGCGGCAAGCATTTACAATTTACAAGGTATTGGGAATTGGGATAACAATATTGTTAGTAAACATATAAAAGTATAAGGAAGATGTAAAAATGACTTTCCTGATTTATTTGTAAGTAGCAATTGACCCTCGTGTATATATATATTTTTTAAGAACAAATTAGACAAAATTTTCTAGCGGTCCTACATCTTCATTAGTTTAGGGTTTGAGTTAAAGGTGAGAGTTACCTTCCCAGCCGTACCGGCCCGATACGGATGCAATGCAGATAGATAATACTTCGTACTGGACTGCTGAATAATACAAACAAATAATTTCTTATCTGGGGCCCTCTATTCGTCCTGTAAGTTTGTGGAATATTAATTGTCATATTGAGCAGACCCAAGCAAATAAACTCTTAAGCTACCAAACGTTACCATGCTAATATTAATTTAGTAACCCAAAGAATAGGGTTATTAATATAATAGGGTTATGTATAATTTAATGCCTATTTTATCTCAACGGCACACCATGAAAGCTTGAGATACAGTTACAAAATACACTAGAAACAGCCAAGTGGGACAGACCTTACAGATCTCGAGGGACTTATTGCGTATAGGCAATGGAAACCCAGCCTTACACTAAAAGCCAAAACAGTATATCGAACAACTTTTTGGGTTTGTTTATTTAAATATAAAAATAAACTATTAAAAGTGCACGATATACAATGGCAAAAGAAATAAAGAAACAGGAATTTATATAAAATATTTAAATTTAATTAGCGATCCACCCCGGCTTCGCTCGTGAATAGAAGAAGGTTTATGTGTAAATTTGGCAAGATAACCAATCTTGCTAAACTTACACTTAAACCTTCTTCGGCTATCGTTCTATCCGTGGGTGGAAATTCATTCAGTAGTTTTTTCAGAAAATCTATCACATGCAGACAGACAGCTTTCGGGGACATTATTTTACAATTTTCATACACGAAACTTTAGTGTAAAAGTGCCTGTCGATTAAAATTTTTCACCAAAAAAATTTATGAATTACATCGGATACTTTCTGTTTCTGTTTGCAGTAATCGTCAATAATTGATAAACAATGTTTTGCCTAAGAAAAGTTAGAGACCTTTACCTTAATGGATTATATAAAGAAACGTATCGAAGTATTCATCAAGTAGAATAGATATTATGTGGACTCAATATAAAAGTAATTTGTTGCCATCTTCTTGTTCGTTTCCGAGTAAGAGAGTGATCGTGATAGTCAATTCTATAAAAAATGAGGTGACCAATAGAACGTAGTCAAAACATATTGCACCTATAAATTTATTTCAATATTTGAAACTAATTGGGATACCGGAGATCTTTGATGGAAATTCCATTGCAGCGTAAAAATATTATTTCTAATTGCTTCCACGTACAAACAGATTTTATTGCCCAGTAAATTACATAAATCAAATAGCATTTACAAGCTTGTTGAGGTCATTTTTATTCAGATTATTACTTTTAAAAGGAAGAATTTGAGCTTTAAATTAAATCAGTAGCTTTATATAGTACTTTAAAGCTAAAATACATATTGTTATTATAATTGAAAACTTCTTGCTTTTATAGTTTAATAGTCTTTAGTTTAGAATAAAGAGGTAGTGCCATTCTGCATTGGAGCCGAATTGGCCCGGCACGTGCCGAAAGGTACACGCTCCCATAACACCACCCTAAAGTGGAAGCTATGTTGTCGAATCTCGTGCCATTTGGCGGGGAGGAGGACGAAAAACGCATCGGCATGGCGGCAATAATATGTATGTCTGTTGGTTTATTGCAGGTAGTCGGTTATAAGTTTAAAGAAGTCGTATAAAATTTGTTACAATTTTATAAATTAAAAAAGCTGTTTCGAGTTCTAAAAGATCGTTTAAATAACTTCATTGTATGAGTAACATTTACGCAATCTTAAGCATTGGTTTACCATTGAAATGTTGTCACGTATCGGAAGTGTCTGACCTGAATATCTCGTGCAGGCCGTTTGCTCTCTCTCCTCATATGCGGGGTACAGTTTTATCAGACAACAATAACTGTGCATTTGGTTCTTGAATGCAAATAGGTGTATTATTCATCAATTGAGACAGCTTTTGTTTGTACAAAAAGCTGTGTTTCCTGTATCTTTACCTTTCAACGAAGAAATGGAAGTTTGATCTCCAAGGGCTAAGCAATATTTTCCATTATAACGGTGTGAATCTATCTCCTCACAAGTGTCATCAAATATTTTTATGAAGGAGTGAAGATCTGAATTGGATTAGCAAATGAATAAATTATACACTAAAATCTTTCCAGGGAGTTGCTCAATTCATGAATAAAAACCACATGAAAATACGTTTTTTTATGGCACAAGGGAACCTTTTGGTGACTACCGACGCCCATGAATATTTGCATGATTGTTACACAGATGCGTTGCCCTCCTATCATTCCAACACCCCCCCCCCCAAATGGGCATGAGCTAGTCACAAACCGCATATCAAGTGAACCGATATCAAGTTAGCGAGAGGTACTTCTCTGGTCGTACCGACACAATCCCGTTGCATAGGAAGATGTAGAGTCATGCACCATGCGTGGCACCACCTCCTCCTATACAGCATGGCACTACCTCTTCCAAAAACTACCGTTGCTGATTGGCTGATTGAATGTTCCATTCATGATTTAAATGAGTGCGAAGAAAGGATCAGTGCAGTCTTAACCGAAAACTCAGAATAGATTTTATTTTATATTTCCTTAGATTAGATTTAGATTTTATTGTATTTCCTATTAATCGAAGTGTCGTGGTATATAGCCTGTAGCATTCCTCGATAAACGGATGATTAAAGATTTTTTAAATAGAGCCAGTAGTTCCAGAGATTAACGCGTTCATCATCATCAGCATCAATCCCTTGGGACGAACATTACAGTCCGATACTAAATCATTACAGTCAGATACTAAATCATTACAGTCAGATACTAAATCATTACAGTCCGATACTAAATCATTACAGTCAGATACTAAATCATTACAGTCAGATAATAAATCATTACAGTCAGATACTAAATCATTACAGTCAGATACTAAATCATTACAGTCAGATACTAAATCATTACAGTCCGATACTAAATCATTACAGTCAGATACTAAATTGATTCAAAATCCGAAATACGGCAAGCGCATATAGTTACAGATGTGTATGATAAATAAGTAATTAATTAAGATCATGGAGTCACGGAACC
>JAFELO010010670.1:169694-204920 GCA_017140195.1 Eumaeus atala | reverse complement strand
ATATATATATATATATATATATATACGTCTTCCCACCTGGTTAGTGGTCTACCGACACCTCGTTTTCCTAACGACGAAGCTTCCGGAATGCTGCCCAATCCAACTGAATCCTCCTATCGGCTTCTTTATCGAAGCTAAATCTACCTAATTGCCATAGTTTTTATTAATTTAGACTATGCAACATTTCCTGCAAGCTCTCCAACGATTCGGCCAACAGTAATATATATAGTGACTATATTGTCACCGAATAGGGCCGGCACGATCGGGAGGTACCATCTGCTTATTTGACACTTCCGTAAAGTGATAGCTAGCTTATATGGACATTTTGGCGTACGTCATCAGACGACACTCGACTGCTCGGTTTTTCCCCTTAAAATGTAAAAAATATTAATAATGTTATTATGTTGATTTTATAGCAATCTATTATTTATCATAAAATTATAAATACTCAATGTTACTGAACTGACACTGCTGAAACGCGTACCTTATGGTTGCTTTGTATCCGTCACAACGATTACTCAAAAGCTATTAGCGATAATCATCTGTAATAACGATTGAAATGTACTATGATTTTACAAATGTTTTACACAATTAATTAATAATTTTAGAAACAAAATAACATTGACAACATCTAAGTGAATTTTACATTTCAGTACAATTCATTAGACTTATACACAAGGAAAGTAAAAAAGGCGTATTCAACCATTTAAATAAGTAACATACGACAGTGAGACGAGCATAAAATTGGACAAGAAAAAACATTAGTTTAAAAATAATATAGTTTTATTGTTTAAAAAAAGATACACAAACAAGCTTTGCCGTTGTATTTTGGTAGGACTGATTCGACCAGCACTGTGTTTTCTATAATTAGTTATAAAAATCCTACAAAAAAATACTTTTGTTGTATGGAACAAAACCGAAACGAACACACGAAACATAGCATGGTTACCTTACGGCGGTATTACATGGTACCATACTGTCTGACATGAACGAGAGGCACCTCCTTAGTCGCGCCTGCCTAATTCGGTTGCAGTGCCTCATACCACTGCCATTTCTTCTTGTATTTGTAGTCATAGTTTGTTGTATGTACTCTAGCTATCATGTTTCATGAGACGATATACAGATGGGCAGAAGGACGAACAGAGTCGAAGTAATATGTTCCCATTTTCACCTTTGGGTATGGCCTTAAATACAGCGAAGTTGTACTGTCAATTAATCTAGATCATATGAGTTTAAATAGAATAAGGCATTGCAGAGAAGCTAAAGTTCTTATTACATTTGAAACGTGAATTTAACGAAACATACATAAGTTTCTAATTGTAATTCCAATAGAATCTGAAGAAGTTCTAATTCTAATAGAAGCCGAGATAATTCTAGATCCAAGGGAATCTGCAAAAGTTCTAATTCTAATAGAACCTAAAAAAGTTCTAATTCCAATAGAATCTAACACATATAAATTTATACTATCGTATAAGGAAGCAAACGAGCAATCGGCTAAATGTTAATGATAAATTAATGAACGTTAAATTGAAAAATACTTGATGCCGCTCGCGATATAATGACAATGGTGGATTTTAACATCACCTCCTACACTAAATACATCAAATACCACATCTGACATCATTATCATCATTGTCAGCTCTTGTCTGTCCACTGCTGGACATAGGCCTCTCTCAATGAACATTTCATTCAATTTAATAAACACATATATAATATATATGCGGTTTACACACGTTATGAACCATTACCTTCCTTCTGACGCAGTTGGATGCCAATAAAAACTCCAACTCAGTCAAATGAAGATGTTTAGGTCCTATGAATGTAAAGACTTCAAAGGAAGTTCCCTTATTTAACTATCCTGTTTATCGATATTGTACAGTATTTGCACCCGTCTGTTCCAGAATGTGCCTTGTTTTCGGATATACATTTTGTCGTTTTACGTGCTACAAGTTATAGTATTTGTACGTTAATTCAACTCGACGATCTACGTGATAAAATAGAGGTATTTTAAGAAGAGAATTTAGATAAGATTTATTACTTTACAAATTAATGTATTAAGTGAAACATTTGAGTATCTAAAACTTGGAATTTATATATTTTGTGAATATAATTTACATCTGATATTTATTAATACATCATCTTTACTTTTAGCTGGAAGGCAGACTAGAAATAATGTTGGCTATTCGTTTATATGTATAAATAAATAAAATGGATTATGGTAAGAAAATACTATAGCCGTTTAGGATTTCTACAAAAAAATATATATGGCGTGCAGTAAACAAAAATAGGCTAGTGACAAATACGAGCACATTATCTGTTTATCGGTAAAAAATTCTGTAATTTAACCGTAAGTAATAAAACCACCTAAGTACTTTCAGAGGTATTCTGCTCGCACGAAAAGCACAAACACTACTAAAACTAGAAATATTTAACTGAGTGAAAGCTAGCAAAAAATGCTCACTCCATTATATTTACAACGCAAAAAGCAGTGACACTACTAAAACTAGAAAAATGTTGACCATCCATGTGTAGCCTTGAGAGGGCATAAATATCTCTCGTAGGAGATTTCATTTCTTGACATCTTTTAAAAGACATGTTTATCCAGGAGTTCAGCAATAGACTTGCATGCAACTTTTTTACTGCCTATTTTCATTCCTGATTTAAATTTTATTACATATACTTAATAAACAAATGAACCATTTTATGTTCACTTTTACCCAAATGTTGTTCCCTGTCAATAGTGTATTAGGAGGAAACAAAATATTCTAAAGATTTCAAGGAGCTGTCAATGGGTGTGCCCTCCTGCGGATCTTTCACTCATTATTACTTCTATGCCGTCTCGAGAAAGCTTTTGTTTGTAAGGTTAAGGTTCCGTTTAGTAATTTATCCATAAGGGCTTATGTTTTGCAGTGTATTGGACGGATGTTATACAAGTCGGGTTCCAATGCATATTGAATTTAATACAGTGATTCATTAAGAAAATAAATTGATATTCAACAAAAAGTTACACTAAAGTGCTAAAAATAAAGTTTTTTTACTCCATCAACATAACGACATACGTTTGTAGTCGGTGTCAAGGCAAAGGCAGGTTTATCAACTTCTGTCACATCAAATTAACAATTCTGGCATATACACGAGTTCTACTGTAATTTTTCAGCATAACATTGATAGAGTAGAGTAATCATGTTCAATTTAGTTGTTTTCACTTTTGTATATTATTTTAAAAATAACACCGTAATAAAATTTTATATCAAATTAACTGGGAATGATTTGAACTCATAACTGAAAAAAAAGACAAATTAACTATGAAGTTAAGTAAATGTTTTAGTGATATAATTCTGTTGCAATAGTAGCTAAAAAAAATTCTAAACCATTATTCAATTAATCTCTTTTTTATCTTATGATAACCTCTGATTAGGAAGCAATGCAAGAAGAAAATGTTTTTGGTCTGATTTATTCCCTTCAAAACATATATCATCTATTAAGTTATGGTTCGTCACTGTGGAAATGACCTAAATTTTTTTTTTTTGTTTAAAATATATATTTTATATAACGCATTTCGTGCATGTGTTTTTTTTTGTTGTGAAATTATTGTAAAAATTTTTACTTTTACAATAATTTCACAACAAAAAATCAAATATGAGACAAAAATTTGGTAATTTCACGACACAACTTCCGGCCACTGTCGATCCTCGTCCAGATGCTGACACATGAGCAGAGGCGAAGGCAAGATGTGGTGCGCCAAGCATGTTGTCCAATGACAAAATAATATTATTACTCCGGCAGCAGCAGCCTTCTTACTGTAAATAAAGTGCCGCACTTAATTACTTTCCTTTCTTTATTTATTACATTATCTTCGATCGGTAAAGCCATCGAAGACTATTATAGACAAGCAAACCCCGAGACGGCAATTTGAGGCGGCCAAAATATGCTGCCCCCGTATTTTATAAAGAATTTCTATTCAGTTATTGGTTTGGAAACGTAATCGTAAACTGTAAGGTCTGCTATTTATGTAGGGCACTTCAAAAAGACTTAACTCAATTAACTTGCAGTTCTTATAAACGAACATCTAGTTCAATTCCAGATTAAATTTTAAACTATCGGTAGGCGTACTTAATGAAGTCTAATTTTTAGAATATAAGTAGGATAATAGTCAGTAAAATGTAGTGCAATGCTGCACAGCATTGGATTACATTTTTCTGGGCATTATTGTGCCGGCTAAATCCAGACATAGCCGGTACGTCTGGGGAGGGGGAGGTACCTCTCGCTCACAAACTAAACAAATAAAATACTGGAATGAGCGCATTTCAGCATTTTTTGGGGTGAGTCAGTGGACTTACACCATTCTTTCGTACGGAGACTTAAAATATTCTTTTGCAATTACTCGTACATGAATTGTCATTTGCAAGCCTTTCGAACATCACTTACGAATAATTGCTAACAGATGTAAATTAAAATAATTCTAATGATGTCTAATGAAAGTTCTATACACATTTTCATTGTTCGTTCTTTAACCGTAGTCATATGTGGAAGTTCTATTATTTTTTAGAGTTCGTGCTATTGTAATATAAAGAGTAAAGTAATGATTACTTGTATTCCTATCTATAAGGTAGATACAACACTTTTAATCGAACAATAGTTTTCCTATGCCTCGGCATAGTTATATTTTATTAACAATGTCAGCAGTTCTCTTATTCCACCCCAAAATGGATTACATTTATCGCTGAATATTCTACACTATTGTGAACGTATTCTGTGGTATATTCTCTGAGAGGTATTGTGCTCTAGGGTTTCATTGCCATCGTAAAAGAAAAGGAAAAATAGCCACGGAAAACATATAGCGGCTATTCAAATTTTTTTCCATTAAATGAAAATGAATAACATAGTGATGTTAAAATATAGACACTTTCTTCATTGATCAAATATGGGTAAGATTTTTTTTATATAACGTGACTTATGTATTTGGTGAATACCGATTCTAATAAACAAACTCATAGCTAATACTTATGCAGATGAGTTGGTCTCATTCAACTCACCTGAATCATCATCATCACCATTATCAGCCCTTATCATTTGCCTCTTTCAATGAACGCGTAGACTACCGATCTCTTGCTACTCGCATCCATCCCTTGAATCATCTGCCGTCACACAATAATCATCGAAAGGTTACAACGTTTGTGTCCTTATATTATAAAAAGTGTCGTGATATTCGTGTCAGACTCTAAACAAAATATAATTTGCTTCCTTGTACATGCTTGCTGACCGAATAATTAGCTAATGCGTATTCTTAGACTCTGCATAAAAGAAGTTTTTTTATATGGTGTATGGGACTAACTAAGCGCATGAATATCCCCAGTATTACTCTTCTAATACGTTGCCCTCCTTTCCTCTTCCTCTCAATTGGGCCACCGGCTACTCACTAACCGTACGATACGCAACACCGACACATTACATCGGTATTTTGTGAGCGAGAGGTTCCTCCCCGGTCGTGCCGGCCCAATTCCGCTACTATACATCGTGGCACCTATTACTAAAAGTTTGACGTTTGTGTATCTTAATCAACAAGTTTTATAAGTAATAAATCGTTTGGCTTTAAAAGTAATTAAAGTAATTTAAAAAATCTAAAGAATCAAAATGAGTCAATTTAATCTATCCTAACAAGTAAAGTGGCTGTAATGAGACACCTCCGTCTGACGCAGCCCATTAGTCCAGGTGTTCTTTTCAAGCTTCTGTAAATATTTGATGCTATATCTCACGAGAGTGTACTCGGTTTCCATTATATTCCACAACACGGTTAAGCAAGTCGTAAGCTTTTTAATGTATGGTACGTTACATATGTACCTTTTTTTATTGGCGTGGGGAAACGCACTTACTTGCCTTCAGTGGCCCTCTTTTTTTTTTGTTGACGCGGGGAAACGCATTACGCACCTTTCGTCCCCTCTTCTTATAATAGAAATACAAAGAGCGTCTCCTCCTCCTGATCTTTTGTCTCCTCTTCACACAAGAGGGTTACAGAGAGCATCCACCTCCTCACCCAAATTTGCTTCTATGAAGGTGTTTCGGATCACCCCGTGCTGCTGAGCCCCACCCTCACAAGTGGATCGTGATTGAATTAAGTGTTCATTAAACTGTCACTGCGGCCTTTACAATGTTGCAGTTGATAGATTTATTATTGAGCGAAAACTTTGAAGTGAATTTAGTAGAAGTAAATTTAAGTACCTACTAACAGTCGTCGCTGGTTGTAGGATAAATCCAAATCCATGAATTTCGTAAATTCATTCCCCTACGAAAGGAAACTATATACATGCAGTGATCTATTTTTATTTGTTATCTGTGATCTAATAATATTCAGGATTAATCGTTGTAAAGGTAGTGACACACTTGCAGCTAAATTGGCCCGGCACGGCTGGGGTTCAATCTCTCGCTTACATGACATTTGTTAGGTTCCGGTTGCCCATTGGAAGTGAGGAGGCAAGGAGCACAATGATTTGCATAGTAATAAAAATCTCCAACTGCTCACTTTCCCGCTTATACTTACTGTATAAAAAGAAGTCATATATGCCTTATGAATATATTATATATTTCCTCAAAATGATATTTATGAAAGGTAGATTCCATTAATCTTATCTGGAGACGGTAAGTTCGACGGTGGTTCCATATTTGCAATTAACATTTAAAAAATTCATATGAAAGCTTTTAAATTCCTTCCAACATTCAACCACTTTGGACCGAAGACAAAGATATCGGTAATTCTATTCAGGCGTTAAAAATATTATTTCTAATTGCTCCATCCCTTCGGCCTCGTTTATTGCCCAGTGAATTAAATTAATTATATTTATATACTTGAAGAGCTCTTTACGATTTAGTTGATTATTTCATAGAAAGAATTTTACCTTATACCAATATCCTATTCATATTTTTAATTTTTTAACTCAGTTTTTAATTTTTAAATATGGTTAACGGCCTTTCAGGTGTACTAAAAACGAGACGTCTTATGTTTCTTGACGACATCAAGCTATTTTTTTATTGAAGATTGTGCGGACTGCGACGTACTTTAAAATGGCACATAAAGTATGTGTATGGGGCAAGGATAATCAATTAGCATTCACTGCATCTAAATGTAAAATTCTGACATATACATGGTCCCGCTCTCCTATAACTTACACGTACGCCCCGCCGAGGGCGAGACTTTGTCGACAACAGATAGCATGCGTGACTTAGGTTTAATGTTTCATTCGGCGTTAACATTTAATCAACACATTAAACTCACTAGTATATGCCAAAAAGCGTACAAAACAATTGGGTTCGCTATATAAAGTCAATCGGGAAGGCACCCGGCCATTCTTTGCGGTGGCTTGTGTGCGGACGCAAGCGGCCCGGAGCGCCCCAATACACTCAGAACTTCATTTAATGAATGAATTGTTAATTAATTGTAATAACAACACATTTAACATGAACTCCTTTCAATTTGCTGAGGCTTGCTTTCAATTATTAGAATCGTGTTAACTTTATGTGTCCTGTTTAAATTTGTAATGTGTGTCGTAGATGTTTATTATAATAATTGTGATTATGTCTTATGTCGTGTTTACACTTGTTTCATCCAAGTTAAATATTTGCCGTGATAAATGTTTGTTTCTTGTGCGCCTTAGTTTTTACTGTAAGTGCAATAAATGTAAATAAAAATAATCTTTTGTACGATTATTTTTTGCTATCACGAATGTTCCAGAATTTCCGGAGTTCTCATAGATATGAGCAGAATTTGTACCACTTCACTCATCCCTAAGATAAGGGAGGTTGCTTGGCTCATTAGCGACGATTATTATTATTATCATTACGACATTATCTTCGCCATCATAGCCTGAAAGTGCACAGAGGTAAATATTGTGGCACATTGTGGTGTTAGAGCACCATCCGATGACACAACGCGGAACATGCCCCACAAAATTCAATTTTATGGTAGTTGTAAAGTGAAAGCTTTACGCAAGATGAGTACGTTTTTTATAGCAGACGAGCAATCAGTACCTTCTACGACTACCGATATCCATGAACATTCGCACAAATGATATACCTATGTGTTTCCCTCCTTTCTTCCTTCTCTCCAATGGGCTACTCATAAACCACACGTAACGCGTCACCGAAGATGTCAAGAGAAAGTACCTCCCCGGTCGTGCCGGCCCGATTCCGCTGTAGTTCAGCATAGCACTGCTTCTTTTTATTCCAATTTCAAGTTTATCAAAGGTATTCCAGTTACGTTGATATAAACTGATTGCAAACGTGTCAGCCAAGCTATACCATGAAAAGAATGTTGAATATACAAAGGACACACAGAAGCTTTAAACTACTTAGTAATATCTACTTTAGATATAAAACTCATACAGGATGCCCTGTGTAGCTGGCAGCTAATATCTTTTTTTATTACCAGCATAAAGAAGTTAAAAGGAGTTTTCATATATATGATTGTTTGGCTGAAAATCACGGAGGCAGCATAAAAAAATTATTTCGCATATCGCCATGTCACACAAACAGAGCAGAGAGTTTATTAAGTTTGTGAAATTAAGGACGGATTTGGCCCTGAGAAACTATACCTGAGCAGTAACTTATTGTAAGCCATCCTATGAGGTGACTGGACAAAATAAAACCCAATAGAACCTCGCCGGGGAAAAAAATGAACCGACCACCGTTTGATAGTGACGTTCCAATTACTTAAAATTTCTTACACGGCTCTAAGAGCATAGCACTGTGTTGCAGCGGAATTGTATCGACACGAACAGGGTGGAGAAAGCTAAGCTGCGGTTCACGAGTAGCCGGTCGCACATTGAACGGCACGTGGTAAAACGGTGGTTGAGCAAAATATTATTTATAAAAACGGGTTTGGCCCACTACACATTCCCACTGCTGCTCGTCCCGTGTTGCCAAGATCGACAGGCGGCAACCTTTATGACCCTTTTATTTGATCACAACGAACTAGATCAGAAGAGAATAGGAGGAAAAGGAAGTAATTTCAAGTTGCCTCCCCAATCAAAGCGGGAGACAGTACATGTTTGCACAAAGTATAATATTAACAAGAATAAATTACTTTAAAAAAATATTTACTATCTATAAATAATTTATATATCAATTTCACTACTCGCATTCTGCCCCCAGCTAAATATAGGCCTCTTCTCTGACACGTCACTTTCTAAAGTATTGCACATACAATATACAATTTATCCCGGTAATGGATGATGTACCCTGTGTGTGCCGTGGTTATGAATATAAGAACGATATCCTTCCCATCCTAATTTCATCAATTTTTTCATCATTTCGAAAAAGCTGAAAGTTTTACAATTAAAACTCAAATAATGGAGTAACTTTGTACTTTTACATTAATGACATAAATTTGTAAATGTCCGAGGTTGGATTTCTAGGAAGAAATCTTTGCACCATAACATGTCGTTCTAATTGCAGTCAAGAAGGAAATGAAATGTTAAGTAGCTAGAGTAAGTACTTACTTAAACTTAACGTGCTTTCGTGTTAAAGCGTAAATAAGTATGTTTCAAGTGAACGGTTTTTTTAAGAATGTACAAGCGGGATATTTCAAACGGGAACAAAACTGAGTCTTTATTGTACTAAATAAAATTATATTATATAAAAAATACTTTTTGATCTACTTTGTAGGGCTTTTGGATAAATTTGTTATTTAATCATCATTCATCAGCCACAAATGTTTTATATAATTATAATTTTTTTTTAGTTTAATAAAAGTATAAATATATATCCTTATTATATCGTCAGAATACAAGTCACGTTCTCGAGAAATTTGGAATGTATTTTTTGCGCTGATATTTAAAATTATCAGCGAATCATACAGCACAATTTCGAAAACCACTTCAGCCACTTTCATTTCAAAATTTGTCAAAGGTTCACTGGGACCTAGTTTGTTTTTGAGCTGGCTAACGTTTATGAACATCAGTTGATATAGACGTTATGAACATAAATATGCTGCAGTGAGTAGTTTGCAGTTAGCGCACTCTACTGCAAATTCACTGAAACAAGATTAAAAAAATATTATTTAAACATAATTTAACAATTAAAAAGAAAATTGTTACAATTTATATTATGGAGACAACTGAACAGATTTGGATGCTCTAGCTGAATGAATATTATGTTAAATTAAATTGACATTTTATTAAAATAAATGATTATATGTGAATAAAATTTTGTATGTATAACTAGGGCTGGTAAAAAAACGAATCTTAACCTCAATAAGAAGACTTTCTTAGTGTTAGAACTCCACTGGCGACAAAATACTAGCCGGTGTCATCATGTTCCACGTAGACTAGTAGACTGATGCCATTTTACAAAAGCTAATTAGACAATTTTGTTGGTCCTAATTCTGACTGATTATATTTTTGCACTGGATGTATTTTTTAATAATGTCTTTGTATAAATTATTATATGTGAGTAACATGAACGGCACCATTTTTGTTTCGTTTCTCTTCTCGCGTGACTTATATGTTTGTGGTAATTTAGATAATAATCATGTAAACGACTGACATTTCAAGGTATTTTCGATTATTGAATAATCGAAAATGTCTTAAAATATTATTCTCTGTTAAAATGATTTTGATTTTTTATACAAACCAATTTTTATGTTCAAGAAAACAACCCTCACAATTTTGAATTAATTTCCTTACCAGTCATAAATTTAAATTTGCAAGTGTATTACAATTGTGAAAAGTGATAATTATGAATCCATATTGAGATACATAAGTTTTAAAAAATAATTATGTTACGGAACCTATGCGATTACCTACCCATCAGTAAATTCTGCTGATTTTTATTTGTTTCTCAGTATTTTATAATGTACAATACTCGGACTTCTGTAACACTCACGTTTCTAGTAATTATAATTAGTAAGAATACTAACTTAGTTGGTGGCTAATGATCACTAAAAAAATATCTTCGTCAGCATATAAGATTCCATGAGTAGTCACATGAAAATATTTTATATAAAATACTCATGCAGAAATCATATTTTCACAATTTGCGTAGCTGTATGTGTAATGTACCTCATAATTTCATTACTCTGTCACTGTGTTACTGTATGTAAATTTATCACGTTTTGCGACGTTCAAATTACATTATGAATGTATTTTTATCATGTCATTATTGTCAAGCTCGTTTTTCGCTTACACCCCGTAATGTACATAAATGAGTTTCATGTTTATGGATTACTACAAGGTCTGAGCTATTGGGATGTGTTGAAATCCAGAAAAATACTGGTCATCTCTAAGTCGGGTTGCAGGTTATGTAATTTTACGTGATGTCGGTTCTCTAGATCTGTGAACGCATTACACAATGAAATGAAAGATACGATATGCGACACGGCCGTCCCAGTCTCCGCCCGTGCGGAACATTATTATGACCCAGAATATTATTAATTTTGTCTCACGTAGTCTTTAAAACTTTAATGTGGTAATTAAATGATAATAAAGAGACTTTATGACAAATAACACACCTTGGAAATGACTGACCCTCCTTAGGCGATTTCTGTGTATTAATCTCAGTTTTCCTAGCCTTAGTCAATGCGTCATTAATTTTTGAGAACCGCTGCATTTGTTTAACTGATTCTTCTGAGTATGCTGCCCTGTTGGTGATAAAATGACGTGCGGAAACAGATTTTTATAAAACTGTTTTTATTTCATTTCAGTAATGGAAAAGTTACTGATTGGTTTTGCGCCTATTGCTCTAGGTTGAAAGAAAAATCACATTGGACCGGCGTGATAATAATAACATTCATATAACTGTTAGAAATAAATTTTCACGGTGAATCCAGTGCCCTGGGACCAAAACCTGGGAATAAAATGGGTTTGATAATTTCGGCGTAATCATAATTATTCGTTTATGTTTTAGAAGTCGCATTACTCTCGCCAAGTGGGACGACCAGTAATGTATGCGGGCGATCCATCTCTGACATGAACATGTCCTGAGGGGAGTCCTCCGCCTGTGCTTCGGCTGGAAATAATGTGTGCTACGACAAGAAGTGCTTGTTAAAGCTCCCGTTGGCGGAAGCGCGGAAGAATGCCATCAGCCTCCCCACACTTCTGTCATCGGACGGCACGCCATGACACCCCGTCTCTTAGTCCAAGTCGAGTCGGCCACAACCTACACCCTCTTGACAAAGTGCAGAACATTTTAAATTATTTTTCTAATGAAATAATATACCTAGGCATTTCTAATAGATCTGAGACAGTGAGATAATTTGTAATGTCTATGACCTTTGCCCGAGTGACACTGGCTGATAACGGCGGTACGCAGCATCCGCAATCAGCATTCTGAACTCAGTGAGACAAGGTAACGTGCGTCATGAAACATGAATTTTAAGAAAAATTGGTAACAAATGGTGAAAACTATAAGAAACGAACATTATGAACGGTAAGTCTGTTTTACACAAACATCTTTTAGTGGGTACAGCTTTCACTTTGCATAGCATTAGCTGTAAGTTCATTGTTAATTCGAGTGAAGATTTTCTCTGCAGAATGTCGACCCTATCCCACCAAAATTTCAGGGAAGCCCCCTGCCACATAAACAAATATTGATTGGTCTCTAACAAATCATTAAAATCATTTTGAAAAAGTAAATGTCGGTTTCACGGGTTCCTACTAAAATGGCCTATTAGAAAGTCAACTGGCAAATAGGTAGCACATTCCCATTTCAGAGGTTTAAGTTAAAGAAGCTATACATAAGAATTTAAGTGATAGTTAAGATGTAAATATAATTCATAGCTACGTGCACCATAAAAGTGACCAACAATTAATTTTTCATTAATAAAATCTGAGAAAACCGAAACCACACTTACCCAGATTACTTGCGAAACGCATTAGGTACATTATAGTTTTATACAAGAACTAAACTATACCTGATGCATGCCACAGGTGAAATCGGTTAGCTAAACTTGTTTCCAAAACATCCACAATTTCGAAACTGAAAAATTGGCATACCTTTCTGTTCACAAAATAAACTAAAACAGCAGATTCCAAACTGATGAGATTTAAGAAATGAAATATCCTGGCACTCCTTGAAATAAAGTGTCTATTAGTAGCTGTTGATATCGACGATGCTCCACATATTTTCCACTGTCACTATGGAGGCTTTTTTATTGTAAGCTCTATCAGTAGCATTTAATACAGAGAGTTTAGTTGTTATTCTTCTAAAAGACGGGAGAACACATACCGAAAGCCGTTTGTAACAAAATGGACGCAACCACAAATAAAATTTATCCAGTAACGATTTAAATCTAAAAGTGCTTTACAAGTTTTTGAGTTTTATATGGAATGTCATTTTTGATCTAGTGTAAAAACTATTTTACAATTGTGTCAATGGTGATTGGTATAGATTTTTATATATTAATGATCTCATTTTTATAGATATAAAATATATATTTAATAGTACCGATTTCTCATTTCTTTCTACGGAATCTTTTTACAGAACATAAAACATGAAATAGAGATAAATGTCTTCTATATCATTGTAAGTTTCATGTGTCTACTGGTAGGTCTAATATTTTTTATCATACGAGGGGACAAACGACCAGTCGGAGACCATCAAACAAATACCGACACAACCACTATGCCGATGCCTCCCCTTCACCTCCCGCACAATTGGCCTTATTTCGGCGAGTGTCTTTACACCTAATCGATCGTCTATCAACAATCTCTCTCTCCCTAAACATGAAACTTTATTTGCTCGTCGTCCAATTGTTCTTATAAATGTGTGGCCAATTAAATTAAGCTTCAATGCATTATGGCTTGTATATTATAAATTTCAACCAATAATTTGTAATAAATGTCTCTGTTGTTAATCCTTCGAATAATATTCATCGTTGTATTATTATATAAATAGCGCTATAGTGTAAGGATGATAGTATTGTAATCTTTATACAAGAGAACAAATTAGTTACGCAGCGTGTGAAATATTCAGTGACACAGCTGCAATGTGTCCCTAATGGGTGCTTTGTATCCGTCATAGCGATTTATATGGCTATTATACAGAACCTGTTAACGCTAATGATCTACATTATACTGAAAATCGAGCAATAAATTCGACATGGAATGTAATAGATATAAATTATATCGTGAAGAAGAACAAAATGTAACATAGCGTCTATATTCATTTCCCTGAATTGGAGTAGGCGAGAATGTGGTCAAAAAATGTAACACGAGTTTGTGTTTTACACGTCCGAAGTTCTTCACATTGATACGCCACTATAACCAACCCGCGTTCTGGAGATGAACCAGCCATAGGAGGTTGCGAAAATGTCGCATTAAAATAAAAAAAATACAACCACAAGAGTAGTAGATGGGATATACGAGTATTGATCACCGCCTTCGCACCGGGTTAAAGACTCATAACAGAATCATTTATAATATTTTTGGATAACATTTTGTATGTAATTTTTTATGGCTAGTGTTGACTTATGTCAAGATTCAATTGTATAAACAAGACGTTGAATCATTTCATGGAGCGAGATATCCAATGATGTCCAATCCTGAAAAAGAAATTTAGATTTTTTTTCTATAGTATAGGGGTACAAACGAGAAATCGGAGGTCTTCAACGACTGCCGACGCCCATGAACATCAGCAGATTTATACAAATGCATTGCCCTCCTTTTCACCTCACCCAATGGCCCACCGATCACTCACACGAAGCGTGACACCGTAGGTGTCATTTTAGGGACAATGTTACCGGTTAACGAAAATACCGGTCAAGTGTGAGCCGTACTCACACAGCGAGCACTGCGCACCAGCGCGGAATACAAGTATGATAGCTTAAACTTGACACACTAACGTTTTTATTTTAAAGTTTTTAAAGTATACATTTTTACGCTTTACGTGCTACAAGTTTACTGATATTTATTTAAACTTGAGTGTTTACAAGATAAAGCAAAGAGAGGTGCCTTAAAAAGGCAATTCCGTTACGTTTGCCTACTTGTCGGATCAATGTCTCAACGAGGATTCGTAAAGATACTAATCCGATATAACAAGGATATTTTAATTTATTTTTTCACATAGTCATAGTCCGAGCTTTTGATGCTTCCATGCCTATGGACGTCTGTATGGTTTTTGTTCAACTCATCCCTCCAAAGGGTTGCCTTGGAAACTCAAAACTGCACGAAACACCACATCTTTCATCATCAGCTAACACTTGGGGCGGTATCATGTGAGCGCTATGTACTTCCACTGTGTACTGCAAATGTTCGCTTCGTAAGAGCTTATGCCATACCCCTACTTAAAGTAATAGATATGCTGTCGCGTTCAGTACAGATCATGACATTCCGGCACACTCGAGGTGAGAACGGAAGCAGGTCACGACATGTGCATAAAACATTTGAGGACACCGTCATCGTAATTCCACGGCAACTCGTGTGGAACATCGTTTACACGATAAAGTTGCGTTCACTCCTAAAACGCTAACATTTATAACGATATTCAGTTGGGAGTTATTTTAATTTATGCACTGCACGATCAAACAAAAACTTTACCCATTTCTAGCGATATCAATCAATCTTTTCGATGATGAAAATCAGATATGACGTCTGTCGATAGTAAGAATGTGTCGTGCAGTTGATCAGTCATCGTTAAGACACACTTTTTGGGGTTCCATATCTTAAAAAGCCAATTACTATACGATTACCAAGACCAGACAGTCGTCGCGCCCGGTGTTCTAGACGTTTGGTCTGACGAGTTACTTTCGATATCATGCGGTGCACATATTTCCTGAAAATTAAGAATCTAAATTCGGCGGAGTTTAGGTATACTACGTGGACAAGAAATGTTTTGGTTTATGTATTTTTATTAACTATATATAACCATTGGCTACCTATGTCCCAAAAATATACAGTCTCTTATAAATGATCTAACGTAGTACCAGTAGAAACGACAGCTTCATCAGAGAGTGGAAATAGTGAGATAATATGTACCACTTTATTGGATAGTCTCTTTACAGGCCGTTGCAGAGATACATGATACGATAGTACACTTTAACTTTTTAGAGATTTAATATTTTTATTACATTTTCTAAAGAAAAAATACAATAAAAAGAGTTAAATACGACGACATTGCTTTCAGGGAGAAATGAGATTCAGAGATAAAACATCAAATTGTCTTTTAAGTGTTCAAGTTATTGTGTAATATAAAATGTAATTATACTGAACTAATCCACTTGTATACAGGAATTCGGAAAGCGATCGTCGAGGACAGATCAGCAAATGTTATCTTCGAGAATGGAATGTCAATAAAATTTGAAGATATCTGGCTTCGTGATCAGTGTAGGTATGTGCAGTTTAATCTCCCAACATAGTATCAACGAGCTAGCCTTATATAAGGTATATACATACTTTGTCTTCTTAATACAGGCGTAACGTCAGGTTTTCTTTCAAAGCATAAGGAGGCAAACGAACAATCTGAGCCTTTTGATGACTACCGACGCCCATGGACATGTACATGATTGTTACGCAGACGCGTTGACCTCCTGTTATTCCTTCCCCAATGGGCCACAGGTTATCATAAATAGCAAGAAACGCGACAGCCATGCTGTCATTTTACGTAGGTATCAAGTAAACGAGAGGTAGTGTCATGCACCACGCAAGGCACCACCTCCTACTATGCAGCATTGCACTACCTCCTCCTATGTAGCATAGTACTCATAAGTTTCCATTTAACTTCATTTTTCTGTGTTCATAAAACGTATTCACATTCACTATACATTCATATGGGTACTCTGGAATGTGTAAATATGTGTACTCTAGCAACAGTGTAGGGGTACACGAGCAATCGCATTATTCCTGCGCAGATGCGTGGACATGGTACATTATTTTGTTAAATAAAATACCGGCCAAGAGCGAATCGTACTCGCCGATAAAAGGTTATGTACCAGTAAACAAAAAGTCGCATACCTAATAAATCGATTGTGATCAAATCATTCTACGCTATTTTTGAAAACGATACTACATCTATTTTGATATGTTTATATATAAGTAAGGTATTACTTACCTTCGAAATTTTAAACACACAACACCCGTAATCTGGAATCCGTTTTTTTCCATTTTACTACGGAACCGAAACAATTGAGCACATTTTTTACATAGTAAATCTCTTACAATTATAAAGGGGGTACTCTTTTCCCACATCCATTTACAAAGGTGTGAAAGTCACAAACTTCAGTGTTATTTCCTGAAACCGGATCTGTTTAATGTACGTACTTATATATAATCAGATCACATTATGGATATAATCATTATTTCCATAATGTGGTCTGATCATTATTTTCATAATGTGAGAGATCGCTAAGAGACCAAGTCGAGCGACAGAACCAAGGCATCACCGTGTAGGTGATTTCGTCTCCTTATCCTAGTTGCATCTGTTTTGGACGACGAGAAACCTAGTGTTTACTGGAGAACTTTACTTTACTAAAAATATATTTCATAATAAGCTGATAGTCCTAACGAAATAGCCCATTCGTTACTACATCCATTAATACTTATGATGATGATGATTAAATCCATTCTCCATCCATTAATTATATATTATGTATCATGCTGTTTTTGTTTCAGATGTAAAAGTTGCTACCACGCTGATACGTTTCAAAGAGTTAACCATTTGCTAGACATTCCTGAAACATCTATCGACAGCCTGAAGTATGACAACGATAAAATTTCAGTTACATGTATGTGTCTCCTCCATTTAAGATTGGCCTTATGTCATTTTTTTGGCTGCCTGACATAACCTGACAGGCAGAAATAAGAACGTGTCATTGGAATTTTTCAATTTCTGTTAGATCTTCCACACCATGTTTTAAATTTGCGCCAACAATATTTTAGGGAGCGACAAACATGAATCCATTTACAATGCAAACTTTCTATCAGAGTTTCACTGTGATAGTTGGAGAGATAATCGGCGCCTCAAACCTATCCTCTGGCGCGGTGCCAGTGTTGCAGAGAAAGTTGGCATCCTACACGTCGACGATTTTTTGAAGTCCGACGAAGGAACTAAGAAAGTATTTCAGTCACTATTGGATTATGGCATTGCTTTTATAACTAATGTAAGTAGTTTTTATCATTTCCATGATCATAGACTTCTCTCTGTTTGCCTCCTTATGAACAAACACATACTTTAGATTTACAGCTCTTTTCATATAATGAAATGGGCAAACGAGCATCCCGTCCTTTTGGTGACCGATAGGGCTCTTAGACAATCACATAATAGCTTAGTAGAGATCCTTCTTCCACTTTCTTTTTGAAATTGGCCACTACAATCTAGTAAAACACACAAAACGAGGGAATTGTCAGTTAGCGGTAGTTCTACATTAGCAAGAAACATCTCCTCGGTCACGCCTGCCCAATGCAACCTGGCACTAACTCATAAATCATAAGTCGAGTTTGGAGGTTATTAATTATACTTGACAGCAAAACCATTAAGTTCACCATAAAAACACTATTTCTTTTCCGTTTTATGAAAAGTACCCGTAAACCTTTTGAAATAAAAATTTTAATTTTAACATAAGCCCCTCAAAGTTGATCATGTAATGCAATCGTTAGCCAAGTTACAAATAGCTTTAGAATTCAATTTTTTTAGAATGTGTTTTTCGGAGATATGCTATATGGTAATAGATATAGAGATGATAAATAATTATAATAACGTTTATAATAAAATGATTAATTAATTATTTATTTTCAATATGAATGTTAAAAAATAATTCGATAGGTTTCAGGATTCGATAGGAAACAGAGTGTAAAATTTTTTTTTTCTTGTTAAAATCAAATGATATAGATGTGTTAAAGAAATAATATACCCCTCGTTATTTTTGTCGATCAATGACCTTTTGATTGATAAAAATAATTTCTTTGGATAAAAAATGCTACATTTATTTTAGTTCAGATTGTGGAATGGTTTTTATGTGCTGCTATGAAACCGTCCATAGGCGAGTCCAATTCGCCTTTGGCTGACCTTTTGTTTTAAATATTAGTACGACTCTTTTAAATATAACCCTTATAAATAATGGTGGATTCGATAAATTTTGACTTTGGCTAAGCTAAAATAACATGCAATAATGTGTATTTACACATGCATAGTATTTGTTATTTTATATTTTGAAACTGTTTATTATACAAATTATTTTTTATTGTTACATTTTGTTATAAAAAATAATTAACGACTTCTGCTAGATTACTGCTGGCTTAGCTATCACGAACTAATTGTAATGTAAAACGTGTGCAGTTTGAGGAGTTCTTATAGGTCTAGTCGACAAAAACAAAATTAAATAAGAATACCAGCCCGAAAACCTCCTTTTTATAATAACAATAAATAAATAAGTCCTTATAGCACACACAGAAAGAAAACACTTAAAAACAATACTATATATATATATTTGGTACTATATATATATATATATATATATATATATATATATATATTTGGTACTGATGTAAAGTGACAGCGTCGCTGTCGCGTTTTTGCGGCTGGTGAGTAGCCGGTTGCCCATGAGGGTAGTAGGATGATAGAGGGCGACGCATCCGCGTAACAATTATACGAATGTCAATGGCGTCGGTAGTCAAGGAAAGGCTCTGATTGTTCGTTGGCCCCCTGATGATATAAAAAAGTACAATATATGAAAATGTACAATCCAACCTTATCGCTTTAAGTCGATTGTCTTTACTTTAGACGTATTGCTGGGAGATAAGGGTTAGTAACTAAGAATACATTACATTAAATTTTTTAAATAATAATACTAAAAAGGGTGTTAGTCGTAACTTGTGATCTTTTTACATTTATGCTTAACAAATTCTCAAATAAATCATACTCAGAAGCGCCACCCCTTTTTCTGCGTGTTAAGTTTGTATAAATGCTGAATTGCTGAGAGTTTAGGCTCAGGGAGTGAGACCGCCCTTTTGATACCTGCATGAAGTGAAGCTTTACTTCACATTTTGTGTAACTTTTGAGTGTTCTTCATAACTCATGTTATGCGGACGTATGTAGGTGTCGCCAAATGTCTTCTGCTGCTAGTTTGACCCCTTATACAGTAAAACGATCGTCAAACGGAAGTACGTTGTTAGAAGAAATAACCATCCGGCTCCTTCACTTGATGACCTTCGCGATATTTATAGGACCCAACTATAAATAAGGGACCAACCTATCGCCGAGGTAACCTCTTTGATAACAGGTCCGGAGTCATCTCATTTTTTTAAGGCGGCTGTCGGCTTCCGTGATGATTTAGGAGGGTACGGTTTTCCAATAGGGTATTCAAAGTAACACGTGAAAAAGATAAATTGTACGGTAATATTAATTTTTACAGGTAGACGTATCAGTAGAAGGTACAGAGAAGGTCTGCCAGGCACTCGGCGGTGTGCAGCGCACGCTGTTCGGAGGCATGTGGGAGTTCACCACGGTACAGGATCACGCAGACACCGCATATACCAACCTAGCGTTAGCCGTCCACAATGATAATACATATTTCACTGAAGCCGCCGGGTATGTGCTAAACCAATTGAATTCTATTGTCTTTTATTAAGCTGTGCCACGCTGCATTGCAGCCGAGTTGGGACAAGACCGGGGACACGCCTCAAATGTGTTGCGTCAGGATGACATATGGAGGGCTATGTGACCACCCTAAGTGATGGATTCTAGGTAAGGGGCATTATGTTTACAAGTGCAAACTATAACACATTTCAAATGTATACACCCGAGTCGTTGACCTCATCCCGTGAACTACGGGGCTGTACTGGATATTGTATGTGTCTAACACAGGCATCAGCTGCCAGAACTGTCATCACGAGACTGACTATGTAAATATCTTGAGAGATGCAATACGGTGCTGAGGTTAAAGAAGGCAACATATATGCGGATGTTTATAGACATTAATAGACACGGAATAGCTCCGATTACTCGTTTTCCCCTTATGAAATAAAAAGAAAAAATAACACTAAACCAAGTAGATATCCTTTTAAAAACATATTTTTCTTCTGTATGGTTGATAGATTCGTAATTGTTCCATAAAGTATCTTGATAATACAATAAGAGTTAACTGGATCCTTCCTAGAGAGCTATATTATGTATCCATTTTCTATAATCATAGGTTAGCATTGCATATAAAGAAAACTTTCTCTTGGACATAAAAGGACTTATACAAATTGCGAACAAAACATTATACTCTGTTACTTTTAAAATGTTTATTGTAATCATAAAGTATATTTTATATGTGTTACACAGATAAAAGTTTTGAACGTTACAAAGCAAAAATAAAAGCTCTTGCTCTCTAATAAAGTGCATTTGGCAACAAAGGATTCAAGAGGCCGTCAAATGATGTGACCGCCTTCGGATCTTTCACTCATTAGTACTTCAAAGGATTTTCCTGAAAGCCTTCGCTTGTAAGGTTCTGTGTGTGTTTTTTGGGCTCATATTTTGAAGTATACCTATGGTACCTACTGATATTTTTTATAGAAATGGGGGTCAAACGAGCAATCTGAGACTTTTTTTGACTACTGTCGCCCATGAACATCCACATAATTACCATGCCGAAGTGTTACCCTCCTTCCCTCCCCAATGGGTCATTATTGTTACTTTTAGAATTTACACACTGCTGCCTGTCCTAGCTAGAGTACGGTTATATGAGACTTGCAGATGAAAATGTTTTACCGTGTGCATCAAAGTCATCGTGGTCCAACAGTTCACAATCAGTTGTCGGCTCCAACTTGAAAACACGTTCAAACCAACAATTCAACCATCACTTTTGTAACTAAAATGTCGTCTAAGTGTTCTGGCTGTCTAAATAAAATATTGAATAAGGAATTTATGGAATGTTCTAAATGCCATCGTAAATACGACTTAGAATGTACCAATATAGCTGCAAAACGTTCTTTAATAATGAGTGACGAACATATAAAATGCTGGACTTCTCCTGAATATCGCAACAGCTGAAGTTGGACAACACAAGTACGCCGGTACGGATCATTACAATATCCGAGGCATCAGTCGCGAGCGGCATATTCGATGAAGACGATGCGATGATGTGTAGCAATGTTACAATGCGTAAAAAACACCTCAATCAATAAAATAATTATGAAGCTAACGCTCTGATATACGCACCGCGTCGTCATACAACAGGAAATTAAAAAACCCTTGAAATAACTATGACAAAATTAGGAAGCAAACAGCTGAAAGACATATGCGAGAAAATGCCTAATTATCATGACACAATGAAATTCATCAATGACCAATACGAACACCTCAGGACCGATTTGCACCAAAGGGAAGAAATAATAAATTATCTTAAAAAGGGAAATAATGCTCTCACTTCTACTGTTAAAGACCTTTCTAATAGACTTTCTCTGGCCGAACAGCAAGTGCGTAACAGCAAGCTAGTAATAAACTGTATACTCGAGCAAAGAACTCCAGTTCTGTGCTCGAGTACCCAGTTTACTTACTTTATCTAACGCCTTAGTCCAAATGAGCAATATTCTCGGCGCCCCCATTAACGATAATGACATTTTACGAGTCACTCGACTGGTCAAGATTAATAAGAACAGTTCAAGATCTGAGCAGTCGTCGCAAGGCTTCGTACTACCTCGTCCCCGGGACAGTTTACTGGCAGCAGTAATGAATTACAATAAAAAGAATTATCATGATAAACTCAGCAGGCACCATCTGACCTGAATTGGGGGACCACGGGCACCAATTTTTTTATCCGAGCATCTTAAAATAAATCACTACATGTTGCTACACGCTTAAGAGCTAAAGAATTAGCATATAAGTATGTTTGGGTGCGAAACGGCCGTGTATAAATCAGAAATAATTATTCCAGTCAAGCCATGTTAATCAAATGTTCAGAAAATTAAAAACAAAAAATTATATAGCCTTACTGTATGATATCCCATTCAATGACCTTTAGTATTTATATCAAAAATATTCTACCTTTATTACCAAAATATCAGAGGAATAAGAACAAAAACGAACAATGTTAATGACAACATTATTCAAAGTTCTTATAATTTTTTTATATTCACAGAAACTTGGCTTAACCCAAATGTTGAGAGCAGAAAAATACGATATATGTTGTATATCGTAGAGAGCGCACAATGTCGTCAAAAAAGGACGGCGGAGGAGTGATGGTGACAGTACACCAGGAAATAAGTTCTTGCCGCGTACATAACACCGAAAGCGACCTCGAGGACCTGTGGGTTACAGTCAAGGCGAACATAAATGGTCAAACAAGCTCTCTACATATATGTGTCGTTTACTTGCCCCCACCTGTTAAATTAGAAACCCTTAACAAGTTCATTGATAAAGCGAATGAGGTGATGACCCGTTTCGATAATGTCCTAATTGTGGGGGATTTTAACTTAAACTTCATAAGCTGGTAAAACGAAAATGTTAAGAAACCCACAAATTACAACTGTAGACTTGGATACGTGCTTGTTGATTTTTTGTCTCTGAATAGTCTTCAACAACATAATGGTATGTCAAACGTGGATAACAAAATACTAGATCTGGTATTATGTAATTATATGCAAGTAAATGTTGTGAGACCCATTAATCTACTTAGTAAGTTAGATCCTCAACATTCTAGTCTTTTAATACGTCTGTCGGGTTTGGAAGTGGAGCACCTGCATGAGATAAAACACAATTTTTATAAAGCCAATTATATTGCATAAAGACAGAGCTTAATAATGTTGATTGGTTGTCTAACTTTGGTAAAATTAATAATGTAAATTTAATGATTTCAGCATTCTACAATACACTGAATCAAATAATAAGTAAGCGTGTCCCTGATCATAAACCTAAACCTTTTAAGTATCCTAAGTGGTTTTCCAAATCCGTTCCAAAAATTAGTCCGTCTCCTATCAGAAAAAGACAAAATTCGTGTAAAGTTCAACAGATTTGGGAATCCGCGCGATAAGACGAATATACAATTCTACGTACGCGTTGTCGCAAACTCTATAATCAGTGTCTTTACAATTGTAAATGTTCACTGGAGTACAATATTTATTCTAATCCCAAGGCATTCTGAGATTATATAAAAACTAAGAGAAAGGGCGCTACATCGCTTCCAGCTACGATGTATCTAGATGAACTACCAACTAGTTCATCACGCACAGGGTCTGATATCACCGAGCTCTTCTCGAAACATTGCTCAGCATTGTATAACCAGGAAACACTGAGCACTGTTCTCACAACGTAGCAAATCGTTGCATTGGCTCACTTAAAGTTACAGAAAACGAAGTGTTAAAAAACTAAAACAAAGGGTGTGGACACTGATGGCATACCTGTACTGTTTGTTGAGCGATGTAGTCGTGAGCTAGCCTTACCTCTGCGATTCATTTTTAACCACTCTCTCAAAAGCGGCGTATTCCCGGACGACTGGAAGAAAACTCGCATTATTCCTATACACAAAAAGACATTCCCACAGAGATAAAAAAATAACGTCCTATAGGCTTTTCATCGTCACACAGCGAGTGAACCCTCTTATAACATCATATCAACACGGCTTCAGAAAGGGTCCATCCATTAACACAATGTCTTTCGTCTCCTGTCAATGTCTTATGTCCTTTGTCTCCGACCTATCTTACGAGATTAACAAGAGGAAACAAGTGGCAGTTTAAACCGATTTTTCCAGCGCTTTTGACAAGGACCCCCGCCCACTACTCATAATTAAATTGGAGTCATTTGGAATTTTTGGCTCACTATTAAATTGGTTTAAATCTTATCTTGCCAAAAGACTAACGGTGGCTGTGAAAGGATATGAGTCCAAACACTATTGCACGCTATCCGGTGTACCACAGGGCTGTCATCTTGGGCATGTGCTGTTCTCTTTATTTATTAACGACATCCATTCTAAGATCCATCACTGCAAGTACTCTCTATTTGCAGACGACCTAAAAAATACAAAACAGTCAATTCTTTGGGGGATGCAGAATAGGTGCAGGACGATGTCAATCGTATACACTCATGGTGTAACATGAACGGCATGACTGGGAATGTTAAAAAAGTGCTGCACAATCAAGTGCACACGCAAAAAGTCATTATTTTCCTCTTCATATTACCTTGCTGGTACCGTGATCTCAGAAGCTGATCAGACTGACAAAGATCTGTCAGGGGTCATAATCGATAAAAGAACTTAATTTTAATACTCACATTGACTCGGTAGTATTAATAGCTGCCAAGATGCTGGGTTTCTTGATCCGTAATGCTGAATCCTTTAGGTCTCTGAAAAGTAAGGTAATCCTGTATCAGTCGCTAGTCCGCAGTCATTGGAATTTGCAAGCATAGTTTGGAACCCAACCAGTTTTAAACAATCTCAACGCCTTGAAAACATTCAATGTTCTTTCACTAGGCACTTAGCTTTGTGTGGTCCTGGTGTTTCATAAAGATGTCAAATCAAATGCGATCAAAGACTCGCGCATTTTAAACTTACCTCGCTATACAGTCGCAGGAAGGTCCTAGAGCTGGTGTTTCTACGCAAAGTACTAAAGAGGAGCATTGAAAGCGAGCTTGTACTTGCTTGCCGCTAGCGCTCCCTTATAATCTGTCCAGACACCCAATTACTAAGTTATTTTCTATTCCTTCATGAAAAAATCATTAAATCAGTCTAAATAATAACATAAGTTCAGTTTTCTTTTATTACATTGATTCAATCCTTATAAATTATATATATTTTTATACACTTCTGCCCTATTAATACCTATTTATTGTTTGATATAGGTAATAGAATTACTATACACCTGGATAGTACTTTTATTTTTATTCGTTGTTATTGGCTGGCCTAACATGTTAACTTGACTTAATCCTAATTTTAACATTTTATTAATTTTATTAGTACTTATTTTATTATATTTACCAATTTAATTTTTAGACTGACATTGATCTGATGAATTTTTATTATTGCATGTTAAGAAAATGAATATTTGTTATGAAGTTAACTATATAGTATCACACCTTATGTAATTCTTTGTTATTAGGATCTTATGTTGTTAACTCAATTTCAACTGTTATCTTTGCACAGCCTGATATATTTTTTGTGAATGACGTGTAGTCCTTTTACTGGTACACTCATGAGAATAATTCATACAATCTTATTTATCAATATTGTAATATTGGGGGTGCATAATTTAAATAAGTAAATAAACAAATAAACCTTTTCAGTATAAATCTGTGAAATATGTTTAAAAGTCTCCAGTTTAAAACTATGATAGCTTAGTGATGTGTTAAGCTTACGCGAATGTTACAATAAAACTACTTCGACCGTTTTTATCGCGGTTTATTTTTTTTTCAGTCTACCCGCGTCCGTTGTTGCTACAAAGCTTGGGAATCGGGCTAGTTAATTAATTAAATAAGGATAAAATCCATAGAAGTAGTTTTATTATAATTCAGATAGAGATTTATATATTACCACTGTCACTGCTACATTTTCTCTTATTAACTTCACAGTATTGCCGCGGCACTTTATTTGTACACGCAAAATATTTTAATAGTTGTTATATAACATTGTTAATTTAGAGTACAAACGAGCAATCGAAGCATCCTAACGACTACATATGTCCATGAACATCTGTAAAATAAGTATGCCGATGCGTTGGCCTCCCTTACTCCTTTCCTCCAATAGACCACATGCTCAGAACCCCACACAGACGCGACACGGAAGGTGTTTCTTTACAGCGGTATCGTACGAGCGAGAGGTACGTCCCCTGCCGTGCCGGCCCAATTCCGCTGCAATCCAGCATGGTTACTCGAACTACTCGAACCTTACTGCCTCTTCTCAATTGTTTTAATCGATATCGTTTATAATTTGTTGCAGCTTGCAAATCCTTCACTGTTTAAAGCACGAGAAGGGCACTGGTGGCAATACTATACTAGTGGATGGGTTCTACGGCGCAAATCAACTCAGAAAGAAACATCCAGAAGATTTTGAGTTCCTCACACAGTTCGACGTCGAAGCAGAGTATTTGGAGGACGGCCATCACCACAGATATTCCGCGCCTGTTATACAAATTGACAAATGGAAAGATATTAAGCAAATCAGGTATAGATTTCTATTATTATTTAATATATCATCATCACCATTATCAGCCCTTATCGATCCACTGCCGGACACAGGCCTCTTTTAATGAACGCCAAATACAATGTATAAGAAAATTTATTCTTATTTTTCCAAGATTTCTGTAAGCGTGGTCTATTGAATTGTTGCCGAATTGGGCTGACACGACCGGGGCACTTTTGGCTCGAATGATACCGCCGCCGATATATGTATATAGTGAACATTGGCACAACCTGTCTGGATAACAACTATGCGCATGTTCGACGTCCGGCTGGCTCAGCTGGTAACGTGGCGGTTAGTCTGCGTGTTACGCAAGAGGTCACAGGTCGGAATCCCGCCTAGGTGCAAGACAAGTAACTACGGTACTTACCACAGGACTAGTCCAACGTAGTGTAATAAGTATACAGATAATGTTATTATTATATTTATGGGTTAGGCAAGTTACCAAAAGGCTACTGATGCCCGTTTTCGTAGAGTAAATTAGAAAACCTACTTTTTTCTCTCATTTATTTGATGACACATACATTGTTACAAGATTGAGTGGGCTAAAGCTCAAACCTTTGTGATATAAGGAAAATAATACATTATTGAATAATTAAATCATCAACAATATATCGTATAGGCAATCTATTGCTGTGCATGACTTCTATTATGTTTATTTCAGGTTTAATGTATACGATCGCTCAGCAATGGCTTTTGCCAGCGGTAGTGAATGCAGGGCATACTACAGGTCTCTCAGAAACCTTTCCCGATATTATCAAGACCCAGAGAACCAATGGTGCTTCAAATTGAATCCAGGTATAGTTATAGATTTTACATTTTTCATTTATTTATTAGTTAATGTTCTGTTAGCATCGTCCTATGGAATTGAGAAACCGCTCGGGTGCTCCCGATCCCAGAAAAAAGCGACCCCTTCAAAGAAAATGGAAGCAATAAACAATGGCAAGCTCCTGCGGTACGAAGAAGATCACCAACTACTTACTAATTGTCAGCACGGTTTCCGTCACGATCGGTCGGCTGGTGACCTCATAACGTACCTGACGCAAAGATGGGTAGAGACTGTGGAAAGAAAGGGTGAATCGGCGATTAATCTGGACACAGCATATGCCTTTGATCGGGTTTGGCATAAAGATATTTCCCCACCATGGTTCAAGCCTTGTCGTGGCGGTGGGGCTCAGTAGCCTGGGGTTATCCGAGACACCTTGGGCGAAGCCAATTGAACCAAGGAGGTGGCGGCTCTTTGTACCCCTCCTATAAGAAAAGGGGACTAAAGAGCAGGAGGAGATGCCGCTCTTTGTACCCCTCTTATAAGAAGAGGGGACAAAAGAGAAAAAAGTGGCGGCGCATTTACGCACGGGGCAAGGGGCGAGGATGGGAACCTCACCCCATTGCACTGCCCCAAAGTCGGTGGGGTTGTCCTGTGATACGGGACAACCCCATCTGTGGAGGTGGCGTCGGTCTCTTCGGGGGCTGACTTGCCGTCGAGGTGCCCTTATGATTTGTTGTTCCGAGGCACCTCATCAAAGACGGCACTAGTGGCACTCGCGGTGGTTTTTGTGGGCATTCGGCACTATATAATGTGCTGGGAGCCCCACACACCACTGGACCCCACCCAGGGCCAGTGAAGGCGCGTAAATGCGTTTCCCCGCGTCAACAAAAAAAAAAAAGATATTTGTTCCAAGCTTCCGGCTTTCAAGATTCCCGTGACATTATGCGGCTGGACTGCCAGATTTTTTCCAGACCGGAGCATAAAGTCCGTAGTCGATGATGCATGCTCAGATCAAATCCCTGTCAATGCTGGCGTTCCGCTATATTATATCTCTCACTCTGTTTACCTTGCACATCAATGACATTCAGATCGGTGATATTCATTGTTATGCGGACCATAGCACCAGATGTAGACCTAGTCTTGGAATGGGGCCGACTAAATCTAGTCGAATTTAACCCTAAGAAGACTCAAGTTTGCGCATTTACTGCAAAAAATAATAACACCCTCTGTATTTTCTCCATGGCTTCGAAACACTCCCTTAACAGCCTCAGCTCGCATTGGAATATTTGGTGTCGAGCTCATGATCAATCTCGTGGACTGTAGTCCAAAGCAGTACTTCACACCAGCTCATCACAAAGCGCAAATCCGGCCGCACGCTGTGTATTGCTATTACCACAGGGCCGGAGCCCCGTAATATCATTACTTTCCATTTGACCGTATTCAACATAGAGCGGCTTGAATCGTTGGTAGCTATTGTCTTTCTAGCTTGATACTCTTGCCTGGCGTAAGGATGTTAGTTCACTGTGCATATTCTATCGCATTTATCACGGGGAACGTTCCGAGGAATTGTTCGGACTAGTACCTGTAGCCAAACTTCATTACAGGGCGCCGCGTCAAAATTCAAAATTTCACTGGCACCATATATATGTTCCGAGGTCCTCTACCGTGCGTTTTACGCGCAATTTTTTCCCCACTCACTACTTCTTTGTATAATCAGCTACCCTCTCCAGTGTTTCTGGGCTGAAACATCGACAGAATTCAAGAAAAGAGCTAATTTGTTTGCCGGGCTGGCAAAGCATCTACGAGTCCTTGCGGATATCTATGGGCGTTGCTTTACTTACTTATATATGTGGCCCAACTGCCCGTCTTGCTCTTAGGCTATAAAAAAGAGATAATATTATTATTAAGATATATATAATGAAATACATTTTTAAAGTCCTATATTAGCCACAGGACACTGGTATATTTGCTGTTAAATAAACCGACTAGAGAATCCATATCCGATATAACATTTTTATTTCAAAAAAGTTAATACATAAAATGAAGTCAATTTATAATATATATACATAGGCTTAGGAAAATAAGAAGATACAAGAACAGTGAGCGTCTAAAATCCGTCCACACAAAAGAACTTCTGTATGAACTGTCAAATTCTACACTTTGTAAAAACAACTTAAACGTATACTCGTAAGGTTGACACTTCAAGGAAATGTGTTTAAAGTTTACACATCTATTAAATAGAATCTGCGTTGTTAAAACGACTTAAAATCACGCAAGTTAGGTTGACAGTGCAAAAAAAGTGTTTGTGTACAATCATAGATGCTTTACGATGACAGTTGAATATGATATCGTATATGTATGTATCTATTGATTATTTTATTTATACCACTCATTTACTGTCAGCAGCCGATTTAAAACTAGTTCGGGTGAAAATTTAGCATGAAAAGAAATAAAATTAATTAGTTATCATTTGTTTTATTCTTTTATTTAATAATTGATGTACACTATAGACATATATTATATACATAATATCATTAAATTGGTATGATAGATTGTGTACTATTTTGTTTCTCAATTTCCAGGTTTGGTAGTGGTAATGGATAACTTCAGAATACTCCACGGCAGAACAAGTTTCACCGGCTCGCGAGTGCTATGCGGCAGCTACGTGGCTCGGTCTGATTGGCTGGACAAAGCAAGAACATTGCATCTCATCTATTGAACATTGCTACTAATTAATGAATCAACTGTTAATAAAATATTTGTTCTTAGTCGCAAATACCCACAAATCACACACATCAATAAAGTTAGAATTTTCTGCGCAACGATGCTATTCTCTTTTTTGTTGACCTTGGGAAAACGAATTTAGGCGACTTCACCGGCCCTGAGTGGGGTCACAATATAGTGCCGAAAACCCACAGAAATCACCGCGAGGGCCATTAGAGCCACCTTTGGTGAGGTACCACGGAACAACAACGACGTCCGACTCCTATTCAGTCCACTAAGGGACGGTCGCTTCCTACACAGTAGGGTTGCTCCGTACCACAGGACAACCCCGCCAACTTTGGTAAAGTGCAATGGGATGAGGTTCCCATCCCAGCTCCTTTCCCCGTGAATCTTCTATACAAGTTTTTGGGTCATTATCAATAATTATTATATTGTATATTGTATACCTTTCAATCAATATATTATTATATATTGTATACCTTTACAACTAAATATTATAGGATCAGTTCTCTTAAGCGAAATGATTGAACGTTCAATCATCAACTAGTAGCAGCTACAAAAAAAAAGGAGGTAACGGATAGTGGCCAACTTATAGTTAAGTTGGCCACTATCCGTTACCTCTTTTTCTAAACGCAAAGTGACCACCACGCTGGTACATCTCGTGCAGTTTCAGTTTCCGGCGACCCATTAGAGAGGAAGCTGGAAAGAGAGCGTCCACTTAACACCTATTGATATTGCTGATGTTGACGTGTCGGTTATCATAAGAAAACCTCCGACTGCTGATTTGCCCATGAGCTATAAGAAAACCTTAAATACGAGGAGGACACTCCTCGATTTTTGTGGTTTTCGGGCGTCATCTGAAATAAAGGTTTATGAATGTCTGCAAAGCTATTATTAAATGGTTATCGTGAACTACTTATTGTAGCTTTGAAGAGATCACTACAACGTCTTAAGTTCGATGCGAAAAAATGTACAAGTTTTTGCTTTAATCGTCATGTCACACATTACTTTAATACGATGAAGATGGCTGAAGGCATACTCAGGAACTGTTTCAATTGTTCGTAATAGTCTTAATGAATATACCTATAGACCTAAGCTTTACAATTCAATTAGTTTTAAGAGTTTTAGACGGCATTTGAACAATTTTATTTTTCTAAAATGCCGGATTGAAGCCGAATTAAATTGGCATAACGAGGGAAGTACGTCTCTGTAGTGTTTCTTACTGCTGATTGTCCACAGGATGAGAAAATATGAAATCTGCTATAATTATTATCTACCGGGACCAGTGAAGTACATCCTGGTTACATGGCTCAGCCTTAACGTGACGGCTATGATGTCGCGTTTCGTGTGCGTTGCGAACCGGGATCCACACGTCTGAGGCTAAACATGTGCTACTAAACTACGAGGCAGTCAAAAACTTATTGCTTATACACACATATTGTTAAACAATTGCGTTCCTTTTGAAGCAGTTTAGTAAAAGTATCAAATGTATTTTCTTGGAACTACTTGATCGATTTGATACCCTCGAACTTGTCGCACTCATGAGATTAATGGTGTATAATGGAACTGCCGTGCCCATTGTATAATAAATGACGCACATAAATGGAAACACTGGATTATTTAATCGTCTTAATATACACTGTACCATTTAGTCGAAATGAGTCGATTAAAATGGATTATTCGGTCATCAATTTGTTGCAAATTGTATAATTTTTGATTCTATTATTAATACAGAAAACAAATTGGAGAGGATGGGGTAAAAACAGGTAACTAATCTAAGTGTTTTATGGACATAGGGACCAAATGGCTCCTTCTGTTCGTTTGTTCTGGAATGCCGTAACAAAATCCAATAACGTTATGGTTCTTGTATTTGTGGCATATGAGATACTTTTAATGCATATTCGCTTAGGTAATTGGTTTGCCATTAATTAATCCATGAAACCATTTAAGGTGCTACCTTAAACATATGAGTAGTGAAATCGAGTGTCATATTTGTATCAAAAACTATCGTAACACCAGCGTTATACTTGTCTCACTTACGTCGCTTTGTCCCTTGTATTCTTTTTTAAAATATCATATCAATTGATGACTACATTAAAAAATACGTAACAGTTGTTCCATAATTGGCAACCGGACTAACACAAATCGCACGTAATTTACCTTACGTTGGTGGTATCAAACCGAGAGATGCCACTTTGTTCGTGCCTGATCCAAATATGACGCAGAAATATGTGAGTATGTATGTGTGTGAATCAGGTTAATAAGCATTTTATTGCTAACATCGTTAAGTTCGCTCTATTTTTCGGTTTCGAATTTATGTCATTTATATAAGCGATATTAATATTTACTATTCTTATGGTACGTTATGTATTCAGTAGGAGGTTGTTGCAGTGGAAATGGGCCGGCACGACCAGGGAGGTCCCTTTCGCTCACGTGATACCACCGAAAAGGGATATCGCCGGTGTTACATTTCGTGCGGTTTGCGAGCCGGTGTGCTATTGGTGGGAAGAAAGAATTGAGGGCATCGCATCGGCATAGTAGATATATATATATAGATATATAGATGTCTAAGGACTTCGGTCAAACCAACATAATGTCTAAGATTAGTTAAGATTCGCTTTTGATGATATTTTTTGATAGCACAGATGTGTTCTCGTAATTCCCTCAATGGACCACCGGCTACTTGAAAACCACACGTAACAAGAGGGTATAATGATTACTTTTAAAGTAGTATCATGCGAGTTTATCTTATTCATGCAATGCAGCATGGCAATACCTCTTGGTAAAATATATATTACTGTCCGCTGCTATGAGTTTTATTAGTGTATATAGTAGGCAATTAATTGTAATGTATCTGTTACACGAACTATTTAATACGTGCAAGTTTTTATAAAAAACTAATTTGTGTATGAAAACGTATAATTAAAGTACCACTATTATCGGTTGTTTTCCTAGTAAATAAATTAAAGTAAACTATGCCTTGTGTATATAACTTGGACACAATTTGTGTAGTATTCGTTTCCAATCGTATCAATATCGTCGTATATGGAATTATGGAAATATTCCCAAAATCAAAGAACAGTTGCGTCTTAAGTGCTAAGTCCACTTCTTTAGAAAATTTTATCTCTTGTAACCATGAGTATTATGGTCTGTCAAATTCAGACTGATATTCGTTTTTTGTATTTTGTGTAGTTGTGTATCTTCTTCCGGTACTAGTTCTTTCTTGTGTGTTTAGTGTTTTGTGTCACTTATTAGTGGAGTATAGCATAAATGTATTTCTATTCTAATTTAGTTTAATTAATCATCATCACATTTAAATCATGCCCGGGTACTTGACTGATGCCACATCCTTAACTAATGCCGGGGGTGGACAGAGAAACTTGCTCCATTGTATGATCCGGTATCGGAACGAACTAATGTAGGATGTCGCACTACACTCAAAATTGGGCGATTACTTATAAGGGACTAGTCAGCGACCAAGGCCAAGCGGAGGGAAGGAGATATTATAATTTTGCATCTGCAAGATCTTATCTTTTTTCTCTTTTACATTTAGTGTTATTGCGTTTTGTGAAGCAATGAATAAATTTATTTCTCTTTAATTCTTGCACCTACACCGCATTGCAGGAATATCGAGGCAACCAGATCCGGTAGGTTGTCTCTCACTTACATACCGCTTTAGGATTGATTGTCATGCTATGGCAATTCTAGCGTTTTGTGAGTTTTCAGTGCCCCGCTGGTGGGCATTAGATGGAAAAGGGCAACACATATGTGAACCATTAATCGTGTTTGGCGTCGATAGCCACCGAATGTCTCCATATTCTCGTTAGAACGAATTTTAATTCATAAAATATATGTTTATATATTTAGGTGTATATTAGACTGAATTAATTTTGCACGGGCTCATTAGAAGGCAATTAATTTAATACAAATCTATCGAAACAAAATATTTATCTTTCGATCTAACATAATTTATACGGTACAATCATTAGCATACTGATTTAATCATTGTTTGAAATATATTAATAAATTCGCACAACACAAAATTGTGTAAACTATGTTATCCCTAATTTTATTATACCATAAAATTTGTTACTAATCTGTTAAGCTCTGTTTACGAAAAGTAGATAAATTCTTCCCATTTTCGAATTGACTTTGCATTGCTGTCCTCGACCCTCAATATTTCTTCTAGATTGGAACATCATATTCATTAGGACTAGCAGGGATCTAAGTATTTGATTTTCCTGTTACAATGTTCCCGAGAACCACGAAAAGATCGCAAATATCTCTATATCTCTATATCTTGTTCTCATGAATAAATTAATGATATCTCACTTCCACTGGGTAGTAACATCTATTTGAACATATTCATGGATTCTTTGTGGAGTTACGGCACATTAAAAAGTTTCTAAACGAGCATCCAAAATTATGGAATCACAACATTCGACATAATTAGCTCTACTGGCTCAGTTGGTAATGTGGCGGTTAGTCCGCGTGTTACGCCGGAGGTCACGGGGTCGAATCCCATCTAGGTCATGGATGTTTATATGTGTATTGTATGTATTTCTATTAAAAAAAAATCTTAGATATATCAAACGTTCTCAAAAATATAAAAATAGTAAATATATTTCCCTTTTCAAGTTTTTTTTTTTTTTTTTTTTTTCAGAGG
>JAFELO010010670.1:106914-154256 GCA_017140195.1 Eumaeus atala | reverse complement strand
ATTAAAGTGAACTTACTCATATAATGTGGCTATGAAAAGTAGGCAGTCTGCTCATTTGCCTCATTATATATAAAAAATGACTTTCAAACAAACTAATTTTGAAGCCATATTACCTGGGATCTATGATGAGTTTACCTAGTTGCGCCACGTTAGCTCTAGACAACGATACAAAATTAGCATACAGGTACTACCTGACAGATAAATAATTTTCCTTTTTTAACATTCATTTTCAACAAAAAAATCTATTTTTTGTTTATGTTAAAAAAGTTAAATTTCATTACCAGGACACGCAAAGTTTATTCGTCAATAAACAACCACAAAAATGTATCTCATTTTTATATTAAATATACTAGTAGTCAATGTGTAATGAAAAAATAGTGTCAATTCAATATGATATCGAGAATTGTCTCAACATTATTTTGAATGAACATTATTTTTTCATTTCAATTAATTTCGCATTCTGGTGGGAAAAAATAACGGGACAAGCGACATAAATCCGACACACATGACGGTTGTTGCCGTCATAGCCGTCACTGTCGGGCGCACAGAATTTGCAAAGGATTGCAATTATTTTTTTGCTTGAAATCAAAACCCTTAAGCGGCAAAGTGTATTTTACAAATCTAATAAATAAAGATTACAAAAAGTAAAAAAAATGATTGCATGAAATAGGTAAAGTTTGTTTTGTTTCATATTTATAGAACATTTTCCTGCAACTTTTTGATTAAAATAATTAAAATAAAAATGATTTGCGAAGACGTCTTCACGATTCACGACTTTTTGTTGTACATAATTAAGTTAATTGTATTTTGGGTAGATATACGAGACGTTAAATTACGTCATAATTGACATATATATAATTTCGTAACTATATATAGAAAAGTACTGAGCGACTGGGTCATCTCACACCCCCGCAAGGGGGCAGAGGGAGCCGTATCAGGACTTTGGTCCTCTTCCGGCAGCAGCGGGGTCTCACTCCATTACTATGGAGCGGTCCTTGGGGTGATCTTTATAGATCGCATTAGGGGGCGGTTGCCGGTGGTGCCCGTACGCCCGTCCTCACAGCCGGTTTGTCCTGGGCGGTCTGCCCCCACCGGTTGATATCGCCGGTAATCCCGGCGAAGGCCCAGCGAGTGGCAGCCAGCGACCGCGGACAGTTGTTACCCGCTGATCAGGCGGGCGAGTGAGCCCCGCGGCTTGCTGAGAAGAAGGAAAAAATGGGGGAAGGAAGCTATTCCCGTACCGTATGTACGTGGAAGGAACCTCACTACGGGGACTTGGATACGAAGAAGCAAGTAGTTATAGGAGTCAATAAGGGAGTTAGGATGCGTAGCAGTAGAGCCGTGAATGATGAGGACATGATTAGATTAGATGAGTGAATGTATGAATGGTAAAAGCATGAGGCGTTAGTAAGCGTGTGAGCAAAGAAGCATGATGAAGCATGAAGAATGAGTTCTGAAAGAGGGGGGCAGCGATTTGTGAATGAAGGCGTAAAAGATGAGCGGGGCGGAAGCAATGTTAAAGTGGTTTACTGACCGCGAATCAGGGGGCTGCACGGAGTCGCACGGGTACGCTCTGCTTTCGGGAAGTCGCCTGTGATAGGGGGCCAAATGGCGAAGCGTGGTTTGTGCGGAGGCATCCGCTTCGGCGAACAGGCGGGAGGCCAGGCCGGCTATGTATATGTCGAGGTCCTCCACCTCAAGGTCCCGGGACATTGTGGAGTTCCTGACGTACCGGGGGGGCGTCGACTATGCGGCGCTAGGCCCTGGATTGGACCGCGCGCAGTCGACGCTTGTAGTAAGGCTCCAGTAAGTGATACCACGCTGGAGCCGCATACGTCAGGAGGGAGCGGATGTAAAGCTTATAAATCATGATCAAGTACCTTGAGTGGAAGGAACCTCGACAGCGCCGGCTGCAGCTGTCGCAGTGCTGTGGAGACCTGTGCCGCAGAGGCACAGGCATGTGGACCCATGGCTAGGCCGGCGTCCAAGCAAACGCCCAGGTATCTTGCCTTGCCCAGGTATCTTAGTAAGCCCAGTAGATGGGTTCGCCGCTGAGTGCCAATGGTTGTGGGAGGCTCCGACAGCGGGGATAGACACCACCTGTGATTTGGTGATGTTGACGCTCAGCCGCCAGCTAGTCGGGGAGCATGTCCAGGATCCTCTGGATCTTGGCAGCCGCATTTTGGTGTTTCAGCGATTTTGCAAGGTACGCCGTGTCATCGGCGTACAGGGCGGCCATGACTCCCTCGCTACTGGGGATGTCGTCAACATACCTGTTGAAAAGGGCTGGGGAGAGGCAGCTACCCTGCGGCACTCCGGCCCTGATGGGGCACGTGAGCGAGTGGGCATCCTCCATTTTGACGTAGAAAGTGCGGCGGCTCAGAAAGGACCGCACTATGGTGACCAGAAGACGGGGAACCTGGGAAGCGATAAGCTTGAAGAGGATACCCTCATGCCAGACGCGGTCGAACGCCTCTTCCATGTCCAGGAAAAGCGCCGCGACTGATTCCATTTTGTTCACGGCATTGGTTATGAAGTGTATAGCGCGGATGAGTTGGTGGATGGTCGAATGCTCAGTCCTGAAGCCGAACTGATCGGCCCGGGTGGGCAGGTAAGGGGTGAGGCGTTCGAGAAAGAAACGCTCGGACACCTTGGAGAGTGCAGGTAGCAAAGTGATGGGCCTGTACTCGGTGGGAGACCGAAGGCTCCACCCCTTCTTGGGGATCAGGATTACCTCCCCCGGCTTCCATTGGGTAAGAAAGTGGCCCGTGCGGAATATTCCGTTGAATAGTCGGGCGATGGCGGCTGCAGTCCTGGGGGAGGCAAGTCGTAGAACCGAGCTGGGTATCTGGTCGGCGCCCGGGGCCTTCCTGGTCCACCGCGGTCACCACCGGGAATGAGGGGGTACGCGCGTGGATTTCACATGCAAGGACCGTGCGGTCAAATTTTGGCCGCCGAGGTGTCGGGACGGATCGAGCCGGAGCTGTGGCCATCGTGATGAGGACCGGGCAGTGGTCCGATTGGAGGGTGTTGGAGAGGACCTCCTGGGTGACCAGCCCCTCCACGCGGTCCATGACGGCGATGTCAAGCACGTAAGGCTGGTGGTCCGGGTTCTCTGGAAAGTGCATTGGCTGGTCAGGGGCCAAGATAGTATATCCGCGGGCCTCCGCGTCTGCGAGGAGTCGGCGGCCGTCGCTGGTGCAGTACCGCGAGTACCAGGCCGTGTGCTTGGCGTTGAGATCCGCGGCGATTACAGTGGGCTCTTCTGATAAGAGCCCGTTAATCTTCGGGAGATCTAGACGGAAGTTGGGGAGCTTATAAGATGCGAACAGCCGGGTGGGTCTAGCACCCAAGCACACTTCAACGCCGAGTGTGTAGAGCGAAGTAGTGAGCGTTGGCGGCAGCAGCTGGTGGATGACCGTGCGCCTAACCAGTATGGCGGCCGTCCGGCGGGGGAGTGTAATCCAGCTGGTAGGAGTGGTACCCGGGCATTGCGAAATGTCGTCCCGGTGTGAAGTGGGTCTCGCAGATCAAGGCAACATGCACGTCACGCTCGCGGAGGACGTGACGCAGAATGTTGTGCTTCCCGCGGAGGCCCCGGGCGTTCCAACTAAGCAGTACTAGGTTCGCCATTGATCATAGTTGCTACAGTTTGGCATCGGCAATACAAGTTGCGATGCACAGCTGTTGAGCCCTCGGTGAAGGAGCCGCCTGTGCGGATGGTTTGTATGAACCGGCTGACCATTTCCATTAAGGCGGCCGGTAAGGACAGGGGTGGCGACGTTGCAGCGTCGGGGATCCCGAGTGCCATCTGGGAGGCCTCGGGCTTCTAGGTGATCACGGTTGGCGCGGGTTGTTGGTAGCTGGTAGCTGTTGCTTCGATGTCTCCTTTTTTTCCTCTGCCCCTGCTGCGTCTCGACTTACTTTTGGCTGCGATAGGTAGGGCAGTCGCCGTGCGCGGAGTGGGGGCGTTCGCCGGCGCCATGAGGTGCGGCTGCTTGGGTGGTGGAGGAGGCACTTGGGCAGCGGCTATAGTCGTCGAGGCCCGTACGTCTAGCGACGGTGCGGTGGTAGCGGCCGTCGGTCCGGCGCGCTTATTGCTTGCCTCGCGCTTAAAGGCCGGACAGTTCTTGCTGTTGGCGGGGTGAGCTCCGCTGCAACTTACGCAGTTTACTCTTGATATACGCCAGGTGTACACACACCTTACCTTACACCCCGGTCTCTCCTGGTAGGCTCTTTTTGGCCGGATATATTCGGGTTCAAAGACGATATCAATTAGGGCGTCGGTGATCTCTTCCGGGGTAGTATCCACGGGAAGGCCTCTGATTGCGACTTTGACGCTCTTGTCCGACTGGAGCGAGTACGAGAACCAAGAGATTCCCTCATCGCGTTCTAAGTCGGAGAGGTATCTCTGAGTGATGCGGTACTCACTCTCGTCCCTGGCGTGAAGCGTACGCCCGGCCCATAAGGGCGGCCGCTACTGTTATGGCCGAGCCTATCTCGGAGCGCTTGAAAGTGGCGCGTCCAGTTAGGTAAGCGCTCGACATCTAGTGGAGGGTACCTCGAAAAAATTTTCGGTGGCATAGCCCCACTCGGGCTGGGCACGCTGATTGGGCGATTCCGTTGTCTGACGACGAAGGTGGGGGTGTTTTCGCCGCCACGCTTGCATAGGTGCTCGACGTCTTCTTCACCGGAGGCGAACGACCATCAGTTCGTGCAGTCGGCGATGGGGAGCGTGCCCGCTTTTTTAAAACTTTTAATTATTTACCAGCGTCGGCGGTGAATTCACCTTCTGCATCGATGATGCCGATCGACTGCTGGTAACCGACCACTATGCGCAGGAACTCAGGAGCGTGAGCGTACTCCCTATTTTCCGTGATGAAGTCGGCCCAATCCAACTCGCTGCGAGGCGGTTGCACGGTCTCGGCCTCGCGCCCGGGGTGCGCCGGAACACATGCAGGTCAGTGGACATCAGTGTCCATCGCACTGCATGCCGGCGCCGTCTCGGTGCATGGCGTGTGCGGTACACTCACGGCGGGGCTGGTGCGGAGCTTGCTTACCTGACTAGTGTGTATCCAGGAGTTTCGGGGTGGTGATCGGGTTCGTAGCTGTCGATGATGGAGGGGTTCCGCTTCTAATCCTCGGGTCTCTCGGGAGGTCCGCGGTCGGTAGGCTGAGAGATGTTAGAGTACAAGGAACTTACTCATACCGAGCCAATGGATTATATAATAGGGTACAACTGTCTGCGCAGACATTATCTGTTACCTTATTACGATATCACGTCAGCCTGACTCGAGTGGATGTTGTCGAAAAACGAAAACGAAACTATATTTAATATTTACTGTCATTATTATGATGTTTATTATATATATACATCCATCACCTGGACTTATATGACTTTTCGAATATAAGTTATATGTATGTAAGGAAGTGGTTCATCAGTTTTGTCGCGTATTAAGATCCCAAAAGTATTACCATCGAGGAGGATTAACGATGAAAATGAAAAGTGTTGATACTCTCTGTTCATGATATTATTCTTACTCGGAATAAAGTCAATGATCGTTAAGCAAATAAATAATGTACATACATTACGTAGGTAGATTATATCAGGCTAATCGTTCACAACTCGTTAACTGAACACATATCGCTGAGCAATTAAGCTTTTATGGCAAATTGTATAATGATCTCGTAAACTTATTCATTAGTCTCAGCTGACTATAAAACTACTCAATTGAGACAAGATTATGTTAATTACTGTAAGTATGGAGTAGTGTTCCTGCTTCATGCTAAGGCTCGCTACACTTGCAGGACCGAGGATGTAACTCTTGTCCACACAATACCAGTGACCACTATTGTGGTTCCGGTGGCTCATTGGGCTTTTATCTACAAAAGCAGAACGTATCTGCGTAATGGTTTTGATAACCACGAAAATGCTTTTCTTTGCTATCACACTCAAGATTGACCTTTGGTTAGCTATTGATCACATAATTTTATTGATCTTTAGGGGCAAATTCGACCTTACCGTTTGCTAACCGGTTTTATGACAATTACGGCCATACGGTGTAATTGTATACGGCATACTTCTCCTCCAAAATTCTAGGAACAGATGTAGCAATTAATTGGAGAAGTATAATTTGAAGCAGGATTGAGTGGACGACACAGAATAGAAAGAGCTGAAGACTTTAATCGCAAAAAAAGTATACAAAGACAATGTCAGGAAGACTGAAAGTCTGAAATAATAAACTACAAGCGGAATTTAGACTACTCCACCCATCTCTATAGAGACAAGCCATCTGCAAAGGACACATTACAGTCACAAGTGTATTCTCAATTCCCTGATTATCCTATTCTAATGGGGCAGGATTCCGACATCCGAGGCACGGAGGTGTAACACTGCCAATTTCCTGATTCAGGAGTGTTGTTAGAAATAAAAAATATTTTTGTAGTTCGCTCAGTATTCGAAGCTGGAACCTCACGTTTGAAGTAGTAGTACATTCCAGTTAAATATACTAAATCGCATCTGGACATAGCAGTGAAGCGATCAGCCTTGACACACAGTGGTCGAGCATTTGTATCAGTACAGTGAACTGATCCGTTGGGTGTACTGCGAGAAATATCACTGACGCCTTTACTCTACCAGAAAACTATCCCAACCTACATTAAGAAAGGACTTCGCTATCTTAAGAATGAACATGTATAACAAGAATCACTCTTAACTGGTGTCGTAAGAAATAAATACGAATTTTATACAATTTCCACTTACCACAACACAATAAGTAGGAATTGTATACATACAGTATTGAATTCTTGAGCGATAGCATGGATAACGTATGGTACAAAATAGGAACGTACAGAAATCAAACATGAAAAAATTGCGTATTTTGCTCGAGCGCGCGTTGTATTGCGATTTTTATTGCAGCATAATAAACGCGCAGTCAGAGCGAATAGATATTCCACCGATGCCAATAAACATCCACAAAATTGTTATTCAAATGAGTTCCTGCCATACACCAATAAACACACGTTCGGCAGGTACATGTAAATGGGCTACTCGAGTCTCTGTAACATAATTTAATGATACTAATTAATCAATTTATGCGAACCTCCTAAGTGAAGTGGTGCGCTGGCATCCTCATGTTATATACCTTGTATTGAAACGAACGAAATTTTTTATTCTTTCTGACTTTCCAATTACATACTTAGTTAGAACATACATTTATGTCCATTCTTAACCAAAATGCCCTCGTATTTGAACTATATATTGCATTATTAGCCTTCACCCAAGGTTTAGCCCAGGCTATTGAGACCCACCACCATGACTAGGCTTGAACCGTCGTGGGAAATAAATAAAACATCTAGTATTACGTTTCTTTACAAATGTATAAATCAAGTTTTGACAGATGGCTGATATATTATTTCGCGTACTATAATCTACCACATAGCATTCCTCACTCACTTGTTTTACACGAAGCTAAAATGCTAAGTACTAAGCTCTACTATATTCGTACGTACGTATGACGTGAAACACCGAAATTAAGTGTTCAAACTGTTGAAAACTGACACGACAGGTAATGGCTCTATAATGACATTTGGATGGATGCTCAAATATCTAATATTTAGTTCGCAACTCTGTAGCGTGAAACTTAGTAGTTATTTTGATGGAACATCCGAAGGTAACAGGTGGTGGACGGAGTTATAATTACTTTGTATATGTGTAACACCTTCTATATTATCAATATCATCTGCCGGGCAAGCGGTAAATCACGCCACTATAAAAGTTTTCGTTCAGTCGGGGACGGGTCGATTTATCATTGTTTCATCAACCAGGAAGGTAATACCAACGTAGCGTAAGTTTGTTCATCTATAACGACAAGCTTGGGCAAATATTAATGTTGCGATGAGAACTCATAAACTCCATTTTGAAGTTATTTCAATTTTTTTTTTGACGTACGTGGAGAAGCGTATTTACGCGCCTTTACCGGCCCCGGGGTGGGGTCCAGTGGTGTGTGGGACTCGCGGCATATGATAGTGCCGAATACCCACAAAAACCACCGAGAGTGCCTTCAGTTCCGCCTTTGGAGAGGTGCCCCGGAACGACAATCTACGGGGCACCTCGACGGCTAGTCAGCCCCCTACCGACTCCACCTCCACAGATGTGGTTGCCCAGCACTACAGGATAATCCCACCGACTTTGGGATAGCGCAATGGGGTGAGGTTCCCATCCTCGTGCCTTGCACCGTGCGCAAGAGTGCCTCATCCTGTCGCTACTTTGTCCCTCTTCTTATAAGATACAAAGAACGATCCTCCACCCGATCTTTAGTCCACTCATCTTAGAAGAGAGGTGCAAAGAACATCCCCCCTCGGTTCAATTGGCTTCACCTGGGTTTACCCCAGGCTATTGAGCCCCACAGCCAAGGCTTGAAATCCTTCTCGTGGCGGTGGGTGGGGAAGTTATTTCTATCCTGACTTTTATTAAGACAATGCTTTTATTTTATCGTCAGTTATAGTTTTTCGTTAGTTATAGCGATTCCTTCTCCTGATCTTCAAGCTCCCTCTTCTTATAAGAGGGGTGTAGGGATCCCCCTCGGTTCAATTAGCTTCGGCTGGGTTCACCCCAGGTTACTAAGCCCCATCACCACGATAAGGTTTTAGCCATAGTGGGGCGGCGGATTTCATAAAAACGTAAATTGATATAAAATTTTAGATCTCTTACATTGAATATTTTCTTTAGGTAACCAGCATACGATAAGTAAACAATATGGAAACGACTGATCATAACCATACGGTCAAAGCACGGCGCTACCTCATGATAAGATGCTGAATGTGTCTGAAGTAGAGAGAGATAACTTGATATTGTATCCAGATTTTTTTTACTGAAAAGCGTTCGCTTCCTTCCGAACTATTATTGAAGGGTTTTAATAATAGAAGGAAGAAAAGAAGGAAAAAAAATCATAGAACACTAATTCACTGCTGGACTTCCAGACGGATATAAAACAGAGAATTGATCAGGCTTATAATCAGGAATTGATATATAGAAACTAGTGGGCGTCCATAGTGGGCTAACCTTAAAAACAACGCCATCTTACAAAAATGTTTTATTTGAGTAAAGAAGCCAAATTATTATTCCTTGAAGTAAAGCAAAACTTAATGTAACTTCCTAGCAACGCGCATATTTCTCGTTAATCTAAGGGCAATTAATGAATCTCGGGGCGGTAATAAGCCTTTTTATCGAAACTATGCTTGAAATCCGTAAATTTATTGTGTTTAAGCGTTTTGTTACAGTGCTATCTAAAATAAATGGACACAAGAAAATTTCTTGTTTCCATTTATTTTAAGCAAATTGTATCACGTGACTTTGTTTATAATTATATGACTATCTATGATTGGTGCGTTTTAGCCAGTTCTATAGCTATTAAAATTTTTGCTTAATGACTTTTTTTAAATTTGGAAGCAAACGTGCAATCGGAGCCTTTTTTTGCAAATACGCCCATGAACATCCATATAATTACTATGCCGATGCGTTGCCCTCCTTCCGCACTCCTTCTCCAATGGGCCACCGGGTACCCATAAACCGTACGAAACATACCTCCCAGGACATGACGGCGCAATTCCGCAGCATAGGAGGATGAAGTGCATACCTCTTCCTAAAATATGTATATTATAAAATGCTGTGTGGTTGGCTTATCTTGGCAGAGTTGGCCCTCATAATGAAATATAATGCCTTAGAATACTATAAACAGCGGCCCCTTCAAAAGTGACTATAATAATTATATAATGTTCTACAATTTCAATATACATCATACTATTCTATATAATTATATAATAGTATAATTGATTCCTATACAAACATAATTTTCCTCTGCGGACAAATCTTGATGAGATGTTGTGTAAAAAAATTTTCATAGTTTGTTTGTTTGAGCGAAACCTGAACTATTTCGGTTCGGCATATTTTATATGGCGTACGGCAAACGGCCGTCGGTTTAGGGGTGCAATTTCGCAATATTAATTGTTAGTGTTTGGTAAATTTCGTCACACACTTTTTTGTTATTTACATACAATTGTTTCATTTTAATAAAATATTTCGTGTATCCAATTAATAGACCGAGTTAGGTATATCTCAGAAAATAATACTCGGAGGGCTGTCTGTCTAAGTGGAACTTTGCTAATCATATTTGCCGCATATCAGAGGATTTTTGGGACGAAAGAACATCTATGGACCCCCCCCAGAATGTCCGGCGACCCCATAAGTGACGGCAAGATACGTTGGACTCCTTTCGGTAGAATTGATGCAATCAAGCTGAAATTGAGAGGCATGGAAAGAAAGTAGAGAAGCTTTTGCCCATCAGTGGGACACATCAGGTTATTAAAAATAATAAAAATATATTATTTTCCTAAATGTCTACGTATATTACAGAATGTACGAAGCAAGCACCCTCATAGCTTGTACCTATTCCATTTCAACACACGCTAATGGTATAATGGTATAGTAAAATAAATGAATTACCAATAATAGGGGGAAGGAAGAAGAGGTCTAGTTAGAGAAGTCTAGATACATTTATTTAATTGTTGTCTTTCCACATTCACAACCGAGGACAGAAAAAAATAGTACATAAAAATCGGATTAATACAGTTTTTTATATTGGTTAGTAATAGTATCCTTTATATATATATAATTGTTATTTCATAACCACTAATTGTCACAGATTGTCTTTTATTCCTTATGTTTCACATTCGAAGAATATAGTGCTAATAGATCTTCATATTACAGCTCAATTTAATAAACAAAGAAAAAAAGGAGTAGACCTCTGAAAAGGAAAACACAACCAATAAGATTCCCATTCTCTTGGATTCAGGAGCCAGCGAAAATCAGACAAGCTATGAACACTGTTATAATTAAATAGAATTTAACATCAAACTTTCACATATATCATTCAAACTAAAATATTATTGATACGGTCTAACAAATTAATAGCCATACAGATCATGTAAATACTGCTATCATATAACAGAATTACGACATTTTAACATTAAGACACAAGATATGAAATATGGCGTCGGCAAGAAATCAAGAACTCACCCTTTTTTATGAAATAATAATTCTTGCACTGTGACACGAATATGTAGGTTCCCGGCGGAAAATAAAAAACTATTAAACCATGATTTGGGAATGGCATTAATGTCCGCCATCCCAAATATACCCATCCTCAACCTCGCCAAAAGGAAAAGAAGTGACATTTCTTCAACACAGAGAACATTAAGCCATGCAGTCAAAGATGACAGGTATATATAATTCGTCGTACTCTAAAGTAGGTCGTATGTTTAGAAGGACTATACCTAAGGTTATAGAAATAAAAAAAGGCCTTTAAAATATTACTTTCAATAGAGAAGATGCTCTCCTATGCCGTACCATAGTCCAAGCCTTATCGTGGCGGTGGGGCTCGGTAGCCTGGGGTGAACCCAGTAGGGGATGCTCTTTGCACCCCCTCTTATAAGAGAAGAGAACTAAATAGTAGGGGCAGGAGGCGCTCTTTGACAAAAGACCAACACGAGGAGGTGTTTTTGCGCACGCGGTAAGGGGCGAAGATGGGAACCTCACCCCTTTACACTGTCCCAAAGTTGGTGGGGTTGCCATCTGGTGTGGGGCAACCCTTCTATGTAGGAGGTGTCGGCCTCATGGGGGACTGACTAGCCGTCTAGGTGACCTGATGATTTGTCGTTCCGGGGCGCCTCATCAAAGCCGGCACTGATGGCACTCGCGGTGGTTTTTGTGGGAATACGGCACTATAATGTGCTGCGAGCCCCACACACAACTGAAACTCATGCAAGGCCAGTGAAGGCGGGTAAATGATTTTCTCCGCTTCAACAAAAAAAGGTGCTCTCCTATAAATATAGTGTATATAATGTATTTTTTTTCGTTGTTGCTCCGGAACAACAATCATAAGGGCACCTTTACGGCTGGTCAGCCCTCTAAGGGACCAAATCCACCTCCACAGATGTGGTTGCCCAGCACTACAGGACAATCCCACTGACTTTGGGATAGCGCAATGGGGTGAGGTGCCCATTCTGGCCACTTTTGCGCCGTGCGCAAAAGCGCCACCTCCTGTTGCTCTTAGGTCTCCTCTTCTAATAAGAGGGGTATCGGGAGCGATTCCTCCTCTTGGTCCGTAAGTCCCCTCTTCCTATAAGAGGGGTGCAAAGATCCCCCTTGGTTCAATTGGCTTCGCCTGGGTTCACCCCTGGCTACTAAGCCCCACCGCTACGACATGGCTTGAACCATGTTGGGGTAGTTGTATATAACCTGCGATAAACATAATTAATAAAAATGATAATTTATTTGTGAAAAAACACTACACAAAGAGAACAATCAATACGAGAAGGGTATAATAAAGGTATTACGGAGACATACACTAAAGTAGCAATAATAAATAGAATACTCTTTAGGTGGCAGCGTATTTCACAAAAAAGTGATACCTTAGTTAAAATCAACAGTCCCGACACTTAGATTTTCAAGTTCAACATTTTTAGAATTTCAGAAAAATAATACTAATCTTTTCGTACAAAACGTTTGTGTATTTATTTTCTTCCTTTGATAAAAACATAAATTTTGACGGTGCTTCTTGTAAATTTGTATATATTTCTTGGTTGAGGATAAGTAAATGGAGTAAACGCATTCAAAAAAGCGGTCTTTTAAATTCTTTTAATGACATTCATAACTTACTTTTCACCAAAGTGTCACCCAAATACCTTGTAAAATTTTATCCAATGAAACTGAGAGCTTTATTCATGCATGAGATAAAATAGTCGTATTTTGAACTTATATCGCCATCTATAGATACTAGGTGGATTGAAAAGTACTCGGCCTAACACTGTTTCATTCAATTCTAGAAATCAAATCTACCCACAATACTTAGTCCATTTCAGACTTGTTATTTGAATGAAGTTCGAAACGTTTGCGATAATTTTTTAACAGAGCAATCGGACATAGTTTCTGCAATTGGAGCAAATCGAGCAGCGTGCCATCATTAAGTACCTTCATAAGAAGGTGCTATCACAATATATGGTCAGTAATTTAAGAGATTCTGCTCCGTCTTATTCATAAGACAAAAAGTGGATTGCAAAACCGAATCAAAGCGTGGTAGAGAGAGTGAGAAAGATGAACCCCGCTTTGGAAGGCCTTGGACGTCCACTACTGCCATGGCATACATATAAAAAAGTACTTGATTTAATTATGGAAGACCGCAGATGAAAAATGAGAATGACAGCTGAGATCATAGATATCTACTATGATTGAACTTAAAACATCATAGTTAACGGATTAGGCTTCCGCAAGGTGTCTTGCGGAAAGGTGGGTTGCGCGTCTGTTTTCAGTGGAACAAAAAAAGGACGCGATTGACTAGTTCACATGACTGTCTGGAATTATTTGAAGCAGATGCAGATGATTTTTTGACTCAGTTTGTTACAATGGATGAAACAGGAGTTCATTACTGTACGCCAGACACAAAACCACAATCGAAACAGTGGAGAAGACCTGGTTTACCATCCCCTAAGAATGTCATGTTCAGCGAACACATTTTCCCTAGGCCATTAAACGTCGATGGTTCTATTCTCGGAGTCGTAGACGAATACGTCTACCTAGGGCAACTATTGCGATTAGGTAGACATAACTTCAGCACAGACAAACACAGCACAACATTCCGAAGACGTGATCTTAATTGTATCACATTTTGCTATAAGCCCCTATAAATCTCAAAGATTAAAACTGCCGCGCTGTTCAGTCAAATGAACGTTATTTATCTCGAAGACAGCGACTTTAAACTTCGACCCACTTTTGTACTTTTGACTTGTCGTCGGTTAATTGGTTTCATTAAAACTTGCTGATGTTGATGCCATCAGATAAATGTTAACAGTTTTTATGTCATAGGAACTCATCGCATTTTAAGAAGACATTGGGTTTGCTCCAATGGTGTAAGCTGAATTGTTTAATTTAGCGAGGGCTCCGACTCTAGACGCAGACTGATAATACAGCGTCAGCAGTTGACGCTTTGGCTCTCCATGTTTGGAGATCACTTTTTATATATTATAACATAAGGGGGAAAAGGAGCAATTGGTGACTACCGACGCCCATGGACACTCGCACGATTGTTACGCAGATACGTCGCTCACCTATCACGCTCTCCCCCTCAATGGGCCTCTGGCTACTCACAAACCGCACGAAACGCGACAGCGACGCTGTCACTTTACTCCGGTATCAATTGACGACAATTCATTATATTTTGTTGCAGCACAAGGTCTTACCGTGCCGTACTTATTTCCTATAAATGATATGGATAATTTGTGGGCACAGCGGTGTCCTCGTCAATTACAACGTAAAGCAAATATTGCTGTACCATCATTTTCTACAGTGGGTCTCTGGCTACTCACAAACCGCACGAAACGCGACAGCGACGCTGTCACTTTACTCCGGTATCAATTGAAGGGAGATACATTCGCGATCGTGCCGGCCTAATTCCATTTGATGAGGATATAATTCCAGGAGGATGTAATGTCATGCACAATACATTGCAATTTTAGTACAAAAGTGGGTCGAAGTATAGGAAAACATTTTCGACGTCATCGAAACCATTACGCAGATACGTTCTGCTTTTATCTATCCTCTATATGACCCGCCGGAACAACAATAGTGGTCACCGTTATTGTGTGGACAAGAGTTACATCCTCGGTCCTGCAAGTGCAGCGAGCCTTAGCATGAAGCAGGAACACTACTCCATACTTACAGTAATTAACATAATCTTGTCTCCATTGAGTAGTTTTATACTCAGCTGAGACAAATGAATAATTTACGAGATCATTATACAATTTCCATAAAAGCTGAATTACATAGAGATATGTGTTCAGTTAACGAGTTGTGAACGATTGTGATGATATTATGTACCTACGTACTTGTATGTACGTTATCTATTTGCTTAACGATCCTTGACTTTATTCCGAGCAAGAGTAATATCATGAATAATAATAAAAATATCAACTCTTATCATGATTTTCTTCGTTAATCCTTTTAGATGGTAATACTTTTGGGAGCTTATAATGCGACAAAACTGATGAATCACTTTTTTACATAAATATTAAATATATTTTCGTCCTCTTGTAAGTACCCGTAACATATTGTTGATAGTACTTAACATAGGGGTAGGCTAACGTGGTATGAGTACGCAGAACCAAGTTTACATGATTACGCGAAAGGTAAATGAATCTCGAGACACATGACTCCAGTCCTGCATGTAAATAAAACATAATTTAAAATTGTATTCATCTATTAATTAAAAGTACAAAAATCCTTTTATATCTTTTCAGTTAGAAGTCTGGGCTTCTCATTATTTTATTTTTTATTAATAATATTGTTATAATGATCATATAACTCTTTGAAATCCTTGTGCTGAGCTGTTTCAATAATAAATCAAAAGTCGCTCAGCCGCCATGTTTTTGTTTTTTAACGTCACCTGTCTCAGAACACTTGGGCTGCTAAAACAAATCTGAGAACAACTCAATTATGTAAATCCATTCGGCGTTTCTTGAGACGTGAAGAAATAAAGAACATTACATACATATATGATACCCGAGAAGAACATAACCCTAGCAGTTGCGTAAAAATATTAAATGCTGAAAACATTAATAGATATTGAGCAAAAGATTCAACATAATGCCACCGGATCTCCTATGGATAGATTAATTAATCTGTATCAAGATGGCAGATTGTCCTCCTATCAAGCTAGCTATAACACAACGCGAACTTCATTTTGGCCTGTAACCTGAATGTATTCTCATAGCAAATAAATATTAATGAGCACGTCATAAATTGTGATATCAGAGACATAAATTGCACAATAGCAACGGATTTCTCCCGCATTTAACGCTATGATTTATTTTATCCAGGTTGTATGTTTTGTGACATATACTATGCTAATTCTTCATTGATTAATACGAAAATAACGAGAGAGAGATGGTTTTCTAACAGTCTGGTGACATTAAACGTAATGACATTTAAATAGCTCAATAACTATTCCACATTCTCAGCAGATGGCGTTATATATTAAATAAATACCTACTTCAACAATTTATGGTATATATTGGTTTACGTCGGAAATATCTATATATGCTATAAATAGTTATATTTTCCTATCCTAAGTGATGTTGGCGCGCTGGATTCCTTTTCTTGTGTCTTGTGTCGAAAGGAACGACAATTTTTACTATTGATTTAGACGTAACGTACATAATAATAACATTTCTAGTCGGTGTTATTTGTATCAGATGTTTCCCCGATCATGTCAGCCTTACTCCTGATTTAGATATTATTATGATTCAATAATAGAACTACCCAACAAAAGAACTACCTCTTATTAACACATGATGAATTTAATATAGTTTTGTGACCAGTCTTAATCATAATGGCTTCATAATTGACCTATTTATCGAGTGTCATATAATTATATAATACGTTCCACGAATGAACAAGCCATTGTACATGTTGTATACAAAGAATAGTATAATTTTCAGCATAGCATTAGCCGTAGGCTTGGTATTATGACATTTCGCCGCACTTCGAGACAATTTCGAACTTGAACATTTCATAGTTCTGCCAGTTTGCTATGCCAAGTTTTGTCAAGTTATCTATATTTATAGCTGAAGTATTCCCTATAAGAAAATATTACTCCATAATAATGTATTCTGTAATGTGTTTCGGCGAAAAGCAAAAATAAAACCATAGTCTTCGATCACTACCGACTCGCATAGACATTGTACATACATGTTTGTGACGTAGACATATTGTCTTCATTCACTCCTCTCCTTCAATGGGCCACCAGGAACTCAAGAACTCATAACTCGTACGACACGCGTCGGTTGATCGATCCGACGTTGAACGCCGTGAAGTTGGCGAGTACTCGGCGGCAACGCATTTATATGTTTGTCTATGGGCGTCGGTAGTCTACTATAACAATAATTGTCATCTGTCAGTGTACCTTGCATTCATTACCGCTAAGTTAGTACAGCACTGCTTGACTGTTTCTAAGCAAACTTGATACATTAAACAACGCTATCTAATGTAAGTTGTATTATTGGGTTACAGCATCGATGTTTTGGAATTTATGCAGTAAGGAGCCTTTTGATGACTACCGATGCCCATACACACAGTATTGGTAGACGTGTTACCCTGCTTTTCATCTCGCTTCTATTGGAGCCACCGAAAACTCACAAACTGTACGAATAACGGCAGCTCAGCTGCAATTCAAATTGGCACAACTTTTTATTTTTAATATGCTCGTTTTTAATTTTTTTATAATTTTTGTATCTGCGTTCACTGTCGATCAAAACATAAGAATTCTAAATATCTTTCTAACGTATATTTGAGGAAATATAAAGATATCGATTCACTAGGTATATGTAAGTGCATAATGCAAGTGTTCGTATAAACCCGGATATCTAGATCAAGAACGGTTAACGGGATTTTTATATTTGGGAATATCTCAAAGTCAGCTTCATATTAGTTGTGCTATATGTATCATCGAACATATTAAAAAGTTCCAATTTAAATAATTTGTTTGTAAAAGTACGACACATTCAGTTGTTAGACAACATAACATTTTGTCCAGCATAATATATAACTACAACTATGAAGAAACTTCTACATACACAGGTGTACACAGAAGGAATACTCACTGCCGCGCCTCGGAGATAACGTTTATCCGTTGAGACGCCTGATATCTCCGCTCGTGTCGGACTGGCGTAACACCGCAGTAAGGTATCAGAAAATGTCTACGCACACACTTGTACCCTATAATACAATCCATTCAAAAGGCTCTAAAGTACTAAAGCGCCAGTGATTTTTACGGCTGCGAAGAACACCACACTATTTAGACACCGAGATTGCAATTGTGTTTGCTCTTTGCGCATGGAGTGCTTGTGCTGCTAGTAGCAGTCGATGCTCGCAAACGCTAATCACATTTAATTAAATAACGCTGTATGCAGTGTCTCAACTCATTGTTCTGTCTCGATCGTTCATCGTTGCTACATGCTAACACAAATCGCAGTGCTTTATCTTGTATAAACGTGTAGCTCAAGTTTATTGGTGTGTTGATAAGTGCAATCTGCTTATTTCGTATACCTAAAGCGTCGTTTCCCTACTTATACTAAGGTCAGCAAAGGAGAAACCTGAGCCTTTTTCGTCCACCACCACCTGTGAACATCCAAATAATTACTATGCCGATGCATTGGTTGTATTTTCTCCTCCCTCCCAAAAGGCCATCGGCTACGCACAAACGGCACGGAACGCGACCTCTCCGTTCACGCCGGCCCAATTCCGTTGCAATGCGGCATGGGACTGCCTCTTTCGCGTGAGTTAGAGTTTCGCGTCTGTCCGGGAGTACCTGTATGCTAATTTTGTATCGTTGTCTAGAGCTAACGTGGCGCAACTAGGTAAACTCATCGTAGATCCTAGGTAATATGACTTCAAAATTTGTTTGTTTGAAAGTTTTTTTATGTATAACGGGGCAAATGAGCAGACTGCCTCTTTTCATAGCCACATTATATGAGTAAGTTCACTTTAATAACTTTCGTATTTAGTTGCCTTAAAATCACTGGTATCATATCTATGTACGAGTATATCACTATTGTATCAATAATTTTGAACGTTGTAATGTACTAGTAATGAACAAAGATATCTGTAGTCTGATGAAAAATAGGTACTGCCTATAACCAACTATCTCTGTTTACTATGTCGTCTGATGGAGGGCAGTTCAAAGACCTTATGTAGGTGAAGGTTCCGCCGTACCATGGATAGCCGGTGACTATACGCAGGAAGCGATTTTGCACTTTCTGGAAATCGCCAATTAGAGGATCTTCAGTGAGCGAACACTACGCTGGAATATGACAATATCGGGTTCACGTTTAACAAATGCTGATAAATTTATTTCTATCCATCACAACTCACCATTGCTAAATTTTAAGTATTAATATTTATTATTAAAGTATAACACTTTTGAATATTTCTACTTTGTATTGTCGAATACCATCAAAATAACTGCATAGTTTCACGCTACATAGTTGCGAACTGTCAGACATTTGAGCATCCATCCAAATCTCGTTATAGACGGATTAGCTGTCGTCACAGTATTCGACCGCTCGAACACCTAGTTGCTGGTCATCTTATTTCGGTGCTTTACATCCCACGTACGTACGGACGTACGTCATATAGTTTCAATATAGATTGTTATGTATTACCAAGGGGACTTAGCACTTAGCATTTCGGTTTGTGAAAGACGAGTGATTTTAAACGAAATAATATATCCCCACCATGATTCAATCCTAGTGGAGATGGGGCACAGTAGCCGAGACACCTTGGGTGAACCCAATTGAACAGAGGAGTTGGTGGCTCTTTGAACCCCTCTTATGAGAAGAGGGAACAAAAGAGGGAAATGAGGGGGTGCTATTGCGCACGGGTCAGGGTGCGAGGGTGGGAACCTCAAACCGGAAGTTGAAGAAGAAGAACCGTAGTGCGGAACAGCCCCATCCGTGAAGGAGGAGTCGGCACCTTAGGGGATTGACTAGCCGTCGTGGTGCCCTCATGGTTTGTTGTCCCGGGGTACCTCACCAAAGGCGGCAGTGGTGGCAATCACGGAGTTTTTTGATATTCAGAAATATAATGTACCACGAGCCCCACACATCACTGAACCCCACCCAGGGCCAATGAATGCGTTTAAGTGCGTTTCCCCGCGTCAACAAAAAATGCGAAACAACATATGAGCTATAAACTCCACACTTGACATATGTTTTTAAAGAAACTTAGAACAAGACCTTTAATTATTCCCCACCATGATTCTAGCATTGTCGTGGCGGTGGGCCTGAATAGCCTTGGGTGTACCCAGATACCTAGAGTGCAGCCAATTGAACCGAGAAGGCTGATGATTGGCTAACATTTTCTAAATGGCTCCGAGTGACAGATGGTACGGCCGTGCCATCCTAACGGAACGGTCTTGAATATTATTTGTACAGATATATATTACAGTCCAAAGTAAAAAATAAGAAATGTTTTATCCCACAAAAACGTGCTATTGAAGTAGACTTTAAGCGAGTCACCGCGTCTCATAAATAGTTTAGTAATATAGGAGGTGTGCAGTAAGCACAGGCTACATATTTTCGCTTTAATATCACAAAGCATTCACGGAAGTTTTAAATTGTTTCGGTGAGTTTGGAGTGAAGCGCACTAACTGCAAACTATTATAACTACTTGTGCTTATAGCGCCTTGAATTTGAATCTAATTTGTAACAAAATAAATTATTTTACGAGTAATCATACGATCTCTATTTGAAATAACATAAACCAAACTTTTTATCCTGAAAAATGCATGTACTCTTGGGATGGATTTTGCGCTTGAGCAACCACGAGGCACATCTGGAATACGGATAGTATCACGTCTCCATCTCTCGATGTCCCCTTACCTGTACACTTGTACACCTTATTGCTGTGCTGTGTATTTACACAACACAGCAATAAGGTGTACAAGTGTGTGCGTCGACATGGGTGCACTCTGTATTCTTTACATCCCTTGTTCCGATACGAATGTAGTGAAATCAGGCGTAGGGTTGACGGCCTAACATGCTTTTTTCTGCAGATTCTTTTCGGATCTAAACGTATGCTGTGGAGGCGAAGAGAAGCCCAATATAGCGCTCGTCAGGAGACTAGATTTGGGGTCGAAATGGAGTCCCCCACTCTCCAGTAGCTGTGAGATAATATTCCTAATTTGAGAATCTTCATAATAGATAATTTAACTATTTTTAGCATGGCTAGAGAGAGGGCATGGTCCATCAACCCCCGAATTTGAAGTCAAGGGCAGCTCGCGCACGGTGACTAAAATAGTCTCGGTACCGACGTGAAAGAGTAGCTTACGCTTACAGACAAGGCATTCATAATTTTAATAAAATAAATAAAGGAATTAAGATTTTTGGCTGTGTATATAATTTTGCAGATGTCGTTCAAAATCGAACAATGCAAACTCGTATCCGATCGATCAGACATTTCAATTTAGACTTTTATATTTATGTTCATCTCGTGCCAGTTGCGGATGCGGCAATTTAAATTTTAGCGGACGCTTCTGTTTAAAAACATTACACTCAACATCATTATCCAAATATTATTCATCATCCTTATCATTTACCGTTCCACTGATTTACGTAGGCCTCTTTAAATAAACACCAAGACGACCCATCTCCTGCTAAACGCATATATCCCGGGCCGGCCACTGCTACTACTACTCTTTTTCTTTATAAGAATTCAAATGTTATCAATAGTACAAAATAAAGGGCGATTTATAGTACTTTTAGTCAGAGGAAATGCCATGCTGCATTCTAGCCGATTTGGATGGGCACGTCCTGGGAGGTTCCTCTCGCTCACATGAGCCCACCATAAAGTAACAGCAATGCTATCGTGTTTCATGCGGTTTGCAAGCGGCCGGTAGCCCATTAAAGAGGAAGATAGGAGGAAAACGCATTTGCGTGACAAAAATGCGGATGTCTCTGGGCGTTGATAGCAGTCAAAATACTCCTATTTCTTTTTAATTAATTAAATAACTTATTGTAATTAGTCAAATTTTTCGTAGTTAGAAGGATGTGAGCGTTTTGAATTGCAGCTGCATTGGCCCGGTACGATCGCGGAGGTACAATCCAAATTTTTTTTCATTATTCAACACAAATGTGAAAAATAATATAAATAGATTAAAACAAGGCATAACAATTTGAACACATTAAATACTGTCATTATTTTCTATCTCCTCTTGTGTCAAACTTATAAGTTTCGGGACTTTCGACGTTTTTTTTTATCATTGAGCAGCGCTCACCGGCGGCGCAGGCGCGGGCGCGGTACGCGCAGCGGTAGTGAGCATAGCACGTCCCGGTGCTGTAATTCGCCGCGCTAGCAATACGCGACACACGTTCTACACGAGCGCCGCATTCCTCCGTACTGTTAACCTACATTGGGTATGGTCGGGGCCATACCCAATAAATAAGGCTAGGATACATCAAGTAGTACGGGTAAACGCCATCCTCCTTATAATATAAAAAAAAACGCGTAAATTATTGTTGAATTTTTCCAACATTAATTTATATTTTGTCTCATAGGGGCTCCATATGATGGAATTGTTCTCTAGGTGGCTACGCACTAAAGCGTTATTCAATGTTTTAATTACGACGGTGCTGTTGAAATTTGCGCACTGTCTTAAAATAAAACTTGGATTTCTAAAAGATTTAGAACTTACTTTAGTGACGTGGTGGCTAAGTGTTAAATCTGGCGCCACTTCGAGACCTAAATCACGAATATGCGTCGCTCGTCGCATCACCGAGCTTCCGATCTGGTACTCATGGTGCAGAGGTATAGCTCACGACACTGTTCTTTGCGGCGTCAAAGAGCAGCTTGTTGGCATCGTTCCACTCAACCAGTCTATTGATGTTTTCCTGTAACCGCTAGCAATCCAGAGTTTCACCCAAAGGGAGAAACAGTTTGAGGTCATCCGCGAACAGCAAACACTTGGCCTCTGTAACGACATCCGGCAGGTCATTTATCATGATGATAAATCCAGCGTCCTGAGATTACTTCCCTGAAATGTAGGAATAGAGGATCTACTTGTATCTGCGTAAAACTTGTGCACTATAATCTGTCCTGTACAGATGGCTCCTCTCCATAGAGACGGCCGCTGTAGCCGAAATACCGCTAGGACGACATTTAACAAAAAAATCGTTCACGTCGATCAGATAATAAAATTATATGTTGTACGACATAGTATTCTTGAAAGTGATATACATTTTTTACTACAGAAGTTTTGACATTGTGTGCATACCGTAATGTGGGTAACGTTTAATTGAAATAATAGATAGGAATGTACATTAAATAAAAATATTAGCGTTCTACACTTCTCCTGCACATACACTATAAGTGTGCCAAATTTCATAATTCTACGCCTGCGCAATTCTCATAAAATGGGGTCCAAGGTTTTTGCTTCACGTTATAACATTATTACATTTTTAATAATATTAATATATTTATATAAACTCTTACTAAATGTCAAAATAAAAAAATAGCTTAAGTGAATCGGGGAATGACAACTATTTGAAATTTATTTCTGAAAATATTGCTTAAATTGTTACATTGAATAATATGAAGCCTTTCTTGCATTTCGCTACACAATAAGTCTCCATCCTAGATTCATATTCAATGGTACAATTTGATTCGAAGAGCGCCTTATTACGAACCGATGCCTTTCGTCTCAGAAATTTTCTTCCATTATAATTGACTGAGGGTTCGAGTAACTGGACGTGAGGGCACTTCTACATTTCGTTCGTTATATCTATTTTACCACAATGAGAACTGTATTGTAGCATTGGGATGTATATTTTTATTTATATATAATTTTTTTAATGTAGCACAAAAGTTTTTTTATATAGTACACCGTGTTAAGCGAGACATTACCTTTTCCCAATCCTAATGCTAGTTGATAATAATAATAATGTGCTTGAGACTTAATTTAGATTACGGTGCCCATCTCTCCTGTGCAAGAATTTGTTTACTTGAACATGCTAATGTTAGGAACTACTGGCCAGAACTGAAGAATTATTTATGTGTTCAATAGTCCATTTATCGAGGAAGGCTATAAACATATAGAACTGTAGTCACGCGGATCAAACCACTGGGTGGTGGCAGTTATATTATAATCAGAACTGAATGACACGTCAGTATGATACGAACGGAGAGATGAGACGCAGAATCTTCTTGTATGATATCACCATCCACTGCCTGACTCCAGATTGTTATTACAATGAATGAAAAATCTCAGTATCAATTTAACCACACAATCAAACTGTGAAAATGCCAGGACGTAATTTAATAGGTCTAGCACAGTGTCTGAGAAAGTAAGTAGCAATACTTACTTTCTCAGACACTGTGCTAGAACTCATCCCATGTAACGTACTACTATAAAATTTGCAAAGGACACATAGGGAAGATGTTCAAATTGCGAGCGAAATGGTTAGAGGCAGTTAGCCGAATGGCAATTTGAACATCCTTTTAAATATAGTGTAATGCTGGTTCGACATATTAATCCTCATCTAAACAAGGCGACTCCTCGAATTTTTCTCCGAACGAAAATTAGTGGGAGCTTTCCCTTTTTGGGAGCTTTCCCTCGAATTTCCTGCCCTGCTTAACAAAGGACCAGAAGTGGTTGCTCTTGATCCAGGAAAAATAGGAGTAACAGTGTCCACAGTGGTAAAGCGTGCTGGTGTGTCAAACCAATTTAAAAGAATTTATAAACAGTTTTTAATTTTCTAGTGCACGAAATTGCTTAATATTATCGAGTTTCACATATTTTTGTGGCTATGTATATCCGAGGCAGCAAATTGTTACTGCAAAGGATAGCTCACTGTGCGAACGTTCTATTGCATTAACGTTAAATACAGATTATTGTTGACAAAGAAAATAAAATCGATACTATAGGTTGCAATCCTGATTGTTATTATGGTTAAAGGTATTTTTAATAAAGTTTCTTTCCTGTGCCAAGGGTTTCTCTCCTGTCTTGTCGGGTTGCCAGATTGATTTTTGATACCATTTCTTTGACATTTCATTGACATTGAAAATTGACGGAGATTGAGTCATACAATAATCTTATCATCATCCCTTAACTTCAATATTTCTTATTTTCTACGGATGAATGATAGTGCAATAAAAAAATTGTGAAAATACTGTAATAGAAAGTAAATTTTAATAACCAAACTATATTTATTCAAGTTTAACATGAGTTTTCATCAAGAAGTGACAATACATTCAGTCAACTTTATATCAAATTCGGATAATGTTATAAGAAATCCGCAGTTCTATAAGAAAAATAATTATCAAATTCGGAAAATGTTATAAGAAATCCGCAGTTTAAAAACCAATCCACCTCTTCCTATACATTTATTTTTCAAATAAAAATAGGACCAAACTGTAAGTTTTCTCTTTCGAGTGAAAACATGATCTCGAAAATCATACCAGTTGTCAAGGGTTACGAATATTTTTTTATAGCTTTTAAAACATTTCTTTCCTCAAAAAACGATTCAATACAATTTAATGATTTTTATTTGTATCTCATTCTCATATAGGCATGAATCTGTCCCATCTCCATCTGTGTCATCATCAAGGGAGGTCCCATTTTTGTTTCCATACCTAGTCTAGTCGCCAGACGAGCACACCTACTGTAAGCTGTATTGCTTGTCTTCTCTTCCACAGTATAAGCTGCGATCCGAAACATTTTTTTTCGGAACGCAACTCCTTAACATATTTAGTAGTATTATATATATTTTTTCAATAATCGCTTCTGAGCTTTGGTGGATATAGTCTGTTTATAGTTTTAAATCTCTAGCATAAGAATGAAACCTGAAGTGTGTGGAACTATTGTAATTAAACTTTGCAGTAAGGCCATGACATTCCTTTAAATATTGTTTCAAACTCTATCGACTTATATTAGAAACCAGATTTGCATAACTGAGTATAATTATTAAGTTCCGCTGTGAAGATTAATTGAAAACAAATTTTCTGCTGGCATACTAGAAATGCCTTTAGTCACTACTATTGCATTATAAACGTACGTACGTCATTAGCTAGCCTTATCTGTGTTTTAGTTTACGATTTCAATCTTTTTGATAAAAAGTAATTTTATTTCATTTATTTTTATTTCCAATACTGTTTTTTTTGTAACTTTACAAAAAAAAAATAGTTTTACTTAATTATAGGAGAGTCACGGATGCTTTAGGAGGTTTTTGTGATCTGTCCAAAGTTTTTACTCACCTCCCCGGTCGTGCCGGCCCAATTCCACGTCAATGCAGTATGGCACTTACCGGAGGTAGGTGCTATGCTGCATTTGTAAACATTTGCTATTTATCCTTTGAAAATACATGGGTACTATCAGTGTGGCTCTTTGGACGAGAGGAAGAGAGAGATACGTATCGGCATAGTTGTTATGCGGACTTTCATGATGGGGTAAAACGATGGAAGTGGTAAAAAGGCTCCAATGGTTGTTTTGCAATCCTACGATGAAGAATGTCAATGAATTTTTTAACAGTTGCCGAGAACGGAGTTATAAATCGCAAACAATGCAAATATAATTGTGAAACTTACTGCAAACAAAGAGGGAAACCTGTGGGTCCTATGTACTTGGAAGATGTGTGTATTGTACTTCTAAATATCACTCACTATAGTACTATTTAATGTTTTTTCGTAGCGTTGGGGAGCAAACGGGAAATCTGAGCCTTTTGATCACTACCCACGTCCATGGGCATTCGCACGATTATAACGCAGCTGCGTTTTCTTCCTCCCATTATTAAACTCGTTGCGGGTGTTACGAGTTTAATGAGAAGTAAGCAGCAGGAGTTGGAAGTAATTCCAAAGTTAATATGCATTCCAATTCCAATTGGCAGGTTGATAATAACGTTTGTATGCCTACTTGGCACTTGTATTGAACCCCCTAAAGCAGTTTAGTCTGTAGTAGAGAGCTTAAAATCTATTCGTTAAAACATACATACGCCCAAAAGTCATTACACTCCTTTTGAGATAGTCGGCGAAAAATCTATTCCATCTTACTATCACTATTAATTTCTTCTCACATCAATTGTATTTATTTTCGTAAACGATTCACTAGCAACATTAAAAACGTGCGACTTTAAATCGCAGGTTTTTACCTGATTTAAATGAAAGGTATAATTTGTGCTTCAAAAACTGAATAAGATCGAAACGAATTTGGATTGAAATTTGTTCCAGTGGATGATAAATCGAGTAAAGTTGTTGTTGTTACTGTATTGCAATAGGACTAAAAATGCCTCGTCTTTTGATGACTACCGACGTCCATCATTTCGAGACTACTAGCGACGAATTCTGCGTATTTCTGATGCACATGTGTTGCCCTACTTCCCTTTTAGGAGGACATCTTCTAGGAGGGCCTAGAGTCCACCTGAAGTTCATGAAACTAACGAAACCCGTCAGCGTAACTATCACTTTGGGGCAGTATTATATGAGTGAGATGTGCCTCTCAAGTCGTGTCGACCCAATACGGCTATTATGCAGCATGGTGTCCTCGTACTACATCATTTGAAAAAATATGGATATACCTTATATAAAGCAAAATAAATATAGCTCACAATTTGATAATAATATAAATATTTGTATTTTCAAATAAATTAATATTAGGTAGCTGCTCGCTAAAATGATATCATGTATTTACATATATAAATGTAACATTTTTGTACCACCTACTTATGATTGCAATAAAATCGAGAAAATTATAATCATTCTTAAACTGATACACAAATAGCTATGATTCGCAAGGCTGATGATCTTTTCAATAATGACATGAGATTGAAAGCACAGCCACGTTGAGACTAACGAAGACCTTTGTAAAACAAATAGAAGCAAACTTTTTCTCGCTACAATTATAATGGCATAAAAATATTCAAAAATACAATAATCATCTGACTATTTGAAATACGAACAACTTGACAGAACATTTGTAAGACTAGGTACGAGTAGTTGCCGTTTCAAGTCAAGTTCAAGAAAATATACACTTCTACAAATAGCAAAACATTTCAATGGGATTTACTTTCACAAAATATAACAAAACGAATTTTCGTGCGGGTTTCGCCCATAGAGCAATCTGCGAGGTAGGTTTAGGTGTAAAAAAAATTAAGGATAATAATTTACTCACGGATAAAACTGCGGTGGGTCGCTAGTATTACAATTAAATGAATCACTTTAACATAAAAGCTCGCTAAGTTTCAGTACCGGGTACAGCTACTTAATATTTAATTTCTGCGTTAATAATATAATTAATAATTGCCTAAGATTTTTCTTAAAAACTCAACTTAGCGTACTTTTAGAGATATCAACTTTTAAAAGTAATAACTTAAGTGTAAGGACACAAAGTGGTAAGTTATCTAAATACCATATAGTAATAGAACTACAAACAACTTTTAGGGGCAGATAAAGGACATGTAGCAATTGCACCATAGCAAATACGCAGGACCACACGTTTCTACTAGTTGGCGCACACTGTTATTATTTATGTCGTCCCAGCCGAACTTCGGCTACAGCGACCATTTCGAGCCATCTACGCGGGACATGTTATAGTGCACAAGTCTTTGCGCTGACACACGAGCACTCTCTATTCCCTCATTCTTCTATCCCGATGGGAAGGCAATCTGACACGACCGGAGAGACATCGGGCGCAGGACCGACGGCTTAACGTGCTCTCCGAGGTACGGGGTTGTAAAACACTAGCGACATACCGCGACACCCCAGCGTCCAGCTGGCGATGTTCGCGGATGACACCGCACTGTACATTAGATACCTCCACAACTACGGAGCCTAACTACTCGAAAAAGCCGTCACCGAACTCGGTGAATGGTTCTTAAAATAGAGAATAGAGGAGGCCGGCCTAATTAGATAAGCCAAACATTAAACGAGCTCAATTATCATTATCCACGACACTGCAACTCAAACGGCATCGTGCGCGCGCCGTCCCACTAGAGTGGAGAGGGGGACCGCTTCCCCCTTTTCGGTTCCAAAAATTAATCACTATAGGGTACGCCCACAATCACCTCTTCCCATCTGCGGGAAAAGCCCTCTTTTCCCGCTTTGATTTGACCCCCTGGCCTGTCCCCCTATCGTTTCCCTAAACCTGAATACAAAAAAGTCTTCGTAGTCAGTCGAACTGTTGAGGCTGGACTAGCGCCGCAAACCAGTATTGGGTCCCTCCGAAAAAAAATAAAAATAAATACGGGGTGTAGCACCGCCAACTTCCGAACTCCGGAAAGTTATTAGTATTAAAAAAATCCTAATAACACTTTTGGGATGGTCCGACCTGGGGTTCGAACCCGGGACCTCACATTTGTGGCTGAACATGCTTACTACTAGACGAGGCAGTTATTCTGATTATGATCATTAGTAAGTAAACGTTGTCGACGTGTTATTGTATGTCAATATATTTATGTACTAATTATTATATGAATCCCATACTCTAAAAATGTTAGCCAAATGCAAATATAGTTACAGATATTTTGTTTTCAAACACTGTTATACCCTCCTGAGTGCAACGGTCACTCATATAAGTAAAACATTTTTTTTAATCCAGTGTGTTAACCATTATTTTCAAATATATTGAATTGGCAGGGAATAATTCAAGAGGGTTGTAAGATGTTCTTGAAGGTATTGTAGATGATTATACTAGTATTTATGTAAATTCTACTCCTAAGGATAGGAAACGGAGACATGCGGGTGGAACCCCCGGGCACGGCTAGAATTCTATATATCTAAACTACAATAAGCTAAAGTTTCGATATTGAGCACAATTTCTTTTTTTATATTTGTTTAGGTGTACTTTGATGTAATTAGTGAAAGGGGATTCATAAGTATAGGGAGGAGCGCTACTTATGCGTGCCTTCTTTTGGAATGTAATAGAAGCTGAGCACACTCACGCGGGATATGAAGGTAATTTGCTAAGGCAAATACTTACAGAAGCGTAAGGAGGAAACCTGTTGAATTACGGACTGTGCAAGACGGACGAGCTTCGTTAGCGTCATGCTGTTTCTTATAACGTGTGTCTTCTTCTGTGTCTAAACGTCTACTTTTCAAAATAATAGAACGCCAGAAAGTAGTTTTATGTGTATGCGTGTGCGCGTGTGTGTGTCATATTTGAGATCCGCATGAATGTAGTGCCCTCTGGAGGAGGCCTATGTAGACGTCTTCTAGATGCTGTGACTGCTGATTATTTATTGATTCTATTTCATAATTCATGTACTGGTAAAAAAAATATTGTGATGTTGATGTTACAGAGGTTCTAATTATTCCATAGAGGAATTTTTTTCACCTGCTACAGGAAAATATGCATTACACTGGCATTATCAGTATGTAAATTATATGTCTAAGATAAACATATGTATCTAACATATCACATAACATATATGGACACTACTACTGGTACTGAAAGAAAACCATGAACACCATCACATAATACCACCGTAAAGTGACATCGTCCGTATCGCGTTTCGTGTGGTTTGTGAGTAGTCGGTAGCCCACTGGAGGCGGGAGGAGGGCAACGCATCGGCATTGTAATTATGTGGATGTTCATGGGCGTTGGTAGTCGTAAAAAGGCTTTGAATTCTCGTTTGACCCCCTATTCTATAAAAAGAGCCGTAAAAAATAATGCGAAAGGTAAGTGCATCTGAGGACATACAGGCAGACGGCAATGATAATATTGTATTAAAATATTTAAATATTAGTAGAACTGGTAAATAGACTTAAACAGAGACCTATCAATACGCTACCCTCACGAGTTGAGGTGCAGCGGACTTTTCTTGTTAATAACAGCTAAACAGCTACAATGAAAGTACTTCTACGGATTCTATGGCGGTTTATTTAATTATTTGATCAGCCCGACGTTTCAGAAGCTTTACAGCAACCATGGTCACGGGTGGACTGAGATGACAGATGTCCCGATATTCCAAGTTTTTAAAAGTACCCGAAGAATTATAGTCTTAGTTGTTACGATTAACGCAAAGCGTACTTATTATATCTTGCTGTATTGATGTGTTATGTTTACTTTTTCATTCATGATAATCTTTACCACTGGATCCAAAGCAGAGGGAAGACCCAGCGACATTCTCTATTGAAAGTTGGATGTCTTTTAATTTCAATAGCCTCATGGAACATCTTCGGAAGGAATGTGTTCCTTAGTTTATCAATTTACCAAACGTAATATAATGGCAGGGGCCAACTTCAGCATGCTCACAGACTGCAGATTTTGTAACACGTCGGTGTTTAATATCGGCTATATATTATTTAACGCGAGTTCTTATAGATCTTTTAGTTTACCCTATATAAGAGAGTTCACAGTCACAATCAAGCTTGTACACTCCTGCATCTTGCAGAGGGATATCGCATTTCACTGATGGTAAGAACTGACTTACCTTCTTTGGCGGCTTTAAATAAGTTTTTATTGAGGCTCGCTTGAGAATTATAGCCAATTTTATCAGTAACTCCTTCCAAATATATTAACATTGGAGGTATGCGCTCGACGGTGACTGGTTTCACTCTGCTTCTGTGAGAGTGCGAACACGGGAAGTCCGAAGCTTGTTGTCTCGCAGAACTTGCTTGACATGTTGTAGTTTGGTATCCAGGTTTTGCTTGTCACAGATGCCTCGCGCTCTCTGAAACAAAGATTTACCCACGGTAGTCAACTGTATTGGTTGGTGATGAGAATTGTCGTTTAGATACCGATCAGTTTGGGTATGTTTTCTATATACTGTATGACTGAATGTGTTGTTGAGATTACAGGTGATCAAAACATCTAAGAAATCTAAATAATTATTCGCCACTGTAAATTGTATTTTGGACTTTATACTATTTAGATGGTTAAGGTATATGGTTACTTTATATTTAGTAAAATTGTGAAAGTATCAACACACTTCTTGGAGAACCTACGTTTTATTGGCGAAGTTCGAAGAGCCAAGTCCTCCAACTACGACTACAGGGGATACTGGTGTAGCCATCGCTACTCCGTCTACTTGTTTGTAGAATTGATGATTCCACATCATATGGCTATACTTGAGGCAATGTTTTAATAACTCAGCATATTCTAGTGGTAGGTTACTATCCTTCAGCTTTCCTGTTGCTATTGATATACACTCCTCTATTGGTAAGCATGTAAATAGGACTGTACATCAGAACTGACCATCATTTCATTGTCATAAATATGTAGTTGTTGTATCTCTTCGACAAAGTGGTATGAATCCCATGTAAATGCTTCAGTGAGTCCACGAAGTGGTTACAGGACTTACGCCATATATTGAGCCAATTTATAGGTTGGTGAAAAAATAGTAGAGGAACAGTCTTGTGTATTTTCGGCAACCCAGTTTTGGTAGCTTTATAGCGTAGCTATATAGGGAGCACGCGAAGGGACTAGATTTTTAACGTACAGACTCAATGATTCGGAGTGTTTTCAATGAGATCACTAGTACTTTTTCAACGCTGTTAGTTGAGTCGGTTTTGACATTTTTGTACGTGAACTCATCCGATAAATTTGTTCAATTTTGTCGTTGTAGTCTGTCGTATCCATTATAACGGTGGTATTACTTTTATCCGCGCGAGAAATCTTGTATTGTTGAAAAGGAATATTTTGGTACAGAGCTTCGTCTTAAAACTGACGGTATATCTTGCCCTATGACCTTCGAATCTTCCTTCATAGTATTATTTTTGTACAGGCAATCCTACATTTGAAATAATTTCTTCAAGCGGGATTTTTCAAGGCACTGTAACAAAATTTAAACCAAATTCCAAAGCCTTCGTAGTATTACTATCAAAACATTGTTTTGACAGATTGACAACTGCGCGTGATGGGTTAGAGCTAGTGTTGATGGTCGACGTATTGTTCTGTTTGACGATTGAACGTCCGTTTAGGTTTCCGAATTTTCATTTTTTTCTGTTTTTGCACGTAATATATTTAGATTGTTCACGCTTATTCAATGTATCTATGTAATAACTAAAATCAAAAGTTGTCAATACTGTATTTATTTCGGCAGTTATAAATTTTATTTTATATTCAGCTACATTTCAAAACAATTTTTCAAAAAAAAAAATGTTTGTATGCATAATGCTTGAATGGTTTTTTAATGTTTGCTCGCTACGACATAGTAGAGGCTAAGACATTCACAGCGCACGTAAACCGAGCTATACCTATTTATATGTAGCTCTACCTCGAGGATATGTTTTGCATCAATACCATCGTAATTTGTTATATGTCACTAAGTGCATCGATAAATACCGGTAATTTGAAAAAGTTTAATTATATAATGTCATAACTCTTTTGCCAGTCATATTTCTGTATACTTAAGCTGAGGCTGTTTTTTAGTATAGAGCTGAAAACTAGTAACAGAAGGCTTTCGACGACTACCAGCCAGTACTATGTGTACTGGCTGGTCCTTTGATTGTAATACACATTTGTCACCCTCCTTTCCTCCTTTTTTATAGACGCGGTGATACGCATGCCCCGCTCCTCTCTTCTGACCCCCCTCTACTTATAGAAGGCGTACAAAGAGCTGCCCTCCGATTCAATTGGCTTCGCTTAATGTGTCTTTACTGGACCCCACTACCACCACAAGACCTGAACCATGGTTGGAACCCTCTTTTCTTCCTCCCCTAATAAAGCTTATTTAGGTGGTCGCATCAGACGCCGGTCCCTTATGAGGCACCAGCCAGCCGCCGAGCATTGTCCATTACTGATCCAGGGCGTCCCACAGGCGGGTGATGATACCCGCGGGATTGTAGTGGGTAATGAATTAATCTGCGAGTCCCAGACACGCATCATAAACATTTCCCCATTAAACCAAAATAAAAATGAACTAAAGATATATTAAAATAGTTAATTTAATAGACTATTTTAATAAAATAACACTTCTTACAATAATACTTTTTTTCATCTTTTTTTTATGTTACAAATCGCTAACCTTTTTATAGGACCTAGATAAGAGGCGTATGTCAAAAGGATCAGCCGCTAATAAACGACACATTGATGTAAGTAAATTTCGTAACATATTCTTTCAATTCTTTATACGAGTACTTAGAATGGTAGGAGCAGGAGAAACTTTCATACCTTAAAAAAAAGAAGTGACCATGTTTTTGAATTCAAATAAACCAAGCAATATAAGAATGGTAACGATACAGAGGTCACTCCGAACAGCCTGGGTGTACCCTGTAAGCGTCTTCGATTAAAAGAAGCATGTGAGTGATATGAGAGATTTCAATGAACTTAATGGTATTTTTTACTTTGAAGAAGTAAACCAAGCCATTTAATGACAATTGCTGAATACAGGTAACGGTATGATAAGTTGTAATTGAGATGTGTTGCTCGCCTTCTTTATTCATTAGGGTTGTGAGTTTGTCGAAGATGACTGGCCTACGCGTGCGTAGGTATGTGACTTGTACAGATGGGAATGTGACTTGTACAAAAACGAGCGAAACATCATGTTGGACGGCTTCGAGCGGAATATAGTGGGCCCAGTCTATCATCAGAATCATCAGGATTTGTTCGCAATAGAACAGAGCTTTAGGCAATTAAAGACATTTGTGCATACATGGCACACGAAGAGGAAGGATAGGTAACGACATACCTGCATGGAGATAATCAGGACTAACGAGGCCTGTGACAACTTCTATCTTTGTGGTGACAGGCCCCAGAAAGGGGAAAGTGAAATAACGAGGGGGCATTTAAATAACGTGTAGGGAGCCAAGAACTGCACGTTGAGGAACAGAGCCGGTGAGCAAACCCCCGTGCATCTCCCATGATTCGCTCCGTATACCGAGAGGTGGGTCGGAGCATGGGTAGAGGTGGGTAAGTGGCCTAAGCATGCTTTCAAACAATTATGTCATGAATACTACTGGCAGCAGATAATGTAACGCAATAGGCCCCAGTTAATAATTAAATACGGCGTGTAGTTTGTAGTTGCCATGACACTACATCCTCCAATGCAACAGAATTGGGCCGGCACAACCGGGGAGGTACCTCTCGCTCACTTTATACCGATGTAAAGTGACAGCCTCGCTGTCCGGTTCGAGTGGTTTGTGAGTAGCTGGCGACTCATTGCGGGAGAGGTCATGATAGGAGACCATAGAGAAATCGGCTGCGATACGATGGATGATAGATAAAGAAATAAAAAAATCCTAATAACAATTTTTGATGTCCGATGTTAAAACCACGCAAGACCAAAAGGCCGTATGACCGATAAACTTTAGAATATATACAAAAATGCATCCATTCATCTTTACCACGCCAACAAGTTATAAGTAAGGCAAGCTTAGTTCGTGAGCAAAATTTTGAAACGGTTGAAGAATTGATTGAGAAAATACTCTCCCGATCAATCCATACTTACCATCAGTCAATGTCCACTGACTTATTGTAATCTGAAAGGTATCTTAGGAATGTAAAGAAAATAGGTAGCGCCGTGCTTTCTTGCAGCTGAATGGATGAATAGTGAGGAATCTCTCGCTCACAAGACTCCACCGTAGAATGACAGATATGCCGCCGCGTTACGTACGATTTATGTCAAGCCAGTGCCAGTGTATACATATATATATATATATATATATATATATATATATATATATATAGATGTCATGTAACAGTGCCTAGCCGAGAAAATAAATTATAGCTTACATTTTGGTGCCCAGGGTTTAATAGCTTCAAAAGAAATAATTAAAATCTGTTCATACTTTTAGAGATTTTCAGATAAACAGACCTGCAAACAAACAAACAAAGAAACGGACAAAAAATAATAATGTTTATATGCATTGGTGCATACGTCAGGATGACATATGGGGGGCTGTGTTACCATCCTAAGAGATGGACTCTACGTGAGTAGTATCACAAGTATTATGGCAAGATTTAACACACTACAGAGGCACACACTTAAATTGTCCACATCTTATGGACTTTGGGGCGGTACTGGATATTGCCTAACACGGACATCAGCTGTGACAGCTGTCATCATGTCAACATAAGCTTTAAGACATATTCTGTATGTGGGAATTTTAGTCAGTAATATCAATCTGCAATGATATGGATCTTCAGTAGTTTCCGCCTAAAATTATATTATCGCCTTGATTTCTAGACTTTACGTATGTTTTACAACTTAGCGGACTCTTCTTGATTATATATCCGATGTCAGCAGATGTTCCAGTTTTTTAATTTTTATACGTGATCTGAAACTCCTTATCATCCTGAATATTTTTTATTTTGGCGTCTATTATATACTTTTTATGACTTGGCTGGTCCCTGAAAGTACAACATCACGTTTTACTTTCAAACAAATGACATCCTATAGTACGCCCAGGCTTATTGGGTATGTAACAAGAAAGTTTCATTCAAATCCGTGCATTGCTCGTAGCGAATAGCGTGTACAAATAGACAAAGTTTTTATTTCAATTTTTGTCTTGAGTCAAGTATCTTTATCGCACCACATTATACTTGAGTTTCAAAAATATATAATGTTTAAGAACACCTTTTTAACTATTTTATTATGAAGATGTAATAAAATTAAGAACCCATCAATAGTAAGTTATAATGCCGAACAAGTACATTAAAAATTATTATTCCAAAATGAACACCTCCACCTGAAGCTACTCTGTACCTGAGTACATAGTAGCTGTAGAAAAACGTTTACGCACTATAATATATTATAATACCTGAATAAACTTTTCGTAGTTGATGAAACTAAAATAGGTAATAAAATAAAGAAGGGCTCTCATGTGTAATTATTGAAAGCCTCCATCAATTTTAATAACAAAGTTTTTGCGGCTGGCAGCATCGATCCGCAATTAGGGAGTTCCTCGTATCAAATTGGGTTATTGGTTATAAATCTTGGCAGTTATGAGACATCACGAAGATAAATAAATAAAGAAATAGTAGTACAAGGTTATAATACATATTTTTGATTTTCGACAAATATTATCAATAACCTACTTCTACACATACTTATTATAAAACAAAGTCACTAAAAGTTATCAGTCTGTATAACGGGTATTCATGCGGTTTTCGGCCATGGATAGAGCGATTAGTGTACAATTTATGCAAGCCCATGAGGCTAAGCCCCGAGGCCCGCATTCTTCTCAGTGTCGTTTGATCCCCCACCAGGAGATACATATTTGATCGGTCGGAAATTCAAAAACTTCTTGATGGTATGTGATAGCATGTCATACCATATACAATGATAAAAAGCAGTGGAGGTCGTCCGATTGATAATGTTGATTATGACCATGATGATGATTATTACAGTAGGAGATTAAGCCGCAATCATATGCTGTTTCATTTGTATTTTGTTGTACATAAACAACAAAAATACATACCTATTTTGATAAGGTTTGCTATTTTTTGTTGCATGAAATAAGCCAGTATTAACATAAAAAATATTTATAACGAAATAATCATAAAAAATACTTAAATGGGCTAGAGCCACGCGTAGTGGATGTTTTTCTAACGGGGCTTTGTATACCTGCTCCATCCAAAAGATTAATCTATTTTTTTATAATTTTAAGTGAACTCTTCAATTGCTAACTGTGAAAGATATACAGATTAAAGTAATCGTCAATTTTACATGTAGAGTCATCGCTCTATAATATATAAAAAACTTGATGTTTTTTTATTCTTCCTATTATTTCTGTGCAGAAATCAATCCGTGCTGCTAAATCGCGTTTTTGAAGCGTTCGTACATGTGTAACGTGAAACGGGTCAAGCTTAATCTTCTGGGTGTGCGACCAGCACATTGCCACTTCAGCGAGCCTATTCTTCGCGTGATATCGGAAACTTTTCTTCTCTGCCTTTAACTACGTTTTGAATTCTATCTGACAAAGAAATATCCAACATAGCACGTTTAACAGCCTGTTGAGGTGCTGTAAACTTGCTGACCAATCCTAAATTAAGAGGCCATGTTTCGGCCCCGTAGTTCATCACGGGGAGAACGCATTGGTTGAAGACTTTCAAGTTCTGTGACGTGAGACGAATCTTCCAGAATGCTGCCCAACACCAACTAAATCCTTCTATCGACTTCCTTCCCGAAGTTGTGTCTATCTAATTGCAACAGTAGCCAGAGGTAGACGTGTTCGTCTACGACTTCGAGGATAGAACCATCGACGTTGACTGGCCTAAGGAAAACGTATTTGTTGAACAAAACATTTATAGGGGGTGCTAAACCAGGTCTTGTCCACTGTTTCTATTGTGATTTTGTGTCTAGCGTACAGTTATGAAGTCATATTTCGTCCATTGTTAGTAACTGATTCAAAAAATTATCTGCATGGGCTTCAAATAACTCCAAACATTCACTTCAAACATCAATCGTGTCCTTTTTTGATCAACTAAAATCGTCGCGGAACCCACCTCGCAGACGCTTTGTGGAAACCCAATTCGTTGACTATGATGTTTTGGTTTCATTCATAAGAGATACCTATTACCTTAGTTCTCTCTCTTAAGTTTTTAATCTGCGGTCTCCCGTAACTGGATCAAGTCCTTTTTTAACATTTTCTTCAGTGTTGGACGTCGAAGGCTTTCCCGAGCAGGGTTTTTTTTCTAAACTCTCTCCACCACGCTTAAATTCTGCTATCCGTTTCTTTTTTCAGGAGAATGAGACAGAACAGAATCTCCTAAAGTACTGACCATATCATAAAGGATGGTTTTCTGTGATAGGCCCTTCTTATGGAGGTACTTAATGACGGCACGCTGCTCGATTTTCTCCATTATGAGACTATGTCCGATTGCTTTGTCAAAAAAAATTATCGCACGCGTTTCGGATTTCACACAAATAACTAGTCTGAACTGGACTAAATAATGTGGGTAGATTTGATGTTAAGAATTGAATGAATCTTTGTTAGGCCGAGTACTTTTTGATCCTCCTAGTATCTATAGATGGCGATTTAGGTTCATAATACGAGTAGTTGTATCTCCTACATTAATAAATTTGTCAGCAAATATTTAATGAGGTATTTGGGCGACATTTGGTCAAAAATAAAGTATGGATTCCATACTTATTTTTGATCAGAGCGTCGCCCAAATACCTTACTAAATAAAAAAGTTCGCTTTTTCTAATGTGTTAACTCCATGGCTCTGCAAAGCCCTAGGTTTTTGTCACTTGTCCTCAAGCAATAAATATACACAAATTTACTAGAATCACCATAAAAGATTATGTTTGTGTTAAATGAAAAAAAAAATTACCATATAATAGCTCACAATATACATTATCAAAAGTAATGCCATTCCAATCAGGTTACGTACGACTACCACTCTTACCAAAGTAACAGACGACATTCGGTTAGGTATGGTCCGTAAACAACTGATAGTACTGACTATGCGTGATTTCAGTAATGCATTCAACTCCGTGGATCATGAAGTGCTGTTTGGTTCACTTTAAACGTTTTGACAGGACGAAGGCAGAGAGTTTAAACTAATGAACAGTTCTCGGATTGGGGCAACATCTAGGCTGGTGTTCCTCAAGACGGTGTTTTATCCCCACTTCTATTTGCCCTCTTTATAAACACAATAACAAAATCAATATCGTCCGCATTCCAAATTTATGCTGATGAACTGTAAATTGATAGGCAAGCATCTCTTGATGAGCTGAATGATGCTATCCGCACAATAAATAATCCTCTCGAAACACATTTTATCATTATTTGGAGTCCAGGCTTCACGGATTAGCTGACTTAACATCCCTCCGGTGATCACCAAAACACCATATTATCTAAAAGAGAAATTCGAATTCCATATCCCAGCATGCCAAGAACTTAAAACTTAATCACATTTAAAAGTTTAGTTAAACGTCATTATTTAGAACTGTGCTCTCGCTAATTTTCTTTGTCTTTCATTATGTTGCGACAACTGTAGTTTATTAACAATATGTATGTATGTATCTATACTAATATGTATATATGTAATATTTATTTTAATATATTTTATAACAAATTACAAAATTTGTTTATATATTTTTAAGTATAATGTTATTGCATTTTTTTTTGTTTCTTTCATGACTATTTGTGTTTTCTGTGTTACCTACTCAGGCCTGTTTTTTGTTTTCTTTCCTTTTAACAAAGGTTGTCTGGACAAGGGATTGCTATACTGGCAATAAGGCAGCCTTTGTGCACATTAAGTGTATATATAAATTAGGATCATTTTATTGTGTGTATCTATATTTTTGTGTGCACAATAAATTATATTTTCATTCCTTCTTCTTTCTTTGTGACCAAATATAATTTTAGGTCATTAAAGTCAGGCCATAGAATTTAGGCCATAGAAGTCGGGTTTGTTTGGCTCCAAAGCCATACAGATATATTAAAAATAATGCTTAATTTTATGATTATTTTATAAAATATATTGTTATTAAATTAAATGTATTAAATGTAAATGTATTTCCATTTTTCTGTACAAACGCGGCTGATTCAAAAACATAAAGACGGAGTCAAAATTTTATGTTTTTTAAAGTGAGATTCACTGCGCTAGGAAATCTCTAGTATGAAAAATGACCGTAAACATATTTTTACGCTTTAAAATGCAAATCTCTTTTCGTGAAAATCCACCAAAGTATATTGTAAGTTCGTATTAGAAACATATTTTTAATTATAAGAGAGAATGAGCAGAGCATTATGGTGACTATCAACGCCCATATAAATACCGCTCAACCAGAGTCTTTGCAGCTGTGTAGCTCGCCTTTTCGACATTCGTAATGTCACCACACGGTAAGCCACACTAAACGCGACAGCAATGCGGGGTTACTCAAAAGATTCAAACCAGGTATATGTGGACCCATGCAACCCATGAACCATGATGGCTATTTTATTTTGTTGACGTGGGGAAGCGCATTTACGCACCTTCAGCGGCCCTGGGTGCTGGTGTGTATTGCTCGCGGCAAATTATAGTGCTGTTTACCCATTACAATCACCGCGAGTGCCATCTTCGCTGAGGTGCCCCTGAACAACAAATCATCAGTGCATCTCGACGGCCAGTCAGTCTACTAAGAGATATACGCATCCTCCATAGCAGGATTGCCCGGCACCACCGGACAACCCCGAATTTGGGACTTTGCAATGGGGTGAGGTTCCCATCGCTGCCCCTTGCCCCGTACGCAAAAGCGCCTCCTCCAGTTTCTCTGTTATCCCCTCTTTTTGTAAGAGGGATAAAAAGAGCATCTTCTCCTGTTGCTCTTTTGTCCCCTCTTCTAGTATTGGTTACAAAGAGCATCTCCTTCGGTTCAATTGGCTTCGCCGGGTTTCACCCCAGGTTACTGAGCCCGCCACGACAAGGCTTGAACCATGGCGGTAACGTGGCAAAATTCTGGACTAAGAGAATTTAATGTTAATCGTCATCGATACGCTAAGATGAAAAATAAATATGTAACAATGCCCCGGCTAAAACATATTAAATATAAAAAGCATACTAGCCAATGATAAATAAATAAATAAAACAATAACTAAACAAATAAATAAATAAATAGATAGATAGATAGATAGATAGACAGACGGACGGACGGACAGATGGACAGACAGACGGACAGGCGGACAGACAGACAGTATCAGTGTACATATCTATCTTTACACTTCTAGTGTTCGCCCACAGATAGAAATTCCATCTCAATTATAAAAAAACCATTCGAATTCGAATAGTGTTTCACTGTTAAACTTATTTTTAGATGTTTAATAAAACGAAATTTTATACACATAGATTTATAAAAATATCTTTGTAACTCAACAGTGTCACAATTTTATAACACTGCCAATGGCTTTCTATTTCGAATAAGCTTCATATGTATTTTATGCTTTTTATATTAATTTATTAAATTAACACATTAAAATAGTAAATTATAAATGTTATATGTAGTAATAAAATTTTGTTTTTCTTAAATGAGATATTAGTAGTGGTAGGCGAGACTAATTGAGTTATATAATGTCTTACCTTTTGTTTTGTAGTATCGGAACACTTTTCAGTTATTAGCCCAGATACGGCCATTTATCTTCATCTCAGTAAAGTGCTACCCACGACGTAAGTGCTTTAAATTATGTTTGCTTGGGCTATTTTCTTATGTCTATTTCATTTAAGCCCGGAAAATAGAGTTTATAAATTTTAGAAGTAAAAATATGAGATTTATGTTATGATAGGTTTTTTGGAAAGGAACCAACTTCACGGAGGTGTTGTGATAGTGATCGGGATCGGGACCTGGGAGACCATTAAAATTGCCATAACTTAATTTATTATAAAATAATGAAATATATTCAAGTATTAAGACAATTAATGTAAAATAATATTTTACGTGATACAAATATGTCTAACAAAATAGGTCTGTCTTCGTAGCTGCGCCATCTAACTTAGAAAAAAAAAACTATAGTAAAATTATACATTTAAACAGTAAAGGAATATGCCATACATGATTCAAGAACAACTCGGAAATATTATGCAAAATACATGTTTTGTTCAACTATGCACTCTACAAACGGACATAAAAAATACAAAAAAGTTAGTTCAACTTTTTGTATTTTTTATGTACGTTCACAAATAGTATACGATTTCCACGTCGAAGTTAAAGAATAAGCCAACGATGTTTTAATTGAGAACTGCAATTTTCCGTAATGTTAAGAAATAAAATGAAAATTTGCAGACAATTACAGAAACGATACGTGGTTGGTTAATTCCTTCAATCAAAACATGTGCTGTTGGGTAAAAATTAATGCTTTCGCAATTATAATATATAAATATAAAAATAAAACCATGCGACACCATTTATTATAACTTGTAATAAACGTAAAAAATAGATTTACTTCTTTGTAGCGGACATCCCATAAGTAGGTTTTGAGACAAGTTCTATGATGACAAAATAAAGGTTTAAGTTTATAGCAGACCATCTCTCATTACGAAGTGAAACTCCTAAATTTTTTAAACAAAATTGCTATCGCAATAAAACTACTTGTACGGATTTTATCGTTGTTTATTTAATTATTGAACTGTCCCGACGTTTCAGGAGCTTTACAGCAACCATGGCCACGGGTGGACTGTCAAGACATCAAAATTGTTATAGACTTATAATAATGAATGATGAATATATTCCTGCTTTCACCTGGTTCAGGAAATGCCTAAGTTTTAAGGATCAAGGACCATAGAAGCTGACAAATAAAATTAAATAATTAAGAACATACATTATATCTATAAAAAGAAATATCAAAACAAATATTTTATAAGCAATTCTCTTCACACAATCATAACAAAGCCGTTGGTTTCACATTCATTTCATTTTCTAACTTAGACATAGCATGACTGATTTCTTTCATCGTACCCCCAGCCTCCTGCAGCCAGGCACAGTGCACACCAATATTCACATTTTCATTTACAACGTTAAAAACCAAGAGGTCTTTTGTTATTGGTCCAATAAAGTTTATTGCGCATTTTTTCTATTTATCTTGGGGACCGCCGGTCTATACGTTTTTAGCACTTAATCTATATTGAGTAAGCTATTTATTAATTATATTATAAAGAGGAAGCAATTACGATTGTTTGTTCGCTTTATATACTCTACATATTTAGGCTAGGTATCCGTGTGAAAACTTCGACAATAGGTTACATTGTAAATTGTACACGCTACGAAATGTATTGTCCACACCTCCACACATACAACATATGTGTGTGTGTGTACGGCAAGGGTATCAATCTTTATTTTGTTCAATACCTGTGTAAAACCGAACTTATTTTTATACCGATGTAATAATTAAAATACCTATTCAATTTAATATATAAAAATTACAATAGGCTAAAGGATCAACCAGACTCAATAAGCCCCCAATTGAATTAAATGTACAGCTCAGAATATGACCATTTGCTGGAGAGATGTCAGAACGTGAAGATTGATGGCGCTGTGAAGTATCAGAACATCCGAACTGTGCTGCGAATTTATCATCGCTAACCTGAGCTGAACGATTTAGTGTAAATCTGTATTATACGTTGCGAGAATATTGAACTGAATTATCACCTTAATTTTTTAATTCAGTAATGTCGGCTTTATCATTATCATTGTCAGCCGGACTACGTCCACTGCTGGATATACGCATCTAAAATGCTACTGACTTCATCATCACATCAGCTACATCTACTGCAGGACATATCCTCATAGAGTAAAATAGGTCACTCAATCCAACCAATGGCTCCCTGCCACCTTAGCTAAGTCGCGGTTGTGTTACTTACAAAATATTTCGGTTTGTTTTAGTTGACTTCATTTGCTACTTTGCCTCCTAATACTATACAAAAACGAGTATTGAACATTAGCAACTAACAAAAAATGGGCTTCTTAGTTATTTTGACTATACCAGCTCTATAAACTGAATATTGTCTCTTCACTGCGTAGTATAAAACAAAGTCTTGTCTCACTGTTTATTAGTCCCTTAAATCTAATCATACGATTAGATTCAAAACTACAGAACGGATCTTGATGCTTGATGATGATATTTAAATAGATATCCACATTCAAAACGAAGATTCATATGCAAAACACATACGTAAATAAACACCTATATTTGCGGCAAGGGGCAAACGAGAAATGAGACTCTCCTTTCGCTATCACCAACGCCATCATTATCCTCCTTTCTTCTACTATTCCAATGTCACCGGTTGCTCACAAACCGCAAGAAAATGACGAAACATACCAGTTAATTTAGGCATGAAATCGTTAATATTCATACCACATTCATGAACATGACTAGGAAAGAAAAGGTCATTATGAAGCAGGAGCAAATTACAAAAGCAGATCAGGATTATACTCGGCGCCGCAGTATCTAGATTAAAATTATTCGCTTCGGGAACCCACTCGTGCATTATTCACACCTGCTCACCCTAACTCCGTCACTATTGAAGTGTTGTTCTCCTTCTGAATATAATGAGCTACGAGAAATCAAAGCGTTCGTAAGGGAATATTAATATGCGAACGAAAAATTGAATTGTAGCTGTTACTGTGCGTAGGTATGTAAGCGAGTGGTACCGCCCCGATCGTGCTGGACCAATTTGAAAGCAACGCAGCATGGCGTTATTAAAATCGATCAACAGACTCAATAGAAGCATGCACTCTTTCCATGGGGAAATTCTTCACTGCCAGTCAGTTCAGTTTCAGTTTGTCTTCCAATGCTAAAAAAATTTGGTACCTTACGAAGCCAATAGCTCAATTTACGAACAACTTTAATAGCTTACGAATAGTGAACGCGAAAGTCTATTTTATTTGTGAATCGTACGTGTGTGATAACACAAAAACTCACAGAGGTTAGTCAATAAACTAGTTTTGATGCTGTATACACTGTTTACACAGTAATAATTAATAAATTATAAACTATACAGTGTATACAGCATCAAAATTGTTGTGATATAATCACATATTACTGTCGTAAAATAGTACACAATTAATTCAGGAAGAGGTAGTACCATGCTGCATAGGAGGAGGTAGTGTCGTGCATAGTGTATGACACTACATCCTCCAATGTAACGGTATTGGGCCACAAGGAGGGAGGTAACTGTCGCTCACATAATACCATCGTAAAGTGACATCTTCAGTGTCGCATTTTGTGTGGCTTGTGAGTAGCCGGTGGCCCATGATGTTCATGTGCATCGGTAGTGGTAAAATGGCATAGATTACTCGTTCCCCCCTATATTATAAAAAAAAATGATGTCATGTACACAGACATTCTGATGTTTTGCTTTTGTTCTGTGTCTTCTTTGAAGAAAACTCATTACGGTCGTAAAGAGTGTTACGTCGTCTACTTCGTTTATGGGTTATCTAGTACAGCCATGCCATGATCACTTGACTACTATAATCACTGCAGGTCAATGTATAGACGATGTAATTTATGTGGAAGGAACCTCTGTAACAAATTTAAAGTTCCTTGTTATAGTAGTTTCGGCTATGTGTTGTCTGTCAGTCAGTCAATCACACTACTCCGTAAAGGAGGAGGCTTATATAAACAGAAGTAGGCATAAAAGTTACAATATAAGAGTATTTTTCAAACATTTACCATACATTACGCTTATACAATAATATTAATAATGGGCAGTATAAAGTGCGTGCACTTTCAATTTCAAACAAGAAACAAATCAGCTTTCACTGTAAGCCTTTCTATCATACGAAATTTAGGCGAAAATAGTAGATACCACTTCATCTTTTCTACATTTTCATTAACTGCAAATACAAAGGAAGTATAAAGAAAAAATGTATTCTAATCCTTCAAACAAATGTTTAAAACGATGAAATATACAACAATTTGTTTTCAAATAACCAAGGTTTGAAAATAAATATTGCATATCATTTGAATTTAAAGTACCCACTTAGCGAAAAGTGTTTCTTTGTCAGCTGCCATTTTCTAATAATTCATCCATGAATATTCTAGTAAAATATCTTAACTAACACCACGGTAAAAGGCACGACGTATAAAATTTTGTGCTTGAAGGATAAAATATAACTCGGAAACAAATATTTTTATTAATGAATCTTAATTAAAATTCAAACCGTGGTTTGGTTTTATCACATGATCGTTAAACACAGCTCAGGGGTTCAAACTTCAAAAAGTTGTTCCTAACAAACACGTATCGAGCTATCTGAAAATAGCCAAACTGATCCCATCTAAACCTAGCGTCATATTTTTATATATATGTTAACTCAATATCATCATACATTTTAAATGGTTTTTACAAAGGTGTCTCGTTATACAATAATAACTTTATTAATCTCATGTTTAGGGCTCACGTTACTACACTGCACACGTTAACACAGTGAAAAAGAGTCTCCATAAACCTTTAGTAATTATATCCACATATCTTTACATATTGATTTATCGTTTATTATAGGAAAAGTCTGCAGAATGTTTCACATAGACTATTTTGTATAAATTCCGCCAACTTTATCGGGATACCGTTATGCCTAGACTGGGCGGAATAATGCTTAAGTTTTAATCATTCCATTAACAATTTAGCTAAGGCTTTGAACGTTGTAAAGAGTAATGGGTTGCGATTGAATTCAATGCTCCAAAAGCTGCCGCTAAACATGCTTAACTTTTGATGTCTTAAGTTTACGCGAATGTTAGACATTACAATAAAACTACTTATACGGATCTTATCGCGGTTTATTAAATTATTTATGTAGCCCGACGTTTCAGAAGCTTCACAGCAATCATGGTCACGGGTGGCCTAGTAGTGGTGAAACGTCGGGCTACATAAATAATTTAATAAACCGCGATCAAATCCGTAAAAGTAGTTTTATTGTAATGTTTAACTTTTGGTTAATATAGTCCTACTAATCATATAGAAGTTTGTATATATGTAAATATGTATAAATTTTGGAAGGAAAAATTACGCAAAAATTATTGAGCAAATTTGGATAAAATTAGGCATGGATACGTATAGATTACAATCTGGATCGCAATAAAATTAATTTCATCTCGAGAAAAGTATCAACTAGTAACGATATACTTTAGGCGGAGGAAGAAGACGCAGATAGTATCAAATAAGTATAGAGAGGAAAACGTGAGGAATGCATTCAAGATCATTATTTCCCGTTTCCGTTACGTAAACACGTACGTTACGTGGGTACGAAGTGCTCACATTAGACGTTGTTGTGTGTTAGCGATGAATCTTTCACTTACAACATATTTTCCAGTGGACGTGGAACGTTTCATTCTTTAGTGAATCCCCGAGGACGTCTCCTGTATATTCCGAGTATCTATGAAGATATGT
>JAFELO010010670.1:83252-106076 GCA_017140195.1 Eumaeus atala | reverse complement strand
TTCCTACAGGAGTATTATATACATAACAACTGCTATGTATATATATATAACAAGGTTCCCATCCTCGCCTCTTGACCCGAATATATACTACACGATTTTATAATTTTGTTTATTTTATTATGTTTGTGTGATACGTAATTCTGTAAGTTTTCTTAATTTTACTCATATTAGTACTTATTTATAAAAAATGACTCGTATTATTTTTTTCCATTTTCTTTTTTTCACCTAAAATATGTTTACATTGAAAAAAAAATACAAAAATTGGTTATTTTGAAAATCTTTGTATATAGTGATATATACTTTGTATATAGTGTATACATGTGCCAAAGCTCAATACAATATGATGGAAAACCTTGAATTTACAGATTTTTGATCCGATTCTGACCCAATTTTTCCACTGTGCACAGTCGTGTGTAGTTGGCACTCACAATTTTTATTTAAACTTCAAGACTGAGTTTGTCAATGTTACGGCTAAGTAATATTAAAAAAAGACTACCATTTCTACGATTAACTACTTTGATATTGGGAATAATACAAATATCGCTGCTTTTTTCCTTACAATAAGTATTTACGTTAATTTTGAAATTAATAAAAAATGAAAACATCGAAGGCACACAAAGAAATCCAATATTTAATAATATATTTTTATAATTTTCGCATTTTCTAGCTTTTTAAACTTACAACATTAATTATTGTCATGTACAAATTATAATTGATCAGTCTAAATACAATTAATAATTAGTACTATAAATTCTGACAGTTTTCATAGCGTAACTGCTCAATTTTACAGCGTTTATCATTACACCTGATGAAAGAGCCTCCATAATTATATAAAGTCGTTTAATCAAATTAATATCTACTACTGCAATTTCAATAGAGCAGCATGAATTATAGAAAAACCTTCAGACTGTATTACCGTCATTAGAATTACCAGTACCTTGTCCTGGTTGGTCGATAAGTAATCCTAGTCCGTCATTAAAAGATCTTTGTGCCAGGATTTTCTTTTCTCGTTTCAGCCTTTTTTTTTTCTCTGTTAGCTGACCATGTTTGGAAAGAGGTGCTGTAAAATATTCAAAACCATCTCCATGAATCGAATCCCAGCATATAATGTAGACATTCCACATTGCAGAGCGTCTTCATTTTCAGACCGCCCAGTCACTTTAGATAAATCATTCACTTGTCGTTGAGCAGCTAAATATATTGTACACGTGGAACCGGAAGGTGTATCTGTTAATACCTGAGCTTCTTTACTATATATCATAGTGAGAAAGAGTTCATTCTCCACCATTTTTATTTACGAATGTTAAGCTCAATAAATTAATCTAAGATTTTATTTCATTCACAATAGCTTTAGTTTTACAGGGAGTTTCTTTACTATAGATATAGGCTCACTAAAGTAAACATAGGAAAGTACCAGATTTTCCCAAATGACTTCGTCTATTAGCTCGTTACTTAATTTAATAGGCACAAAAGAAGAGATAAACAAATTTGCTCTAGGCTCTTCTGGAAGTGTCCGTTTGTACTGGCTTTTTTGTTTGTTTCGTTGTTTGTATCTTGAAATACGGTGGAAATATTAAACAGTTTCGTTCAATTGTTAAACTTCCTAAGTATAAATATTGTGCATTTATTAAATCTAAATCGATCAGGACACTCAATACTTCTTAATCTTTTAGAGTTTGTTGCAGATTTGAGTTTTCTATGAAATTTAAAAATATGGTTTTACTTTCACTGTCAGCCATCCTTAATGTTTTCACAACATTTCCTACTGCTTCTTCCTAACGAACGTAAAACCTGAAGATATGCATTATAGATGTGATCAAATCCGTACTCATAAAGTAGCATAGTATTTTTCCTTTTTTGTTGAATTCTAACAAGCCTCTAATGACATTCAGGATTTTCCACGTTTGCCTTAAGACGTAGATGGCCTGAAATCGGTTGTAACGTCTTCCAAACTGGGTAAAGTTACTAAATATTCGGAATCCAGCCAATTACTGTTGTACGTTAAAAGTACTTGTTTGTTTCGTATAGCTTCCGTCCATTGTTTTTTTTAATGAGGTGTAATGTGTCTTTAAGTTTCACTGATGATAAAACACATGTTGTCTTCATAGGTTCGTTAATTCACCGAACGAAAACTGCAATACCTACATTCAGCTGTTCTGAAAAATATCTACTTTCACGCACTTTGTTAAAAGAAAATAAACTAAGGAAACATCAGTTGAAGAATTGTATTTTTTCCTTACGTACAATAAAGACTCAATCTTCACGCTATGTCTAGCCATTTCTGGAAATAATAGTGTAGTGGTAGTATAATGGTGTCTGTGGACTTATCACATCACGTCAGCCTAGCCCTGCGCTAGGTACCGTAAGGACTTATGTTACAGGTACTAAGTCAATTGATATATATTTAATATTTTTATATATTTAAGATTTTCATTATAGAAATACATGTAATACATATATAAACATCCATAACCTAGGCGGGATTCGAACCCGCGACCTCTGGCGTAACACGCGGACTAACCGCTACGTTACCAACAGAGCCAGCCGGTCGTCTATAGCCGTCCTCTGTTGAACGTAGGCCTCCCCCACAGAGCGCCGACCATGCCGGGCGCGCATTCATCCGCCACCTTTTTTAAGTCGTCAGTAATTGAGAATTGTATCCGCAAGAGAAGCCTCGAACGATCCATTGGTTGCTGAGTGACCTTGAATTTGTGGACCAGTCCCACAGTGAGTGTCCACATTTCGGTTTCGGATTCAGTTTCGGGATATATCCATTTTTGGATTCAACACAAACGTCCGGTTTTTTTTGTGACCTGGTTAACCGAGAAGATTTAATAATAGGTTGTGCAATGCTGCATTGTAACATGGGTTGGCACGATCTGGAATATGTCTCTTGTTTACACGATACCGCTACTTTGTACTACTATGCCAACTACTGCGACAGCCGTAGTTTCATTTCGTGCGCTTTGTGAGTTTCCGTTGGTACATTGGAGGAAAAAACGTGTTTATGGGCGTCATAAAAATTATGATTGCTCGCTTGCATCCGATTATAAATATATTGCAAAAATATGTAAATACATTTTCGATAAATAAATCTATATTACCTTACAAAGATATAATATGATGCCGCATACAAACAATTCATTACCGCTGTAATGCTACAAAGTTACTGTTGTGACAGCTAGTTGTCACTAAATTACTTTGATATTTTTTTCGCATTTTGGTTACATTATTAAAGTTTCCATAATGATCACGACGTTTCCGAAAATGTTATATAGTCTATGTTCATCACTGATAGTATAGGACTCTAATGGTAAAACAATGTTCAAATCGTTCGTAGTTTTGGAGCCTATTCAATGCAAACAAACTAATAAACAATCCAATGTTTCCTCTTACTAATATTACTATCGATATAGACTAGCCGTTTTAGGAACGTAGCATACAGACAAATCCACGAGTCTATTGTGGGTTATTTTTAAGCTTCTGAAACATAAGAGAAAATATTGCCAAATTTCATCGGAATTTGTTTTGTAGTTTTATTATTGTATTACATGTATTATTATTTTTTAGTTTTAATGATTGACCAAGAAACATACACACATCCATCCAATCTTTCAAATTTATTATGGTAGTGGGATAAGATTATATTATTATATAGGTCCGGTTCAGACAGTGGCTTTGATTGAATTGTTACTTACTAGCTTATGGCAGTAATATTATGAACTAGCAGTACATACAGTACTGCTAGTTCACAAACAATTGTCTGGTGTCTAGAACTTAGAAATAAAGTAGCGTCACTTCGTAGAGGTGTGGCTTAACACACTTAGGTGTTGGCTAGGCAAATGTGTGGCTATTCGTTAAAGAAAGGTATTTTTAACATGGTTTGACGGATACTATCTTAGAACTTTTAATTAATATTCAGTACTTTTTTATACTAGATATATTCAGAAGTCAATAAGCCGTGACAAGGGATAATAATGCGACACATTTTTTACGGAGTAGTACAAGAGTTATTCCGTTTTTGGATACAAATATCCCAACCGTTTAGGTACTAGGGCTGATCCCAAGTAACGTAGGACTTGGCGATAGGAGGTGATAATCGGAAAATCCCTTAAAGAACCGATGAATTACTGGGTTCTCGGATGTTTTTGTGTCTAAAAATAGAGCAACAGCGGCCCTACAACTGTTAAGAGATCCGTACTGACGGCCATTATCAAACAAGCTTAAGCCTAAGCACAGGAAAAGAGGTGATACATCAAATGATTGAAACTTCACTCCCTGATCATGGCGGAGACGGTGCAAGATTACAGTGAATTATACAACCCGAAAAGGTGAAGGCCATTGTTAAACTCAGTTTAGTTAGAATCGTATTTTTCCAATTTAATTATTATTAAACAAAATCGTTTCAAGGTACGAAAGTTCCTCACGTGGGTCACGAGGTATAATGCTAGTATATTGCAAACTAAGTAAATGTTAGTAGTGTACTCATTCTTACAATTTTTTTCCATCGTAAATGTGCAATCTGAGTATGACGAGTACCGACAATCATAACCATCGGCATGACTTTAATGCAGATCCTTTCCTTTTCCTCTCCAATGGGTCACCGGCTACTCACAAACCGAACGAAACGCGACACTGTCATTTTATGGTGGTATCATGTGAGCTAAAGTAGCCCTGGATCGTGCTGATCGTGCAATGTGGCATGGTACTGGCTATATATAAAAAATATGTTCAGTCCTAGGGCAATTTTAATATAAATTTTTACTCTATCTCTCTCGATACAAATGTACAAAGTAGGAAATTTGCAGATCTCTTAAACCCGCTGAAGTGGTGAAATTATTACAAACAATTCCAAAGGCATGATGTTTTGCCAACTTTTTCAAAGAATTTACCATCCGCAAGTAAAGTTTAGGGAGAGAACCGCAAATTGCCGCCAGGTGCGGCGGTGCTCATAAATAAATGTAATGTCGTGTATTTGTAACGAAGGTGACGCAGTGAATGTGGAAATTGAACATGTTTACTGCATATCTTTATTTCCGTGTTTTTATAGTATGTTTGGAAGTTATGTGGAAAAGTTTAATCTTTTCATTTTTTTTCTGTGGCATAAGGGGAAATAAGAAATCGGAGCCTGTTGGTGAATACCGACGCCCGTGGACACTCGCAAAATTGTTACGTAGATACGTTGCCCTCCTATTATCCCCCTAATGGGCCGTGGATGGTAAAACAAATGGGTCATATAAAACTTTAATTTGTATGTGACAGTGCTGCATAATATCAAAATTGGGACAGCAATACCGGCGACCGGGTTGTTATCACTATCACAGTTACAAATTGTATTTGAAATTGCGCTTCGTTAACATTTAAACAAAATGTGTTGGAAGTGGGCAGTGCTTAGGGCAAGGCAATAAGAACACACTGTACTTGCCAAATTGTTGTCATTTCTGAATAGAGGCCGTTGCTCCAGCAGCTGGGATTGAATGACACCGTTACATATTGGTATATACCTTGGACAAAGTAAAGCTGAGAGAGCTCATATCCGTATAGTTATATATTACCCGATGAGTCCCAGAAAAAGGAACCAAATGGTTCAGAAGATTGCAATTACCATTTACCATTACAATGACAACGTAATTGATATAGGTTTTGTTAAGAAAGGTTATGCCCTACAGAGCCGATTAATTAAATAACTATACAATGATAGCTGATCCAGAAAATCATCTGGTTGAACGAGATCATTAAAAGAAATAATACATTTTTACACCTTCGTTTGGAACACTTGTTCAAAAGAATATTTTGAAATTATTCGTGGTTCACGGTTTATAACGACAGCGAATTCGTTTCTGTATTTTCACTCCTTTGTTGTCTAATAGAAAGGCTATTTCATTATGTGTAATACATAGTGTATAAAATTATATTTTGGTCGGCAGTCGTTATTTTTGTGGAATATGTTTGAATGAAGTATCATTTATTCGAGCTATAAGCAACCATCAACCACCATCCTGGTTGTGAAGTCCGATTCAAATGTAATGGAGCAAACTGACAAATGTTCTATAAAAAATTATGCAGAAAACATGTTCAATAGAAATAGAATAATAAAAATATTTGTAAAATTATCACACCATATTAGCCTGTCTCTGTGCTAAGTAACATAAGGAGTTGTGTTGAAGGAAATAGAACACGGGGATATCTGTACTAATATAAAGAGGAAACGTTTGCCTGTATTTTTTGTTTGCATTGAATTACTGGGCTGATTTGGTAAATCTTCTACCATAACAATCCCTTTTTTGTTTCCGCGGGGAAACGCATTTACACGCCTTCGCCGGATATGGATGGGCTCCAGTGGCCCATACAAACCACCACGAGTGCCATCAGTGTCGCCTTTGGGGAGGCGCACCGAAACTACAATTCATCAGGCCACCTCGACGGTTAGTCAGTCTCATAGGGACTTTGTAAAAATATGTTTATGTACAAGGTATATTTAAATCAATGCCTTCGAAAAATACCAAGATATGCACTGAGTGTTTCAAAACCGTCCACATGAAAGATGTGCAGCTGTCAAGTTATGCACATTGTAAGAACAAACAAATGTTTGTAACGTTGACATTTCAGGGAAACATTTAACATTTTGTACATCTTTTAAAGAGAATATGTATCGTAAAAATGACTAAAATCATGTATGCTCGTAAACATGGTGTGCTAAAGAATATGTTTCTGAATAATCACGAATGCTTTACGATATCAGTCCAATGTCAAATCGTATGTCTTGTATTGTTTCAAATCAATGGTTTCAAAACTTCTTGCAAATATAATCTTCTTTGTAAAAATCATGCATGTAAGATCTATTTTGCAATATAGTATGTTTGTGTATAATAAACGACGTTTTGAAATGACAGTTCAGCTTATAAGTGTTTAATTTTTCTCGTCACATGATCTCGTCACGAAATGACAGCTATCGTATTTGTCGCATTAGCCCATAGATGGGGAGGAAATGAGAAAATGATGAAACATGACGACAATGTTATGAGTGTCTATGGGCATTGGTAGTCGTCAAAAAGTTTTTTTTTTTTTGTTGGTCCTATATTATAAATATGATAATGATCTTGGTCTATAATAATAGTGACCTAGTATACACAATATAGTTAATGCACTAGCCTTTTGTATAGACTGGGTGGTGCATTAGCTGCGTTTCGTTAACTTTGCTACGAAACTCTTTGATGTCACATGATACATTCACGGGCATCGTAAAGACACAAACGCAAACATAATTCTATTATATTAATACTAGCCAACCACCCCGGCCTTGCCCGTTACAGTTTATAGACAAAAAGTCTTTCTCGGGAATAGCTCTAGGTGTAACTCGTATGAAAATCCGTTCTGTATATTTTGAGAAAATCAATCATTTACAAACCAGCTTTTGGCTATTTTGTATTATTACAAATTTATAACATTATAGAACATGCATATGTAATGCACATTAATTATTGAATGCGATATATTCACTGTGACAAGTTACCAAGTTAATATACTATTATTTAAAATAGTCTTGAATGTTGGGATATGAATATATTAATTATATCCTATTTTTTTACTAAATAGCCTGTCAAACAAATCGTTGAACGCATGGACACCTATATTACATATGTCATTTGACATATATAATTTATTTTATTATAAAAAAAGTATTATAAAAAATTTTATTATAAATTTTATTATTTATTATAAATAACATTGAATAAACAACAGTTTTACTTTCCATATTCAACATTAAGATTAAAAACACAGGAAACAAAAATTAAAATTTCTTTGTGTTCAAGTAAATACTAATTTCCACAAAATTAATCCAACAAGTAAAGAAACTTAGCGAAATGTTTAAGGAGAGGTATAAAGTGTTTTGTAAATTGTAGAGTTTAAGTAAAGTTAGCAAATTTGCGCCACGCAAAACGATAAAATTTATATCCGAACGTGGCACGTTCAGGAGACGGGTGCAAATACAAGTGTACACAATATCGATAAATAGCGGTACTTACAATCTTATTGATTTATCATCTTGGTTACTACGTTTGTATCAACAGGTGTACCATCTTACACTAGTTTCTTATAGAATAGAGGGGCAAAAGAGAAATTCGCCTTTTTACTACTACCGACGCCCATGAATTTCACATTCACATAATTACTATGCCTATGCGTTGAATGAGCTACCGGCTACTCACAAACCTCACGAAATGCGACAAAGAAGATGTCACTTTACGGCGGTATTATGTGAGCGGGAGGTACCTCCCCGGTCGTGCCAGACCAGTTCTGTTGCATAGGAGGATTTAGTGTCATGCATCATGCGTAGCACTACCTCCTCTTATACAGCTTGGCATTACCTGTTACTAACATAGTATGAATAATTCAAAACAGAGTAACTAAAAATTATGTATCGTGTAAAGTCATCCTGGGGCGTAGAGGACGATCGCTACAGAAATTAGGATACAAAATATACTACAAGACAGGTAAGTGATACTCCTTTTTTCTCTTATACGAACAAAAATTATAATTTTATTACATACACAAATATTCAAAAATATACTGTAGTTGCTTTTTAGAAAGGTAGCTTTTTTCTTATACTTGTGTTCAATAAATCTTGACTTATTCACCAAAATCAGGATTTATTTTCACAAATATAACGCCATCAAAAAGTTTATTTACTATTTAAAATAAAGAAAAATGTATATAAACACAAAAGAAACAATCACAATAAAATAACTGAGACTTATAATATAGTCATAATTTCTACAGAAGCTTTATTAAAGAAGAATACTTCAGTTACGAATGAATAACCACAAGAATAATAGTAGTTTCTTTATTAAAATATTGTTAATGTTTAAAAAAAGAATTATGTGAATTCATAGTGATATTTAGATAATACGCGCTCTATTTTGAAATAAACGCGATTAAGCGACACAGATCCGACACACATGGCAGCATAGCATAACGCGGAAAAACCATGACGTGTTGGTCTTATCGGGTGAGCGCTCACCTCACGCTGTACGCACAAAACTAAAACGGAGGAGTAACTCGCCATACAACGCACGCTTGAGCAACGCACACATTTCTTAAAGTTTTACTTCTGTACGTTCTCGTTTTGCTATATTAATTAATACTTGACGGATGTCAGCAGTCACAGTCTATTGTTTCGAGAATATGAGGCTCCATGGAAAGGTTCCTGTTCTGTCATGTTTATTGAGAAATTTTCATGTCTTTTTTTGTTTAATTTATTTCCATGTCCTCAGTCCAAATGTCAATTTTACCTCTTCGGGCGATGGTTGCTGGCACCTTTATTTTCATTTTCAATTTCACACATCATCAAAAACTTTTGACGATAATCAAAAACAAAAGTTTATTTATTACCTACCAATTTTTATATAATGACTTTCCATAATACCAGTTATAATAATTCTTATATTTTTATTATTTACTATTTGGATGATGTGTATCTTTAATTATTTTATAAAACTAGTAGTTTGTCTATTCCACATTTCATAGAATAACTTATTTGTATTCATGCCAACATCAACACAAACCAGTTGTAAATTATGATAGTACTCATAAATTTTATTTTATAGTTATTCTTTGGATGATGTGTTCCTTTCTAAATGTAGGTTGGGATAATTTTCTGGTGGAGTGAAAGCGTTAGTGATATTTCTCTCATTGCACCCAGCTGATCGGTTCACTGAGCTGGTACAATGCTCGTCGCGTGTACGTCACGGCTGCTCGATTTCACGGCTTCTGTATTTAACTGTAATGAGCATCGGCGTTTTATGGATTATAACGTCGATGATGACTAGTGGTCCACTATGAAATATATAACCTTTTCGTAAAAAAATCATTAAAATCAAATCATTGTATTGACATTTGAAATTTCCTTTACGTGTGTGCCATTTCTTTTCAGTAAAATACTAAAATCGCATGCATATTGTATCAAAACTTTTGCTTTCTGCAGATATTTTACATAGAATCGCTAGCTGTACCAAATGTCAAATTTCTCAATTCGCACAATTCCTGGGAAAACTGATAGGGTTTTCTTTTCCCATATTTAATATCTTATATAAATTTTATGCAATATTCCCGTGTCTCAATTTGGTCTTTTACTTTACTCCTCCGAAACGGCTTTACCGATTTTTAATTTTTATGCATATTCAGTATGTCTGAGAATCGGCTACTATCTATTTGCCATACCCTAAATTGATAAGGGTTGTTCATTCTTAACATTCTTTTTTTAATTTTTGGCCACTTTATATTTTTTTCCTTTTTTGAGAAACGGAGATAAGGTATAATTTTATCGAAGCTTAGATATAATATTTAAGGTAAAGGCGTAACAATTTACGCCTTCTCGTAAGTAGCTCCTTTTTTATAGTAACCATTGCAAAATAAAGATTTCAGAAGAAATCAAAGGGAGCATATCGTTGAATCATTATAATTAGTTGTATTCCGGTGACCCTGACTCCCTGTCAGTAGTGAACGAAGGTAATGAAATAGCCGGCACAGACCGCCATCTGTTTTGTATATGGTATTTTGCTTCCATACCTTCCGAAGAAAGGTAGGACTTCTGAATAATTGGACTGCTTCATTTTGAAGTATTTGCTTAAATCCCGCTATTGTTTACCTTGGCAAACTTTCGAAGGCTTTTTGTCGTATAAAAATATGGTTTTTGAATATTTATGTACAACATAGTGATTTGAAAGTTATTATTTATTTCGCTTTTTGACGGTATTGTATTGGGTAAAGAGTTGGTTGGTCTGTTTTTCTTAAAACAATTGTTGAACATTTGTTTAACAAATAAGTTTAATTTTTCTCATTACAACCAAATTAGGCCGCAGCGTACGTACCTTATGCTCAAACTATACAATTATATCTATAACGTCGTCGCGTTTCATGCGTGCTGTGAGTTTGGATGACCCACACGTGGTAGGAAGGAGGGAAGAACTGCAACACGTATGAATATGAATTATTCGGATATCGACGGGCCTCGGCAGTAAACAAAAGACATTTTGACCCGGAACACTAAATAAAAAAAAGGATATATGAATAAAACTCTTCCGTTACTGAGTGAGTGATTGGCTGAGTGAGAGATAACGCACAGCGGAGACAGCTGTACCTAGAAACCTGAATTTTTGGTACATAGGCTTCCATTCAGGATGTCAGTGAGCACTAAAAAAGTATTTTTAGCAACTCAACACTTAAAGGGGTGAAATAGGGGAATGAAGTTTATAATATGGAGTTTGTAATAATTTCATGTCGTTAATAAGTAGTGGCCCATTGGAGGGAAGGAGGAAAGGAAGGTAACATATCCAAATAGTAATTATGCGAATGCTCATGGGCGTCGACAATCGTAAAAAACTGAAATTCCTTGTTTGCCTCTATATTAAAAAAAAAAAAACAATTTCAGATATTTTTTTTTTTCATCCACGTCCACTTCAGGACAGAGGCCTCCCCTGTGGCGCTCTTTTTAAAATAAAACTGAATAATATATAATCAGATATCTGATAACCAATAAGCACGTGGTGATAAAACCCATTGAAATACGATCACATTTCTTTGTTTCACGTTTTAGCCTACAAATATAATAACTTGGTGATCACTTACTTACAAGTTGCCCAACAGCTCGTTTGTCCCCTATGCTATGAAAAAATTTAAACTAACAATCGCTTTTCCGCAGTTCTCACGCAGAAAACGCACCGCGAGACGACAACGATCTACCACCTCTGACTTCCGTGAAGGCTGAATGATGACCTGAGAACGCTGAGTCTCGGAGGGCATTGAATAAGCAAAGTGAATGAGGAGGTACTATAATTCAATTCGGAGGCGGGTCAGTCCTCAAGTGATCATGATTCCATGTCAAATCTGGAAGTATATAATTCCAGATAACTTTAGTGTAATTAACGAAGAATTGAATTACTTCCACTGTACCTATATAATTTAATTCCTGTAAAAATTATGGGGAAATATTATAGATGCCTGACGTATTATATAAGCTTCCTAGCCGATAAATCTATCATATCTATGTACTAAGCCGAGTAATGCTACCATATTATACACATTTCGAGATTTCTCGCTTTAAACTTATTTCAAAGCAAAAAAGTCCAATTTAACAAGTCTAAACTTATTGCACAATTGAAATAAATATTCCGATATACGCGTTACTAATGCGTATAAGTACACTATTTGGACAACGTTCGCTTATCAAAATTTATTTCATATAAAGTAATCGCCTACACATTTTATCCAGCATATCTGTTATGACGCAGACGAAAGCTCAAACCGTAAGTAAAGTGATAGTATATTTTCAATAATATTGAAACAAACTAGCCTCGTTTAAATAACTGGTTTATATTTTACAAAATCATGTTTTGGGCATTATTATTGCGAACTGACGCCCGTAGTCATGTGCAAAACTGCTAGGCAAATGTGTGGTGTTCTGTTCACTCCTTTTTAGAGAATCGGAGGCAAACGAGCTATCGAAACCTTTTTACGACTACCTACGCCCAGGAACATTAACATACTATGCCCAATGTTCCACGCGCAAACGCGCCTCCTCTGCTCGGGCTTGCTATTTTGTACATTTTTTAAACATAGAGCAGCCCCTGGCTCAACTGGCTTCGCCCGAGAGGGTGTACCATCTTAGTTTAGGATCATCATGAACTTTTTCTTCTGTCTGTTTGCGTGCTATAATTATATATAAAAACGTTGTATATACCTTCAAGGGTTAACAATATTGTCCCAAGAAAGCGTTAGAAATTGTTCATTGGATTGTTTAAATCGTCTACTGTCTATATGTATCTTATAAATAAAATAAATTAACAAGGAAAGGAACAATGGGGTCTACAAATTAAAACAAGACTACTGCATCATAAATGACGCAATTGCATTAAAATTAAAAAATCCCAGGATAAAATTTTATTTTAATTAATTTGTTGTGAAAATAAATTGGACTAGCTCAGCAAAAACAAAATATTTATTGACAATTTCCATTAATTTACAATATGGCAGTGTTCCATTTTCGAACAAACTCCGTTCCGCATTTAGTACGATTAATTAATTAACCTCAGTAAGCATATTAATTAAACAAGGGAATTTGTCAGTTACCAGTTGCGCAGGCATGATTCTAACTGCAGGTTATTTACTGTATATCAATCGTTTATATGAAATAAACCTTGCGTTTTCACATAGCTTAGGAATAAGTTGAATGCCTGTAAGAAAGAGTACATGAGTCGAATTTTAAATAAAAGGCAAGATTCTTTTTAAAACAAATATGTGTTACAACAAGTCTGGGAGAAGCATTTTACCAGTACTGCGCCATGTAAGTCAGCTTATGAATATATGCTGCAACTGTTATTCAACAGTTGTATCTTGTATTCCACACGTACGCCTTCGAACTCGACCGCGAACAGGGTCAAGGGGGTCTAGAATGGAGCTTCTCTCCCTACTGGAGACTTCTGGTTCAAGCCTTGTCATCACGAGGTTGTGGTTATGTCGAGGTTATATTGACCTCTCAGAATGTCTATGGGTTAGTAGTATTTTATTAAATTGGACATAAAAATAATCTGCTTCTTGTACTTGAATAAAGAAGTAACATAAAGTAATATTAAATATAGAATTAAAAAAAAAGAAAGAAGATATTAATTATTTATGCCCGACTTCTGGCGCAAAATCAAATAATAAGGTTTCGCACAGCAAGTGATGCCAGGCAGGACGCGTATGTCAGTCTTGATGTGAATGTTGTATAGGGCTATCCTTATTTTTTATGGGATGTCTTTCGTGTGTTGAGTGTTGTCATTCTGGCGGTAGCTGATCTGGCCTGTCGGATGGCGGATTCGGCCTGACGGGCCGTTGTGAGTTCGGAGTCTAGCACGAATCCTAGTTACTTGGCTGTCCTGCGTCATGATATTGCGATGCCCTGTGTATTAAGCATACCTGGTGTGGAGCGCTTTTTGGTAAGGATGATCGCTTGCTTAGTTGAATTGATCGCCAGCTGCCACATCTGTAGCCATTCCGGCAGGAGATCCATGTTTCTCTGAAGTTTTTTGGCCGCGTGGCGCACGTTCAGAAATACAGACAAGAACGCGGTGTCATCCGCCTAGAGCGCGGCGGTTACCCCGAGGGAACAAGGTACGTCCCCGGCGTAGAGATTATAGAGAGCTGGCGAGAGACATCAACCTTACGGAACATCTGCGCGAATATATTTCGTCTCGGACAAAACTCCATCTACTCTCACCTGGAATTTCCTGTCCCAGAGAAATGACGAATTCACTTTTATGAAAGGCTATTATTTTGGATTAATTTATATACTAAACTATAATTCCATAAGGAGTTGAATGCTTTTAGCATGTCGAGGATTACGGCGGCAACAGATTATTTTTTATTTATAGCCACAGCGAGCAAATTGGTTGATTCTAAGTGGTAGGAAAACCCCAACCAGTTGATTATAAGTGGTAGATAAGGAGTGAGTTGTCTCAGTATGAGCAACTCTAGGGTCTTTGACAGAGTGGGTAGCAGAGTTATCGGGTGATAACTATCTGATCTCCTACTGTCCTTACCCTGTTTGGGCAACATAATGATGTGGCCCATCTTTCAGCTAGTTGGAAAATGATCAGAGCAGATGCTGCCACTTAACAGTTACTGCATCGATCGTCTTGAAGAGAAGATGTCGCAAGGTCATATTGGGAATACTGTCATGTCCGGGGGTCTTTTTGGGTTTTAGCCCCCTGATGATCTTACGTACTATGATGGGTGAAAAGTGAAATGCCGCTGGAGCGATTTTTCCCGTGCCTGGGTCTTCCAGGTAAGCTTAAACTGAAACTCCGACCCGGGCGGTGTGATCGGAATTGACTGATGGGAAGGGAGTAAAATGTGCCTCCAGATGGTTGGCGTATATCTCCGCTCTATCTGGGGCTCTGTACCTTGGAGTGCCGGCTCCGTGGAGTCATTATCCATTGCCTACGTGGCGCTTTCATATTAGTAAGTGTGCGTGTTAGGGCTCGTAGAGCCGGGCATTCTTCGCCAGTCTCCTCAATTCTTATCGACCATTCCGAACGTATGGCCAAAAGTTCGGTTTTGACCTTCTCAGTGAGATTGTTAAAGCGAGCTTCGATCGAAGGGCAGCGAGTAGACTGCCATCTTCCACGGACAGTTATCTTCTTTTCGAGCAGCAGTTGTCCTTACTTCTAGAACTGAATTAGGAAGAGTTGCGGTGGCCTTCTTTAAGACGGTGTTGATTGAAATCTGCATCATTTCAACTAGTCTTTCCACGTCTTCTGCAGAGTTAATGATGTGTACGACCGGATAATAGGTCGGGGACGTGGGACCGTGGACTGTGTAGTTCATCACCTCTCGACGACCGCATTCGGCGACGAGGTGGCCTGCGATGCACTCTCCAACAGCATTTTGTCGCTGTTCGACTATTCGGAGCTGGATCTGCTTCGCTTCGAGGTAGAAGATCAGGACATTGTACCTGCACAGGGACAACTGAGGTGTAGAAACGCCTAATTCAGTGTGGGCAGTCTACAAGTGAACTTCTCAGCTGTCGTGTTGTAGCACGGTCGCCGTGCGGTCCGATGGGCAGTGCTCTGCATCGAAACTTCCCAAAAGTAGGATAAAAGTTCACTTCGTACCATCCTTAAATATCAGAGAGATTTTCACGCTAGCACTAGCTAATTTCAATTGTAACGTGGCCACTGCGAGAATTTGCTTCTACGAGAGAAAATCCTTACATAGGCTTTACAGAGTTGTAGCATATTTAAGCGTATTAAACGATGGGTCTGAAGTGTCCGATATACTTTTGTGAACATTCCTTGATAAATTAAAGTCTTATAGTTATACTCACATGAGTTATTTCCATAGTTTATACGGAAAGCGACTTTGCTTGTTGAAAAACGATGGTGTCTTTCTTGTACTTGATACGAAATCCGAAACCAGTTAGTTCATAATCAGCAGAAAATGGTAGTTCCATGTTGTAAGGCAGCGGGATTGTGCTGCCACTGCTAGGCCGCCTCTCGCTTGACTTGACATCGCCATAAAGTGACAGCTTCGTTGGGCAAACAGGTGTAGGAGGTAGTACCATGCTGCATTGCATTGGAATTGGACCGGCACGACCGGGGAAGCACCTCTCGCTCACTTGATATCGATGTAAAGTGACACTTGATACCGCTGTAAAGCTACAGTGTCGCGTTTCCTTCGGTTTGTGAGTCGCCGGCGATCCATTGGGAGAGGTGAAAAGGAGGGCAACGCATCGGCAAATATACTGATCTCCATGGGCGTCGGTTGCCGTAGAAAGGATCCGATTACTCATTTGTCCCCTTATGCTATAAAAGAAATAAAAAAGTCGGCTAATTTAAAAAGTAAACAAAAATTTAAACTTGTTTAATTAGTGCGATAATAAGTTTCCTGAATAAAACGAAATACGCCATCCTGGTGAGGTTGATGATGTTTTGATGTTTTTGTTGAAATTTAATTATTTTATCTGGATTTAGCAAACGTAAAATACATAGGGTTTTCGTTTACAAATCCCATCCATTTCGTTAGAAGATAAGCCCGCGCCTATGATAACTAGAATTTCACCGAATAACAATGAATCGTTCTTTGAAATGTAAATGCGATAGAGAAATAATGTAAAAATAATAAATAGGGGGGCAAACGGCGCCCATGAACATCCACATAATTACCACGCCGATCCGGTGCCCTGCTACCGCCCAGCCCCATTGGGCCACCGGCTACTCACAAACCGCAGAAATACGTCACTGAATGACACCTTACGGCGGTGTTATTTGCGCGAGAGATACCTCCCCGGTCGTGCCAGCCTATTTCCGTCCGCCATGCATATTGCATGACACACCCACCTGAGCAGCATGGCACTACATCTTTCTAAAAATGGGATATTTGTACTGGAGCCGACTGATTTTTAACGGTCGTGTTATTGCTGTATGGCATCAGACTTTTGTCGGCTATGGGATATCCAGTGAAAGTGTGTCTCACTCACATAAAACCGGCATATATTGCATTTCGTGTAGTTATATATAATATATTATCGATCCGTTATGTACTATAAGGTAGATTTTCAACACATACTTTAGCAAACTGGCGACAAAACTGTGAGCCTCTTGATGGCTGGGTCTCACATTTGTGAAGGTGACACAATTATAATACTCTGGCGTTGTATATAACTCAACAAAACAAAAATAACTGACGCGACATTACACTGCACAAAGCAAAACAGAAAGACGAAAGGAAAATAATTGGCTTACTTTCTATAAGAGAGAGATAGAGAGAGAGAGAGAGAGAGAGAGAGAGAGAGAGAGATGCGCACGCCATGAGGCTAACTACACTGTAGCTAAAAGTCTCGTGACAACATTTCGTATTTCGTATGATACTTCGCAACGCGCAATAAGAAACTTCGTTCCAATAAAAAAATAAATATTTACGGACACCAGGAGCCAGGCTGTTAAGTCGCCTCCATGTTTTCCTTAATTCTGTGCGAAAAATAAGTCTGTAAATCCACCTAATCTTGTCTAAAATTAACCACCAGTTGTGTTAATGAAATCCAAGTTATTTATTATTTTTACTCTGCCCAGATGGTTAGCTACACTGAGTAATAGAATTGGGGTTTCTACATTTTATAATCCAGATAAAAGGGCTCCGTTAAGAGGTTAATTAAATTGCGTTTATAGGGTTTTTCAGGATTATACAAGGGTGTGCTCTCCAAAAAAAAATAGTTGCAATGGCTAATCTACCATTATATTTAAAAATTTAGAGGTCCCTCATTGGTTTACAATATGAATGTATAAAGATTTCGCTAGTCAAGGAAATAGGTAGAGTTATTGTAAGCTGATAAAATAGTTTAATGGATTTGATTCCCAAGTCATATTTGATGCCTAGGAGCCGAAAAAATTTTTAGTCGAAGAACTACAATCAGAGTAGCTTTCCGACTAGCGAGGTATATATAGGACCATGTACGTTCGCACAATTACGATGCCGATGCGTTGAACTCACCAATTAAAAAAAAATTGGTACCTCGTGGCACTCGCGTTAATATGAGCAATCGCTACACTTATTGAAAATCCGTCAACCCATTCGGCTGTTGGAGGCAAAGCTGAAATCTACATAAATACATTTATATAAAACATAAGCATAGAAACTCTCAAAAAATATTACCCTTATTTTGACGATGTCAGGTAAAAATGATTTACAGTGGAACTGTATTCGAAGTCGAATGATTTACCTATAGTCGTGATCGAATTTAAATCTCTGGGTTTATATAAATATGTGAGAAATACTACATTTTGTGAAAAGGTGAAATAATACATTGCACGTAAACGGGGAAAACCGAAGTCTGGTAGTTTTTTTTTTTTGGCTACTTTGCAATTTTAGTATTAGTAACAGGCAGCACTCAGGCAGACCGGCTTTTATCAAATAATTATTGGCAACATTTAAACATTAGTTAGGTGGGATCTAGATCAAGTCTTCCGCACATATGGTTAGGTTTGCTATAATATATTATGCGTATAACAAGTAATTTGCAATATTCGAACTTTGAAAGCTTTCAAACTAGAAGCAAAATTAATTTCATTGCTTGGCTTTGCTCCAAGTTTTCACTGTTGTACGGGCGCAATCATGATAAAGTATTTCAGTAAACGAAATATTTTCGCGTTTGATGTATTTTGATTTGTTCATGCAAAATTTAGAACAGTTTTTTTAGCATTCCTCTCTCCTTTCATCCAATAGACGCAACTTAGATACCGCACAAAACTCGGAAACATAGCTGCAACGTTGTGGTGGTATCATATGAGTGAAAGGGCACCTCGTCGTGCTGGGCTAATTCAGTTTGCAATGCACCAATATCAATACCTCTAACTTATTTGTATATATTGTCGTATTATTGCAATTTAATCAGGTGGTACGGTCGCACGGTGGACATGTGTTCCGTGTGGCTTGTAAAAATCTGATTTAGTCTCATCTACTCAATTAAGTGACACCACGTAATTGTATATGTGTTTCGTATGTAAACGGTGTGAAATATATTGTAGTAATGATAGTTTCACAAATGCTACGTAACAATGTTAAATTGGTCGCAGTTCAGTCTGTCGGACAGTTAATGGTATCATTAATCTTTATATTATGACACTTTCTGTATGTTCAGGACCGCTGATATTTATACATAGACAGCTGACTTATAAGGAAATAGTTTAGTAAATATCGGGCATGACTGATAGTAGTTAATGCCACTATTTACTGTCTCACGGGACTCGAGCGTTAGCACATTAAAATATTCAAAATTATAAACCATCAAAAAATCAATAAGTTTAAATACATATTATGCGCTCTAACGGCATTCATGTTTATTCAGAAGTTACGAAAACAGCTGACGTTTTCAGGTAAGTCAGTGACAAACTATAGTGTGAGATAATATTTAAGTGCCCTTGATATGGCTAATCATAAGCTCCCTATCAGAAAAATCTGCAACTACGGAATGCATGGCAGACTGCTTCAATGGTTTCAATCATATCTCCAAAATAGAACTCAAAGAATAAGCCAATGACTTCATCTATAGGTGTTATGAAGCCGTCTCAGGCGTACCTCAAGGATCACATTTGGGTCATATTCTCTTTCTCGTGTTTATAAATGATCTTACAGAATACCTACACTTATACTAGCTGTGCATTATTTTCCGATGACTGTATGTTATATCTAGGGGTAAGAAATGTTGACGATACAAAATTAATACAGGAAGATCTGGACTCGGTTTTCAAGTTGTGTGTATAAACTGAACATCAATAAATGTAGTCATATTACGTTTACGAGAAAACGAAATACATTGAATTCAACATACACAATAAATAATATTCCACTCACAGAAGTGTCAGCTGTACGTGATCTTGGAGTTACCTTTGCCAGCAAATTGAGCTTCATTGGACATATTGATAACATAGCAAATATAGCTTAACATATAGCAGGTTTCGTGAAACGAAATTGTTGCGAATTTAAGAACGTAAGCACGTTGATGTATCCCTACAAAACTCTACTTCGGAGCATAATAGAATATGCCTCTTTTTTGGAACCCCGTCTACCAGACTCATATGGCTGGCTAGGTTAGAAACTTTACAGCGTAGCTGTACGAGATATTTAGCCTACAATGATAGGCAATGTTCAATTTCGCTTGACTATGAATCCTACAAAATTCTACTTCGGAGCATAATAGAATATGCCTCTCCTTTTTGGAACCCCCTCTACCAGACTCATATGGCTGGCTAGGTTACAAACTTTACAGCGTAGCTGTACAAGATATTTATCCTACAATGATAGGCAATGTCCACTTACGCTTGACTATGAATCCATCCTTTATTATTATTTTAAGCTTCATTGATCATCATTGAGCATCATTGATCGAGCGATACGTAGCTACGGATGCAATTACATTGTTTAAAATTGCAAATGGAATCATGTCAGCACCCGACACTCTCGGTCTTTTATACCATAGGCCACGGTCACGAGCCACTTGCACCCAGCGGCTCTCGGCCACCTTAACCAAGTCGTCAGTCCACGGGGTAGGAGGCTGTACAACACTCCGCCTTCCGTTGCGGGGCTGCCACTCGAGAAACATTCTTACCCATATGCTTATTTATACATGTATACACAACAATATTAGTCACTCAAAAAGTCATTTCAACTTGAAATGTAACAAGAAGTAAACTGATTTTATTTTTAAAAGTAGCATTAGAGCCAAAGAAAGATAGTGCCAACAGAAAAGTATAATAAATCAAATTGTCCAAGTCCTCTTATAATAATGTTACTTTCTTTTTAAATTACTAAGAAATTTGCTGCTCTGGCAGAAAATTATAATTTGTTAAAATATACTTAGGTATCATATTCCTTGTAGGTAGATACTCAGTCAAACGTACGGTGCTAGATTTATTTATTCTGACGCTCACAAAGCGATTTAATAATTATATTTTAAATGCAAACATTGTTGTTCCATCTCAATTTAGTAGTAGCTCCTACATTTATTCCAGAAAAAACGATTTGGAAAACAACTGGTCCATTCCATTAGTGGCCAGTGGGCCACCAGCTACTAACAGTCGTAGAAAGGTTCCGATCGAACGTCTGGGATAATAGGTCAATTGATGTATGTAGATTAACGTATATAATATACAGGGCTGTTCAAGAAAACGAAACATCTGTTTTAATGTAGGATTGGGTAAATTACTATAGGTACTGCATATTAGATTCATAAAAGCCTATTGAATATGATGCAGTTTCTATAGTTTTTGCATAAACTGTAGTTTTAATAACTGTTATTCGTTTTGTATGTAGGACTAAAGCGAAACTACAGTCACGAATGTAAAAATATTAGCGAGATCATGGCATAGCTTTAGATTTTCTTTTACATATTATTTACTTACTTCTTAGTTTTGTCGCTACTATTCATTTCAATAGGTTTTAAACCATATAAGGCGTCAACGAAATTTCAAGTAAGACTAATTAGATGTTAGTTTAGGATATATTGTAAATAAATACAAATCCCGTCAAGCGGGTCTCCGGCATTTAATATACAGACTGGAGAACGCGCACGGCGGATTACTGGTATTGAACGTGTTAAGAAAAGTTCTTATACATTTGTGTAAAAACTTTTTGTACAGAACTATCAAAATCTAATTAAATACGTCATTAACAAGTTTAAACTCGTAGCTAAGAAACGGTTGCGTAGTTCCCGCGTAATTTTGATTGTGGGTACTGCGTCTTTGAAATTTGTAAATGAGGTGTATTTTATGAACCACAACAAATAATGTGGTATGATTTTGAAAGATAAAAGTATTAATGGTAGCGGTCCCTTACATGTAGTTGAACCCAACTATTTATTCTTTCGACAGATCATAGACGTGTCGGGTGTTGCTGGATAGATCATTATTGTTTTCCGTCTTATGTGTAAGAGGTATATGTATGTATGTTCACATCTATCTTTTGAACTAACTTGGAGAAAGTTGTAAGAAAACTGAATTATAGACTTCAATAATTATTTCACACCACAATTAGTTTGAACAAAATACGATTGTACATTAAAAGATACAGGTTTAGCTGCTACGAAAGCCATCACAGCGAGCCCGACTCACAGGTTTTTAAATTTCTTTCAGCACATTATATTCATTATCGGCCCTTATCGGACCACTGGTAGTACTAGGCCTCCATCAATGAACGCCAAGACGACCGATCTCCTGCTACTCGCATCCCTCCATTCTCCATCTCCTTTTTCGCTCATACTATGTTTTATTTTTTACTCGTCATGTCTTCGCACTCTTCCCGTTGCCGGGTCGAGGGGGGTCCAGACCGGAGCTTAGCTCCCTACTGGAGATGTGTTGTTCGAGCCTCGTCAATACGAGGCTGTGGTCGATGCGGGGTCATGTTGACCTCTGAGTGCGTTTGCACATATGTTTATGTGCCTGGGCTATTGGTATCTTTGTGCGATCGGCGTCTATCCATTTGTAGGGGCACTCTCACAGGTCCCAGAGCGAACTGGGAAACGTGTATGGTTCCACTCCTGTGATGGCCCCATAGACAGGCACCGAATCGCACGCTGTGTTTATGATACTGTGTATTGGTGGCAAAGTAAAGGTCAAAGGTCAGACGCGAAAAACAGAAGAAAAGAAAGAAAAAGAAATAGATGGGTCCTGGCCGTGCAGTTGGTGTCACGGGAGAAGCGGCGGGCCGTATCCTTGCGGGAGCGTGGCAACGGGCTTGTCACGTCCCACTCGGTACCGCCCGTGCGGTGTCGGCGATGTCCGTCTGCAGCGTCCA
>JAFELO010010670.1:64705-81321 GCA_017140195.1 Eumaeus atala | reverse complement strand
GTTGTACCCAGTTGGGCAACACTTTGACGACGAGCGGCGGGTACCTGGCTTCACCCTTTTTTTGCGCGTCTGCGCTGGCCGGCGCCATTGTTTGCGGCGCCGCTGGAATGCGCAGGTAGCGCGCTCGGGGCCGGCGCCGCCGTCGCTTCGGCGAACGTAAGAGTGCGAGCGGGACGGGTAGAGTCCCCGTCTCTCTCCCTCTCTAACATTTTTTTGGGCGGCGATAAGGTAGGTGATGCACTTACCTCCTGCTCCCTTGGTCTCTTGTGAGGGAGCCTCGTCTCCTCATGTGTCTGCGGGTTCGGCGACGTCTCCACCGCCGACTCCGCTGTGCAGTCGCTCTCGTCGATGTGGTCGAGGACTGCGAAGCGCTGTCCAGCTCCATCTCGTCCCTGCTCGACGACTCCACGGAACTGCTGCCGCTTCCTCGCCTCCTCGGGCTTGATGGTGGTGGTGATATTGGGGACATGGTGCCCGTGCAGGGCTCGAGGGCCTGCACTGGAGTGTGGATTCTTCACCTGCTTATCTTCGAGGTATGCAGTCTGCGCGTGAACACTTCGGCGTCCTCACGGTCGCCGGGCGGTTCAGATGGCGGTGAACTGCACCGAAACTTCAAAAACTTCTCTTCACTTCAGATTGGTTAGTCACGCACCGCGGTGCGGACAATAGCGTCGGACACAACAAAGGCGGGCGAGCACAGTCGAAAGAAACGTCTGCTCGCTACCGTAGTTGAGGTCGAACTCTTTTATTTTTTTTTCTACATGTAGCATTATAAGATAACTGACGTCTATGTTTAGCTAGTAGGTGGCAGAGTTACTCCTTCATTGCAGCCTGTTCAGGCTCGCAAGAGTAGGGGGCTATCTCTAGCGTACGTACGTATAACAGCATATCTGCGTGATATGCTGTTTTCTCTTGTTTTCCGTTACGTGCACACCAGCGTTGAAGCGGTATGCCGAAGTAAAGAACAATTTGTAACAACACTATCTGATCGCGTAGTGAAATAAGTCAGGTTTCGTTATCTTAAATTAAAAAAAGAATGTCTGAGACATATAATTAAAAAGTAATATAATAAAAACAATAATCGCAACCCAAGTAGTTTTTAAACAAAGCTAACACGCTCAGTGAACCATCAATGATATTTATAAGAACGCGATATTAAGGTATTTACATACATTGTCTTCGTTGTCATTGACTTTATAAGCAAGAAGAGAGTTCTCGGTAAGCAGGCGCCAGCAAAACTTTCCTAACGTTAACTGTTCCTCCCTCAGACGTATGAATATATTTAGTCCCTCAGAAGAATGAATATATTTAGTCGCCTTTGTTCTATTTCCGGACGCGACCGAAGGTACAAAATATCACGTTACTCGTATATTCAAGTCACATTTCTGCCACCCCTTTTTGTGTAATAATAGAATTTTATTAAAATTGTATCTTCCGACTGGAAGTAAAAATGTGAAATTGAGAACAAAGTTGAAGATTGGTGGAGGCAAGGAATGTTTTAGTACACATACAATAATTTGGAAATAATTTGAAGTTAATCACATTTTTTCATTTCCTTTTTTTTAAATTCTTTTTAAGTTTATTACAATTCCCAGTGACATTACCAATTTAAAAATCATAAGTTTGGATAGCTGAATGTAATTTTAAAATTTGGACTTAGCTGAACGACAATAATACGCTTGCATATGGGCGTTGGTAGCTGTAGTCTCCGATATTTTGTTTCGCCCCTATACTATAATTAAAAGATACATAAAAGATACATACAATATATCATCCCTCGCGACATCCCCAAATGAACCATCAGAACCATTTCACTGTCAGCACACAACTTCCTATCTAGAGAGTATATAAATGTTGATAGGGAGGCACTATCAGAAACGAATTATAATTAAATTATCGGAATTATCTAAAGTACAGATTTTTTTATTATGATTACTAGTGATCCGTCCCAGCCTTTCCCGAGCATAAATATATACTAAAACCTTTCTCGGTAATCACTCAACCCATGTGTGAAAACCACGTCAAAATCAATTTAGTAGATTTTAGGAGAATCGATCACATATTAGACAACAACTCAATTAGAAGACAAATAAACTCAACATACATTATTCCCTGTTGTGACTGTATAAGCTAGTCTATCGAGGAATAAACACCTAGTATAAAATTCTACAATTGTTTTTATTTTATACAATAAAATATCATTTGCCGTCTTTTATTCCCAAGATGTGGTTTTATTCGAGAAAAATCGTTATTTTTGTCGTTCAACTTCATGTCAAAACTGTAGTTGGCGATACTTACTCGACATGCGTTCCCTTTTGAGGTCTGTTTGTCCTCTTGAATAAACATTAGATAGGACATTATGTTATTCTATTTTTTTGTTTATAATATATATTATGAAACATAGGAAGCTGTATTACTATGTATAATAGGAATGATACGAAGGAGACAGTCCAAAAATGTGTGGTCACGTAATGAAGTAAGGGGAATAAAATTTATAGGCTGTGTGGCCATTAAAATCCATCAATTTATCCGTAGAAATGATTTAATACTTCCATGTTAAGTGACACTACCTATAACGCCTTAAAAAATCACGTTTTGATAACAGTTCAAAAGGGTCATTACATAGAATTTTCAACATGACATTGTAAAACTTGAAATAAGTTTAGCTCGCTTATTTTATTGACGTGAGTACCGTCTTGTAAATTGATAATGGTAAGCTGTATGCAAGAAAAAATATGACGTCCTAGTGACGTAATAATGCTCCAATTGGGCGCGGAGTCTGCAAGCGTCAGAGCATAACAAGTCGTCTCGTTCACTCCTTCATGCAATGCGTTCATATGTGAAATAGAGAAACAAAACCACAAAAAAATTATATCATCAGTAAACTGATTATAGTTTCTACTATTTGGATGGTTAAGGAATATGGTAACTTTATCCTTAGGTAAAATTGTGAAAGTGTCATCCACTCCAAATACAATATTCCAAAATACAATTTACAATGGAGTTAGAGGCAAATAATTATTTAGCCTTCTTAGATGTTTTGATCATCGGTAATCTCAACAACACATTCAGTCATACAGTATATAGGAAACATACCCACAATGATCGGTATCTAAACGGCAATGTTCATCACCATCTAACATAGTTGTCTACCGTGGGTAAATCTTTGCTTCAGAGAGCACGAGACATCTGTGATAAGCAACACCTGGATACCGAACTTCAACATGTCAAGCAAGTTCTGCGGAACAACAAGCTTAGGGTTTCCCGTCTGCTCCACAGAGGCCGAGTGTCGAGCGCTTACCTGCAATATTACCATACTTAAAAGGGGTGACTGGTAAAATTGGCTATATTCTCCAGCGAGATTCAATAAAAACTTATTTTAAGCCGCAAAAAAAAATTGTCAGTTCTTACAAGAGAGTTCCTTAGAGTGTACAAGCTTGATTGGGAATGTGGACTCTCCTATATAGGGGAAACTAAAAGATCTATAAAAACTATATATAAAATAAAAATCATATAAACAATATGAAACACCGACGTGTAAGTCTGCGGTCTGTGAGCATGCTGAAGTTAGCCAATGCCATTAGATTTAGTGCAAATCCTCACTAGAGAACACTGATTCCTTCCAAGTCGTGAGCCTATTGAAATTAAAGTACATCCAAATTTCAATAGAGGAGGTGGCTGGGTTCTTCCCTATGCTTGGGAACATAATCAAATCAAAAAGTAAACATAACACCTCAAGACAGCAAGATATAATAAGTGTAAAAGTAGTTTTATTGTAATGAACCATGTAGTTACACTGTAGTTGTCGCCACTCTTGCACTTAGTTGAAAGTTTGTTTGTTTTTGTGCGGTACCGCTGTGCTCGTCTCTCTGTCTCTTGTCATTCGCTATTAAGTGCTCGGCCGCTCATCACGTAACGCACCAAAGTGTCAAAGCGCAAACATTCTCATCAGGGTATTAAATATTATAGTAATAAAATAAGAAGATATGAGCGTAAGATTCGCAAGTAAAACAGTGGAAGCGACAGTTGCAACAGGAGTTTATAAATTCAGATATTTCGGAGGAAATCAGCATAGGTTTGCTGCCCGCATTTTATTTATACATGTATTAACGATGAGCTATTTTGCAACCTAAACAGTCAATGGGGCTGTTTGATGCATGAAAGATGGTTGGCGTTCTGTCCACTGGGGACTGTGATCTAACTAAAAAGGAAAAACGTTACTACCCTCAAAAGTGATTACGATTTCATATCTACCATTTTATTTTGTACCGACTATCAAATTATCATATTGAATGATAATTTACAGTAACACCAATACTACGACGAGAAGATTAGCTCCTAAACTAGCCGGTCAGTAACAACCAATATGATCAGAGTAACGATTTGGATCATCAATCGGCCCTAGCACCTCTATTGAACCGGAGCTGGATACCGAGGGTTCACAAATTTTGGGAGAAGATCCTACAAATCATTTATAATTTAGCCCTGATATTCGAAGTGAACTAGCTAGTAATATGTAGCAAACGGGTACAATTAGTTAACCGTTTGCTACACATTACTAAGAAAGTTCTAGACAAAGACACTAGCAAAGAACTCATACTTAGGGCATCCCAAAAAAATTAAATTTATTTTTCTCTAACGCATACCGACTAATTTTGTTTGAATGGTCCCAAAAGTTTTAAAAATTAAATTTCATGTACTTATAACCACGGCAACCCGTGCCGACTTACACTAAAAGATGTCCGTACTTGCATAGTATGGCGAGCGGACGTCGCATTGACGGCATGAAATTACTCGCCAGTTTTATTAGTGACCAAATTTTTTTCGTATAGTTAACATATCCGTAAAGAACGAAGTTCTAAAAATGATATATTCTTGATTGGATTAAAACATCAAAACATCAAATAACGGGTTCTAAACTTTCCTCTAATAGACTTGTCTATATTACTTGTACTAGCAGTTATGTTCTATAATATTCATTACCTAACTGTGTTAAAAAAATCGAAAACTTATACCAAGTCTGGAGAGATTTGTAAAAAAGTGCAACAAACTCAAGCAGTGTTTGAGAAACGTTGATAGGAGCTTCTAGCAGACTTGAACAATTTGTTTTACACCGCACACGCTGACGCACTTCAATTAATTTTAATTAATGAAATAAGGGATGAAGATAAGGGTCCCTGCAGCGTCAGAGAGATCTAGGTCGGCCCGGTCACTTAGATGGAGTGGACAAAAAATTAACAGCCAGGTGCTAAATACTTTTCATCCCTAGCTCCATCTACATGATCTTATGTACTGTTACAAGAATCGTGTGATTCTGATTCAGAAGTAATAAATTTCCAGTAAGTGGGCCCAGCAACGCAACTCCTTCTCTGTCTTAATAATTTCTCAATAATACTTGCATGCGGAAAAACTTCATAACTACTAAGTTAGATAGTGCGTTAAACCGGTGTCAGTTAAGTGTAAGTGATTCTGTATTTATAATCGAAGCTACTGCCGAAACGCTGGGGCATAAAATGGAGAGCGAGCTGACGCTATGAAAATTAATTTCCAAAGTCGCAAGGTCGAGGATACGGTCACTATTCACTAGGATGGAAAACTGTCGCTGGCTTTAGATTCACACAAATGCAAAGAAGAATGCCTTCCGATCGTTATTACATACGATAAAGAGGAACGGCTTCTCACTGTTCCAATATTAGAAAACTCAACTGGAAGCGAACAGACATAGGTAGTTTGGGATGCTTTTGTTGACTGAAATCTTGAGAACAAAGTGTAAATTATCTGTTGTGATTTATATGACTGATTTTAATACAGGCCGTATAAATGGTACTTGTGTGCTTCTTGTAGAGAAACTGCGCAGAGAAATGCTTATTTTTGCGTGCCGCTATCACGTATATGAATTATCATTGAAAGGTGTCTTTGAAGAGAGATTTCGCCAAGTAACAAGCATTATATGTTCAAAAAATTATGTGAAAACTGGAAAAATGTCTATCCTAAAAAATACAAAGATTACCGAATAGCTGTATTGTATAAATGATACAGATATTGAGTAACTGCTAGAATTCTACCGTACCGGTTTAACGAAACAAATAGCTCAAGATGATCATCGTGAATTAATTGAGCTTTCAATCATATTTCTTACTGAAGATGCAAAAAAGAAATTTAAGATTTGGCCTCCAGGTGCTATGCACGAAGATCGATGGATGGCGAGAGCTATTTAAAAAAATAACATTACTTAACTTACAGCTTAGCATTTCAAACAAGGATAAAACAGCTCTGTTGTACGTATGTACATCGCGACGTCCTGTGTAAGCCCCTGGCTGCAATGTACTTTAGCAGCGAAGGCGCCTTATCAGGATTTGTGTTTTTTGAAGGCAATGAAAGCTTACAAAACAATATGCGGACGCATTTCAAAAGGAGCTTTACAGAAGATTTACTAGCACTTGTGGTATTTGACTGATGAATTCTCTGTTCTGCCTTTATTTGATGATCATGTAGATCTCGAAACTAAAGCGAAAATGGTTGCTAAGTGAGCAAAACAAAACCCAACAGCCCACAATGAACGTTACACCGCGTCCAAAGAAGAACTTCGACGTCCACTTTTTGGTATGTAAATTAAGGTTTAGTCGATTTCTTCTATTATTTACTTACTTTTCTATACGAGTGATATCCAATTTTTGAATTTTACTTCTAGAGAAAAACGTGGATCACTTTGCCTTTGAGAATAGTAATTTCCTGTTTTTTTCGCCTTGGTAGCCTGGGACACCCTATTCAGTACCCAGTACCCGAACTTTGTGCACAAATTGACGCTCCAAAATTGAATCCCCATATTAGAACCGCTATAACCGACAATAATATTAAACGTAACAAAGGAATAAAGAGAAAGAAAAAACAGTTAGAGAAACTAAACGAGAAGAGTACAGATCACAGTAATTTGCAAAAGTTAATGGACGCTGGTCGCATATTATGCGACTTGCAACATGCCGAACCTGTCACAAGAATGAATGAAGCTGCTACATCTTAAAATACGTTACGTACGTACGAAGTTGGCTCTACACTATTCGATGATAATCTATCGGAGACATTAAAATCCGCTAAAGCCGTAAATAAATCTTCAGTAGAGCTAAAGGCTGATTCAAAAAAAAATTATAACAAAGTATCGTCGTTAAACCAAAGAGCGGGAAACCACAGAGCTCCCCCCACGACGCGCAAGCCGCCGGAGAGGAGGGCGCCTCCAGCTTCCCAGGGCCAGCCTGCAACAGTCCGCGCGCCTCCACTGTCGCTGCCGACGCACCAAGTGAACAAACGCATGCAGTAAATTATGTTGATTGCTTATCATATTTTATCAATCGGTGGCCCCCGATCACAGACGACCATACTATTCTCTCATGGCTAGAGGGCTACATGATCCATTTGATAACACCTATTGTACAACATGATGACATGTTACGATACGGATATGAACCCGTTGTAACTCATTATGCAGATAGTGAAAAATGTCATTATACATCAATATTCATATATTGAAGCCATACAAAATTCACTAAGAATATGCGCTATACCAGAGTGACTAGTACTTGTCATTCATCGCCAACGAAACCAAATGGAAAAATGCGCTTTATATTAAATTTAAGGAATTTAAATAAGTACATTAAAACAAATCATTTTAAATTAGAGGACCTGAGAATTGCTTTAAATTAGTTGCCAAAGACTACCTGGACCTTAAAGATGCCTATTTTCTTATTAAAATTCACAAAGAATCCCGCAAGTAACTTAGATTTCAATTCGAACCTTAATTGTACGAGTTTTCAGTTTTACCATTTGGCCTCAATACCGCATCTTGTGTTTTTACTAAGATAACGAAACCTATGGTTAAATTATTACGCTCTTAAATAGCAACTTTCATAATGCGTAAAAATATTGAAATTACCCAGAAAATATAAGTTTCCTTAGGGTTGATGATAAGCAACGAAATGAGTGTCCTCTCCCCTACACCAAGATGCTAGTTCTCGGAAATGATTATAGATTCACATAACCTTCAACTATCTTTACCTGTAGATAAAAGACAACGAGTTAAAGAACAAATTGAACATTTTTCCAAATTAAGCCGATGTAAGATTAGGTTTTATGCTCAAACGTCCCGTGTAGCTTATTTCACCGCCATTGGATATGGGTGGTTACATACTAAGGAAATGCAGTGATGAAAATATCTCAACTTGAAAGATCAATATGATTACAACCGTTTCATGATTTTACAAAATAATCTAAGCTGATTTTAAATGGTGGCTATAAAAACAAAATATTCAGTCCATAAAATACTATCTGATGATAGCCAAGTTGAGATATTTTATGACGCCTCAACAACGGGGTGGGGGTAGCTTGTAATGTGTTTACGGCAAGTGGCCAGTTGGATATATATTGCGCAAAAACAACATATTAATTACCTAGAATTATTAGCAACCTTTTCAGCTTTGTAGATGTTTACAAAAGTGACTTTTTGAAGGCCAAGTTTTACTTCGTATAGACAACACAACGGCAATATCATACATCAACCGAATGGGCGGTATTCAACATCCTCATCTTACACAGGTTACTCATGATATTTGGAACAGGTGCGAAAGTAGACAGATTTTTCGTACAACAAGTCTATATAGAGTGGAAATTAGCAGACTGGGCTTTTGATTATATCACACGCATCTTCGGTATCCATAAATAGGTGTGTGTGAAGTACAAATACATGAGTAAATAGTTGTACAATTTTGAATTTGGAACTCCTTGCCAAAGAAGAGAAACTCGTAATTAACTTCTTCTAACTTCTTCTAAGCTTCTCCACAAAAACCTTCAACCCTCTATCCTGCTCATTCGCTTCGGTAACCCGTTGCGTATTTGAGCTGCGAAGGTTTCAGTGCATTAGTTTGCGGATTCGCTCTTTAAGCAGCTTGACGTAACGTCTTCGTGTGCTCTTTGTTCCCTCTTAAGTCCTGAAATGGCTTACACATACATATGAGTCAGTTCGAGTTCATTTAAATTCTAAACTTCAGCACAGGCTGTAGAAGTCAAAAGGCTCCTAATACTCTTTTGCCAATAGATTAAAAAATAGCCTTTGGGGTGTCATGGGACACCCGGAAGTTGACGCAGTTAGGTAAGTAGAGGTTAATATAGACAATAAAACCTTTACTTTCCTGATTCTATCAGCAATATCCGGAACCTATGCAGAAACACTATCTGGATTCATTATTGTTATTATTTTCTATTATTTCATTATTTTACATTATGTACAAAAAACTTGTATATATTTAATAGAACAGAAATAATCTTCACGAAACTACGCTGCGCAAAGCAAAATAGGTAGATGAAGCTAAAGCTAAAATTAGCTTGCTTTCAATGAGAGAGAGAAAGAGAGAGAGAGAGTAATATGCGTATATACTAAAGCAAAAAAAATCGTGACAACTTTTCCCTCCTTCGCAACGCGCGACAAGTAACGCTAGTGCCCTGGGTAGGAAGAGTGAACTGAGTGCTTTATATCACGATGCTTACAGATTTACTTTGCTTCGTCTACATTTATCATTCTCCCAAAGATACATCAGTTGTGAAGATTCTTAACATCACTTCCGGATCCGATGAACGTGGTCATGCATGGGTATGGTCATGATCTACCCTACATTCTCCCACATTCGCATTATATATGCACATAAATGGTCCATACAAAATAAACAATAAATTTTATACATATGGAGTTGCACACAGGAAATACTTTCATTATATTTTGTTTCAGTACGTTGCATGGCTAGCAGAATGTGTATTTTGATACTGCAGATGACAGTAAGTGTAGTTTTATTGCTTCTCGTACGTGCAGAGTGTTACATCAGCCCACAGTTCGCTTGTGTAAGATATTTTATGTTATAATAAAAGTACTTTTCACATATTTTATTACTTATTTGCTCCGGCTCTTACAAGATAGCTGTGGCTAAAATGCTTATTTGTTTCGGTGATAGTTCCATCTTATGCGGTGATGACAAAATGGCAAGCGGAGTGATTTGAAGACTGCCACCACCACCACCAAATATTACTGATATTGTTTTTTGTATTATTATTCGTTTTTTTGCTGGGCTTGACCATTGCCATACCCAGTAAAGCTGCTTCTTTTTTCGGACACACAAGGGTTGTTTAAAAGAGATTGGTCTGCAAACAATAAGACCGCCTTTTGTGTACATGAAATTTAGGTTATGTTATACGAGTATGTAAGCTCTATTATATGTTTGTACTGTGATTTTTATTATGTGTACAATAAAGAATATTTCATTTCCATGTTTCATAAATTTCGTTGAACATGTATTCATGTATGTGTAGCTCTGGTATGACAACCCACTGTGCAGACATGAGGAGAAACGCTGCACCAAATCTACATAATATACAAATAAGAAAACATGAACTATCTTTAAGAATTTAATGAAATGTCTTTAGGAATATTTCGACCAGTAACTTTATAAGAGAAGACGGGATGTGAACGGTATGAACTGTGCTCACGTGAACATATAATAAAGCGACATTTGACAGTATGCAACGAAATGAGGAACTTTTCTCGTATCGGCTTGTAAGATACATTGAGATACTTTTAAATGAAAATGTTGTGGGATTTCATTCTATATTGCTCAATTCTGCAACCCGGGCTATTTTTATTCTATAAAGAAGGCAATTTTATTCTTAAAACAAGTATATTTTTTATATATAATACTAGTAAATCATCGGATATATGTCCAATGATTTACTAATATTATAAATACTAAAGTTTCTAAGTATATTTTTGTCTCTATTTACACGAATGTTACTCATTTTGATTGAATTGTAATAAGTTATTTTTGCATTAAACACTACAAATTATATCACGTATATTTAGATATTATTTCATTATTTTGAAATAGTCGTAGTCGTGAGGTATTCCTTTACATGGTCATGCAGTATTCTTTCTGTTGTCTTTAAATAGGGGAGATAAGTAATAAGAAACTTATGATTGTTCTGAATCATTGCGTTAATTTAAAACAAAATTTGTTTTCAGCGTCGCTTAAAATTTCATAATTTTAAATTCGTAACACTCACTCTAAGGAAAAAAAGTTTCTCAAAAATAGAATGTCCCCATAACCTACGTACCATTCATTAGAAGGGTCCAGTGTTACTTAAAAGTGTCGTGTAGTGGAATATTCTCGAAGCTTAGTCTGCTCCCTATGGATGCCTTAGCAAATATTTACCGACGCTTGAAAAGGAATTTTCTAGACTAAAGGGTGACGTTAGGACGCGCCTCGTTACAGCCTTTCAAGGCGCACGGGATCAACTTCTCTCATTGTAAATGTTATGATGCTTTTAGTTAATTGTGATGCCGGGACACTGTTACAAAATCATCATCACCGTGAACAATAAACTTTTTTCAATTTATTTCGCTCTGTCAAATAAGGTCTTCAAATATAAGAGGCAGATGCAATGTATTATTTCGGTATTTATATTTACTTATGTATTACAATAAAATTACTTTTACAGATTTTATCGCCGTTTATTTCATTATTCAACTAGCCCCATGTTTCAGAATCTTTACTGGAACCATGTTCACGGGTGGACTCATGGCCGTGGTGGATAAAAGTAGTTTTATTGTAATTAGTAAGTAACATTTGCGTAAATTTAAGACATCAATATATACTTGTGTAATTGAGTTGTTGTATAACCGAAGTTGTAAAGAGTGGTGCAGCATAGAACTGCGTTGCGGCTGAATGAGGTAGGCACAAACGGGGAGATATTTCTCACACTCCCGATACCATTGCAAAGTGACGGCTATTTGTAACGTTTTGTACGGCGTGCCGCTGATTGTCCATTGCAAGGGAAGACAGGAGGGGGGCATACAACTGCATAACCTTGCTGCGGCATTTATGTTCCACCTACAACAGCACGCTAAAGATGATTCCTGCCAGGTCCGACTGCTCCATCCAGCACCACTGTGTGGAGATGACCATAGCTACACTAAATCTATGGAGTCTATATCTGAAATAAGCTTTATTTATTTATTGTCCTAGGCCATCTGTCTACAATTTAAATATCATTGTAGTTGGTGCCTTGACGGAATGATTTGATTTTCTCGAAGAAAAGTGTGTAAACGGGTGTACATTGGACAGGTGGGCACATTAGTAAGTCCGCGTACCAAGCAATATGATTAACACACACACAAATATTTTTACGCAAGGGGATAGGCAGAGAGAACATAGTGCCACATATCACGATCCTTACACACCTACCTTGCTCTTCAAGCCTGCTTCAAGATGATTAGCGAAGACAAAATCCTTTAAAATAGTTTGATTACGTTATTTCCAGCCGGCATGAAGACAATAAATACCGTCAAGAAGTTTTATCGTGCTTTCATGATGATCGCCCCTGTGGTGTAACGGTGCGGGTGTCGCATGTTAAGACCGTTCGCCGCGTGGGTCTTGTCCCCAGATCGGGCAACTATTATATGGGACGTGAAATGAGGTTAAGTTGTAAGGCACTTACAAGTTAACCTCAATTCACGCCCCATATAACTATGAATAATTATGGATAATTATGAATAATTATGAATAATTATGAATAATTATGAATAATTATAAATAATTATGAATAATTATGAATAATTATTTAAATATTATGAATAGTTATGTAATAATTGAATTGATGAATAATTTAATGCTGCATCTGCTCTTTCCACTTCCCAGCCTATTTCGACTAAATATGCGGTTTGAGGAATTTCATATGCTAAAAGCACCATTTGTGTTAGTCCGATTGCAATGTACTAAAAGGATGTGCAGTAAACATGTTAAAATTTCGTACAGAAAGGCTGAAAGAACGTTTACATTCGTCATTTTCTTTCCCAGCTCCGTTTCCGAGCGTCACCATCCATCCAGTACATCGTGTACTTGTAACGAAGTTACATTTATTCACGAGCACCGCGCAACCACCACCCCCTGAGTTCCGCCTCAGCCGTCACCGCCGAAGGCGCTTCAAGGCGTCGATCGTCGACCAGTGTGCTCGGAACGTAAACTGCGACTCAGAGAGTCCGTGTCCCGTGCCCTCCTCCAGATGCTGAACGAGACGAGAGGCCACAATCCGTTCTAAAGCCTTCCCAGTCTCGTTCAGCAGTACCACCGGTCGAACCGACAAAGCCGAGTCCATGGATGGACCTCAGTACCTAAGCCAATGGGGCGTGTTCTAGTAAATCTACTGGACTTACGTGCTGTGGATGTACTAGCACACTTATCTCTCGGTGTAACCTCTTCGATGATAATAGGCTTTTCCTTTTTTTCATTATGATGATAGATTTATCTCTATGGTCTCCTGTCTCCGGCGTGTAAAATCTATTTTTTGCCTTGGTGTGTTTTCGATTGTCTCAACGTCTGGACTCTAAGTAATAAATCCCCACTATGGCTTAATCCTTGTCGTGGTGGCGTAGACCTTAACCTTGGCCGAAGCCAATTGGAAGGAGGAGGCGCTTTTTTTACCACCCGTATAAAAGAGGGGGCTAATGGTCAAGACGAGCTGCTTTTTCCCTCTTATAAGAAGAGGGGACAAGTGAACAGGAGCAAGAGGCACTTTAGCACAAGGAGCGCATGGGAAAAAGTAAAATGTTACTACGATGTCTAAAAGCTTCTTGTAATTAATAACGTAGGTATAGAAGATAGAACAACTATAAACTAAAAAAACAACAAATTAATTTTACATTTCATTGTGTAAACAACGTACATCGTATTTTACCTATTCAACAAGCAGTGTATCGTGTAGAACGTGTTCAACAGCATATTCATGTAGGATTAACTAATCAGTTGGACGAAGAATAGAGTAAGGTTTATGTTTTAGAAGTTGTGGTTGGGTCAACAATCTCATTTCACTACAAATCCCTTTTGCAAATTAATCAATTTAAAAAAATGCAAATTAATATGGTTCTTAAGTTACAAAAATTGATTTTTTTATAATATAGGGGGACAAACGAGAAATCGTATCCTTTCTACGACTACCGACGCTTATGAACATCGGCTTAATTACCATGCCGATGTGTTGCCCTCCTTTTAAAGCGATGTCGTAGGTGTCACTTTAAATCGGTGTCAAGTGAGCGAGAGGTACCTCCCCTGTCGTGCCGGACTAATTCCGCTGCAATGCAACATTACACAACACCTTACTTAAGTATATACCGTGCTTAATCGTACTGTTGTAGATGGTTCAAATCTTTTCGTGGCGGTGAGGTGGTCTCTTATGCGAAGAGGGGCTCAAGATTAGAAGGCGTTTTTGCGAACCGAAGAAGGGGCGAGGATGGGAACCTCATCCTATTGCACTGTACCGAAGTAATTGGGTTGTTCTGTGGTGCGGGGCGATCCCTATGTGGAGGTGGCGTCCGTCCCTAAGGAGACTAACTACACGTTAGGGTATGCATAATGTTTTCATTGATTTATAGTTTCGGGGCATCGCACCAAACGTGAAGTCAGGCGATGGCGCGATGTAATGCATTTCCTCGCATCATCAAACGTAGATACGAATAAAGGAGCTTCATAAATATATTTAAAATTCAATTTACAAAGACAAGAAAAGGAGCCACATCACATTTCTTCTTTCATATATTATGAAACTAAAATATAATTTTATAAAATAATTTTCTGGTTGCATTTAGCATTCAGTTCAAAATATTCTCATTTTCTGTACAGAAGTGGGTGAAGTTTAAAGCCACTCTCTTCTAGGTAAATAATGTTCATTTGACTATTCTTTAAGAAGGCAGTAAAGTTAACAGAATCAAGATCACGTGAAAATAGATATTCAACATAACATAATATGAAGACATATTATGTTATGTTGAATATCTATTTTCACCCCAGCTGTATTTTGAAGCAATATAAATTGTGATCATGCTACACCCCAACAGCTATTCATTGTCCATGTTACTGATACCATTATTGGCTTATATCTTTCATCACTTAGCCCAAACGACTACACCGATCAAACTGAATTTTAATAAAAAAAAGGTAGCATCTATGCTCTAGACATAAAAATAAATTTAAAAAAAAAACATGTTTAACATGACCGTCTCCGTGTCCCCCAAGAGAAAGAATTCATTATTATATTAAATTCGAAAATAGACTTGATTTCGTACACATATTCCACTAACCTTAATTCATTTTGTAACTTTTTTTGGATATTTTTGATGAAGTCATTCCATAAGGAATGAATATGGAATATGGAAGGAAAAATCCTTCAATTTATTTCCTCACGCTTTCTTCAACACATTATACCCTTTACCGTGTACTTTATCAACAAAGGTACCTGGATTTAGGCTTTTTATCTAGTTTATATTTAATATTTATTTGTATTATACTGTCAGTCTCCCGTCCGCGTCAAACAAACATGAGATAATTTAAGATAAATTGATTAAAAAATACTTAAAAATATATTTTTGAACGTCATTACTTTACCACTACTGTTTCAACCCAAACCTTAGAAGAACAGGCGAAACAAACTCAGCGGGACCGTTTACATAAGAAAATTATAAAAAAGCTATTATATTCACAAGCGATTCCGCATTGAAAGTACATTTTGCCATTGAAAGGATATTTTGCCAAACAGACGCACATTCCCATTAATATTTATGAATTTGCTTATACTCTGTAAGCTAGACATCCATTACATCTTAACGTGTAGTATAGGAGAGGAATTATGAAACAAATATCAAATAAACTGAGTCTTGAGCTACAATATTAATCGAGTACTTTACTTCAGGATACTTATTATATATTATATCATTTAAATTATGAATAAAGATTAATTATTTTTATTTACATGTAATAAATATAATGATGCATAAAAAATATTGTTGCTTGATCGTGACCATCCGTTCTTTTTCAGGGTAATAAATAGTGCATTTATTATTTCAGACAGTAATGTGTTTTGCCTGTATGTGTAACCAACATACATCGTCACTTAAAAGCTATGTAATTTATAACACCATGTAAAGAAATAGATTAGAAATAGATTAGTATTAGATTTACCATAATTTAAACGCTATACAGCAATATGTCCCGCGACTACATTCGAGGATTATACATTTGTCACAAAGGATTTGAGAGCAAAGACAACAAACAATGTTATAATAACACATAAGCCCCTCATAGGCCTGCGTACTCTCAGGACATTAATAGATGGATAAAACGAGTGATGGGATTGGGATTAACCTCTAACTCCCATAGTACGCGCCATGCCGCTCCTTTGGAAATTATTAGTAAATACGCCTCTTGGACTATTTCATCTCAAACGTTAGCAAAATTTTACCACCGTCGAATTATTGAAGCTAACGAAAGTATGTTCAATATTCGCTAATAAGACTTAAATTTAATAAATTAATAGTCCCTTTAATGATGGTGGTTATGATTATACATTTTTCAATTAGTTTTTGTTGTCTCTGAACATCTATATGTGTTGCTATATATGAAGAACGAAGCAACGCATTATAATATATGATCAAACGAACTTAACAAGTGAAGTTCGATCGATCTTATATGAATGTATAAATATAAGATCGATTAATTATAATATTATATCTTATATCAATGTCTTCGAATGAAGCG
>JAFELO010010670.1:0-56211 GCA_017140195.1 Eumaeus atala | reverse complement strand
ACAACGACAACAACAAGAAACAAAACGAAAATGATAACTGCAAAATGTTACCAAATAGAAATAAAATGTAAACAAATCACAGAAATCGAAATAATACACGTCCGGTACAAACAGAAACACCACCAATAGACGTGGAACAAAACGAAAAGAACACCAAAAACAAAAAAGACGCCACAAGCAAGTCACCTATACACCCCTGCCTCGGGACCGCAGGGTAAAAGCAGGACAAGTCTATATCGATGACTTACTTATTTTTCTAGTACGAGAGCCGAGCCACAAAAATACGAATACACAGAAACACACCAAAATAACCGCCTCGTAAATGCGATTCAAACGCCGCCACTGACACTATCGCCCCGAACTTCAGCTTACGCCTGGTACCAGAAAAACAGTGTGTCTTTAACATCCTGTTTAACAATATTATAGCCAATAGTTACCGGTATGTTGTCCACTATTTTTAAAAGATCTTCCTTCGTTTTATGGGACGTTTTGGAGAAATTTTTAATTTCGAAACAGGTCTTGGGGTGTTTCCAGTTTTGCATAGAATATCTTACTCTGCTGTAGGTCTATTGATTGAACTATCCATCCTATGTTTCAACGTAATCTAATAAAAAGACTTACTATATCTGACGACTTTAATTTAGAGTGAGCAATGTACAGATTCACAGTTTATGTACATGCATCATCCGCTGCAATCTTGCACTTACGTGTACCTAGTACTTGTTTTCATTTATTTACTCTTACGATGGAGGGTTTTGGAGTACAAAAATATAACCGTGTGTACGTCTGCGCGCTTGCGCAGTCCGGAGGGAAGAAGAGAATGAGGCTTACTACTCTGATATCGATCCTACTTCACTTGTTAAGTTCGTTGATCACATATAAAATTGTAAAGAGACTAATAACTAGATTTCTTAATTATACCCCACCATGGTACAAGCCTAGTCGTAGTGGTAGGTTTCAATGGCCTGGGGTGAGCCCATACACCATGAGTGCAGCCAATTGAACCAGGAGGGCTTGTGGGAAGTGGGGACCCAATTTTATACACTACGCATTCTGTATAAAATGCCTACATGCCAAAATTCGGGTCTCAAGTTTCATCCAAGACAAAGACAAAAAAAAACGGTGGAACATTTCGAAGATGGTACGGCTGTGCCTTTCTTATGCTCCTCCACTTGGCGAGTGAACCGTTATTTTGCAGATTATATTATTAATTATCTCATCATTATCTTACTAATATTCAAAAAGTATTTTTTTATGTTTGCTACTCATTCACGCAAAATCTACGGAACGGTCTTGAATAAAATATGGCACAGATAAATATTATAGTGTAAAATAAAATACAAAAAAATATCCCATAGAAAAGTGCTATTGAAATAGAATTAATGCGGGTCGACGCGTCACGTAACTTGTATAATAACACAGGAAGTGTGCAGTAAGCACAGGGCACATACATTTTCACTTAAATACCACAAATCATTTATATGAGTTATAAATTTCGTTGAGTTTGGAATGGAGTGCACTAATTGTAGACTATTTAACAACTTATGCTTATAGCTTCTTTAGGTGCCTGGTATCCACAAATTATTGAACAACTCCCAAACAAAGTGTTTCACTATTGAAATCGCTTTGAGGTGTTCAGATGTGGATTCATGAAGCCATGATGAGCTTCATGAAATTCATTTCGTAAATTGAAAAATCGAATTAGTTTTGTTTCTGATTTAAGATTTTTATTATCTAAATAAAGTTATATTCTATTCTATAAATTAATATCTAAAAATCTTGAGCCCGTGACTACATATTTTCTTCTTCGTTAATAAGTTTTTTGATGTGGTTTTCATAATGAAAAGGTAATGCGTAGGTTAGTAGTTATTTCATGTCTTTCTCTTATTTTTTAACTATTTTCACAAAGCAAATTATTTTATCGGTAATCGTCTTCAATATCTATATATTCCAAACACTCTAATTGTATTAACTTTCCGCGGATAAAAATCAATTCATACACTAAAATCTTCCTCAGCATTGGTGATAACCGAATGAAAATCCATTGTGTAAATATTGGGTAATCGATCACATACGGACAGATACCTTTTGGTGACTTTGTTTTATAGTAAGTATAAACTATGAAAGATTTACGAAACGCTAGCAAATTATATATCACGAAGATTATTAAAAAACCACGAGATTTTGTGTAGAAAGTTTTATGTGACGGAACTTATTAATATATTGTTAAAAGTTTGTGAAAACATCAAAATTTGAAGTATAATATTATTACTATTTGAATACGACGTACAGGAATTAGGTTCGAGTACAAACCTGTGTTCACCGAAGTACAAGTTGTTCATAATAAAACAAAACAAAATAACACTTTCTAAAAGTTACCATTTCTTATGTTATCAGGGACCAAACTATTCGTATGTTTAATAACGGGGTCCATATACATCTGACCGCACAGAGGTTATGCAGTATTTGTCACATGATAGGTACAGTCGTAAAGGGACAGCTACGCGCACTTATTTCATGCAATTTGTGAACAGCTGATGGCCCATTGGTGAGGAGGAAAGAAGATGGGCAACATGTCGGCATGACAACAATGGGGACGCCCTTTTCTATTTTCACTTTCTATAACAAAGCGTGGTACCGTTACTATATGACTGTCTCTTAGAATTCGAAGGCACGCACCTTTATAACTTTTTCTAGGATCCGTATATGTCAGTAATACGTTGCGCTGACCAACCTGTTTGTACCAACCAACGAACATTGTGGTATAGTTGTGTGGCAGTGATTAAAATCGATGATGGTGAAAGCAAAAATAATAGGCGTAAAATGTCATTCTCCCCACGTGCTGTGATATGAATGATAGTATAGAATGGTAAACGAGAATGAACCCTTTGATATACGAGAAACATCCGCAGTATTATCATGCGGATGTGTTCCCGGTGACACTGAATCCTAATGTGCAAAGGGATTGGGCCGGCACTACCGAGGATGTTCCTCTCGCTCACATAGTACCGCCGTAAAATGACATCATCAGTGTCGCCTTTCGTGTAGTTTGTGAGTAGCTGGGACCCATTGGGGGGAGGTGAAAGGAGGGCAACGCACCGGCATAGTAGTTATGTGGATGCTCATGGACGTCGGTAGTCGTAAAAAGACCACAATTTCTCGTTTGCCCCTCTATTCTACTAATAAAAATCATAAAAATGCGGACCTCCTAAGTGATGTTGATACGCTGGCATCCTCATGTTATGCCCTATACCGCAACGTACGATATTTTTATTCGAGTAACGTATTTCTTACTTTTTGCAAAGGAAGTTACAATCCCACGAAACATTTCTATATAAGTAAACGCTTGTTTAAAATTGCTTGCGAATTTTTCTTCGCGCCAAGATGCAATTACAAATGCAGTTAAACGAAATCTCATTCTCAAGAGGAAGTGTTATTTCATCTGAAGTGAAAAATGGTGTGTTGGGCCCTGAAGTAATTCTTGTCTATCTCTCTCTCATTTTACCTAACTATGTTATTAGTAAAACTACCCACAATCTAATATTTTGTATTCCCTTACTATATTCCTTTTTTTTTCTCAACGTAATTGTAAGACAAATAACATAATTAATTATTTGTAAAAATATTAACTTAATTTACAATATTAATTAGTCGACCGTTCATCAGGTCGGCCTATGTCCAGCAGTGGACCGCTAACGGCTGATTATAATGATGACAAAGATTAAGGTTATTAGTTAAAAAAGATATTTGAGAATATACGGAGGGTCAAAATAATTTGGAGCGTATGACTTGTACCAGCAACGGAAGTTTACAGGAAAAGTAGGAACCTAGTAAGGTTACGAATTTCGCATCTTTGATAAACACATTTTTTTTCTAACTTAAGTTAGAAAAAAATTTTAATGTTAAAGGAAAATATTTTTGGACTTATTATCTATTAATCATGAATATAAATTCCCAGTTTTGCCCCGCGGATTTTCCGCGTATCACTTGGGGGAAATAACGAAAAAATAGTAAGTAAGTTTCATACAAACTATCTATTGTTAATATTTTAATAACGATTTATTAAGACAAGATTTAACAATAGCAATCATAGATAAGGATTGTGAACATAAATAAGTTGTATTTAGTTTAGCCGTTACTTTTAAATATTTTTAATTAACTACTTCCATATATAATTCGTATATCGGCAGTAGCCGGTCCTGGATGGATGCGAGTAGCAGGCGATCGGTCGTCTTGACGTTCATTGAGCTCTCTCAATATGTCCAGCAGTGGGGCGACAAGGGCTGATGATATAGATATTCCTCTTTTTTATACCAGAATGATTGTAATGGGAAATCTAAACCGGTCGTAAATGTAAAAATTACATTTCATAAATGGTGAAAATGGTATAAGAACAGTTTTTATTCATCAAGTGAAACATACTTTACAATGTTTATATTATATTTACTAGTGTGAGTCTCTCCATCCTTTATATTGAGCGAAAATTAAAAAAACAAATAATCAAAAAGCTTATTGAATATTCGGCGAAATATAACTTAAAGTTGAATATAATTTAACCATTATAAATATGTAAGGTCTAAGTTATAATAAATGTTATGTAAGTTTCTTATCAACCTACCAAGAGAAATACCCTTAGTAAAACCATGACTTGCACTTATAAGACCACAGAGATTCAATAACAGGATCCACAAAGGAGTATTTATTATCCGCACTAAAAAGATGAGGCGTGGGCCTTCTTTGCGAATCAATGAGAATAATCTCTTCATATAATGTACGGAAAGTATTATCGAAATTTATAAAGAAAAATATTAAGCAATCCCTATTAAATAAACAGAAATTCTCATTTTTTTGTAATATAAAGTGAAAGGTAAGCTGATTTAAACCCCCCTTCGCTCAGGTATATGATACATATATTTAGTTATACAGATTATAGACCACAAACAAATTGACGACTACAGAAAATATTGAGTCCTTTGAAAGTACAACTTAACCTCAATTCACGCCCCATTGAATTATGACTAATTGTGAATAATTATGGATAATTATAAAAAATATGAATAATTATTTAAATATTATGAATTTAAATGTAATAATTGAAATGATGAATAATTTAATGCTGCATCTGTTCTTTCCACTTCTCAGCTTATTTCGTGAGGAATTTAATATGCTAGAAGCATCAGTCGCCTTAGTCCGATTATACTGTTTAGTAGACGAGAAATAGGAATGCTTTTGGCGTCTACCAACGGCCATGGACATCCTCATATTTATTATGCAGATACGATATTCCAGTCGAGCACCGGCTGTACATAAAACGCAAAAAGCGCAACAGCATAGATGTTACTTTACGGTGAGAGGGACCACACCGTTCGTGCCAGCCCAATTCTGCTATGATAACTTTATTCCCAAATATAAAACTTACAAATTAGTGAATAATTTTATGTGTTAACACACATATCACTAATCAAGAAAAATATAAACATTTCCGAACAATTAGAGATGTATTATAAAGATTTGCAGTAAGCAAGTTAAATTTTCGTACAGTGAGGCTGAAACGTTTACATTCGTCATTTTCTTTCCCATCCCCGTTTCCGTGCGTCACCTTCGTCACAAGTACGCGATGTTACATTTATTCATGAACACCGCCGCACCTGGCGACAATTTGACGTCCTCGCCCTAAAACTTTACTTGTGGATGGTCAATTCTTGGAAAAAGTAAAACACAGCTATTTGAATTATTCGTAATGAATTCGCCACTTCAGCTTGTTCAAAATTTGAATTATTCCCACTTTATGCATTTGCTTAAAGAGAGTTAGCAGAAATTTAAGATTTAAATTCTCCTTGAATGGGCATACGTTTTATGTGCGTGGGCGTGCGGTTTGTGAGTAGACGGCGGCCCATTGGAGTGATAGGGTGAAGGAGGAGAACGCCCCTACATATGCGGATTTTTCATCTTCCCAGCAGTGGGCCACAGGTAAAGCCGTGTTATTCTCCACGCTATTCAAAATCTAAGCAAGTAAAAATATAATGAAACCAAACTGAAATTAAATGTCAATCAACTTTTCAGTTCAGTGAATCTTACGTCTAGACTACTTTAAGCCCCAGTTCTCAGAATATATCCGTAAGTTTATATACTTATATCTAGCTTTTATATTATATTATATCATATCTATATAATATTATATTATATCATATCTATATAATATTATATTATATCATATATATATTATATCTAGCTTTTAGTAGTCCATTTACTAAATGTTACAAATTCTATAGTATGTAAGTGATCATGTATGTTGGTTTCATATTCACGCAAAAATTTAAATCTGAATTCGCAGAATGTATTCGTAACTTTATATACACTTTGATTAGGATGTATAAATTTCAACATATCATTAGCCGTAAGTTAGGCGTTGTGAAATTTCGCTGCACTTTCAAACTATTTCGTACATGAACACTTAATAGTTTCGCCAGTTTGCTATGCAAAGTTTAGTCAAGTTATCTAGATTTATAGCTGAACTATTTCCATATGCTGTTTATATATTGTTTAATAATGTAAATACATATTTCGTCGTATCCGACAACATTTGTATTATTAAGAGACATAACTGCATTCTTTACTTCCATAACTGTTACAGGAATTAGATAAATTGAATTAGGTAGGATATGTTGCTAATAGAATTATTAAATGTATATTGGTTATTATCGTCATTAATGTGTTCATTATTATCATTATTATTATTGGTTAAATTAATATAATAATTATTAAATTTATTGGCCATCTATTGGGCATGTCAAAATGTTGTTTCTGTTTTCTATACTAATTATGTCTGATATATTACGATTATAGCTGAATTCCTCTTTTATAATATTCCAAGACGTCTTGCATTTGTTTCTACTGTTCTGTATTTTAAAATTTTTGCATTGCGTATCGGATATATTACAGTATAAGTTCATTTTCGTGAGCTTATCGTGTAGCAGGATTCCGTTTGAATTTTGAGCGCGCCTTTTGTTACCTACTAAGTGAGCTACTCTGAAGTCCAGTCGACATCAAGCCCATTGTTAAGGGGAAGCGCTGTCACAGTACATTTTGTTTTTGGTGTATCTTTGTAAATATGAGACGTATCTTATATCTATCACCTAAGTATATAACGTAACGTATGTTACGTTGGTGGTATACTACATCATACTGAATTAGGTGTTCAGTTTTCCTGTACTTCCTGTATGGTACGGGGTGAAAATAGCATTCGTCTGGTGACCGCAGACGTATGCTATTTTCACCCCCTACCTCTTTTCTTTCCCAAACACCATGTCATACTCACCTATTGGCAGTGTTTTTGGAGCGCACTGTATTTCAGTTATAGCACTAGCAACAATAAAACTACTCATACGTATTTTATCGCGGTTTATTTAAATATTTAACTAGCCCAACGTTTCGGAAGCTTTGCAGCAACCAAGGTCACGGGTGGACTCCTAGTGGATGCTGTAAATCTCCTGAAACGTCGGGCTAGTTAAATAATTAAATAAACCGTGATGAAATCCGTATAAGTAGTTTTATTTAAATGAGTAACATTCGCGTAAATTTAGGACATCAATATATAGCACAAACTGTTACCAATAATGTGAAATGGAGGTAGTTCGGAAGTAATAATAACATTTACAATATTATTGGCGGTCTGGTCGGCTTTTTCATTACCTATGTTCACAGTCCCCAGTTCAAAACATATATTTATGATAGTGATTATACTTGATGATGACGAAAGTAGAAATAATAGTCGTAAAATATAATTCTCCCCACGAGCTGTGATATGACTTTATGTGTTACGTACTGTTTCTTCAACTCAACAGCTGATCCTGTTGTTTTGGTATTTATTATTACAAGGGTTCATGGTTTTTACACAAAATAACAGTACAAGGGCTCGTTATCTTCTTGTTTTTTTTAGTAACATATATCATTAGGGCTGATTCCATGCCAAGTCAACTATACAATTTTACTACATAGCAAGTAACCACTATGCTATTCTAGATTACGAAGATACTCACAAAGTTTTGAAGTTTTGAATGTAATTAGATGTAGATGTAGATTTATGTACACGTGCATAATGTTTTAATTTTAATTTATTACGAATACCGACGCCCATAGCCATTCGCAGTATTGTCACGCAGACGCGTTGCTCTCCTTTCCAAGCCGGTGGCCCATTTCAAGACAGGTGTCTCTTCAATTTGGCACCGGCTACTCACAAATTGTACTAAGTGCGACAGCACATCTGTCACTTTACGGCGATGTAAAGTTAGAAAGAATACATCCCTGGTCCTGCATGCCCAATCAGGCTGTAATAGAGAATGACTTTGTTAAAACTTATTTTGCTCTTACTAATAATGTTAATAGCCTTAGGAGTTAAAGAGAGAAATATGGAAAATAAGAGCCGTCGTAAGCATGAATAACAGTGGTTCACCAATTTTACACTATAAAAAATACTTAATAAAATGTATAATCAACTATATACTGGCGATCGTGAACCTGGCTGCTGTAACCCGCCCATAACGTTTTTAAGCAATTCTTTATCGTGTTAAAGCTAAACGCATAACAGTCGCGAAAGTCTCTAAAAAATATTAATAAGATGAACATGATGCCTGAGATCAAATGATTAATATGTATATAGGCATTCAAAAAAGAATGCGAGGAGCATTTAATTGTGTGAGGGAAAATAGACAGAGCGAAGTATTCAGGTTAGTAATCAATATTCCCGATACATGATAATATTTCATCCTAGTTTACCTTGTGAAAATCACAATATTTACTTTTGTGAGCTTTAATGGCAAATAGGCAAATTTTCATAAATGTTACTATATAATATTAGCTGTTACATACGACTCCGTCCGCGTGGACTACGTATAAAATCACGAGGAAAATTTTGTGAGTCTATTGCTTATACGTTATTCTAGCATAGACTTATCAAAATTCGTTCACTGTTATGGACGCTATTGAGCTATAAGCATACATACATATCCATCCACCGAAACATTAGCATTTATAGTATTAGCTAGATTATTTTAACATTGAAGGTCTCGTGACCCGTAAGCAAAATACCAAGCTACGCAAAGCTTATCAAGCTTGTTAAGTGATGTTATATTTTTCGGTGGTCCAAAAGCAGAGGAGAACAACATATTTTCATAATAATTATTAGGCTGAGATATAGGTACCAAGGAAGACCAAGACTAACACACCATGATCAAATTGATCGGGTACTGTCCGAAGGTGGTGTCAACAGTCTTCGCAACAGGCGTATCTGTATGAAGAGGATAATTAATGTACAAGAGGCATGTAAGGATCGTGATGTATCGCATCCCGTTCTCTCTGCCTACCCATAAGGAAGTTAGCGTAAAGATGTGTTGTTGTTGCGATACAATATATCCCCCTTCTATAGTAATTCATGCAACTGAACGCTCAGGCAGAACAGAAAACTCTTCCCGGACCCCTCGGCGGCATCTTCAGTCCACTTTGAACTACCCCATCGAACACTCGACGGAAACGAGGGTTCGATGTTACATTATACACTTTATTTATTTTATAGTGTAATACTTTAATTCATACTTTGTATTGGATACAAGATGCGTTCGAATAACATTGATTGCCATTCAGTATACTCTAAAACATGAACCTTCAAAGACGTATTTCTAAACAACCTCACAAGTAAGAGCTTTCTCAAAAAGGGTTTTCGAAGTAATAATGAGTGAAATACCCAAATGAGGTCACACCAATTGCAAATTGCTTGAAACTTTGTTTGTGTAAGTATGAATAACACTTACTCTGGGCCATAAACACTGTAACAATAAAATAATATATCATCATCATCATCGTTACCAGCCCTTATCGGTCCACTGCTGGAGAAAGGCCTCTTTCAATGAACGCCAAGACAACCAATCTCCTGCTACTCGTATCCATCCCGGACCGGCTACTACACGGAGATCGTCTTCCCACATGATGAACGGTCAACCAACACTTCTTTTTCCTAAACGAGCTCCAGAACTTTACTGGCCCATCTGCCATTTGTTCTTCTGAGTGTGTGTTTAACCCATTGCCACTTCAGCGAGCTTACTCATCGCGTGATACTAAACTAACAGTTCCGGTAATGTTGTTTTTGTTTTGCCGGCTCCTCTCATGTCAGGGTTAGAGTGGATAGTTAAGTAATAACGTTCAAATAGAGATTTGTAAAATCCTATTTTGAATAAAATACTTTGATTTTGATTTTTTTTTTGACTTCACTACTTTCAAGTATCCTTACAGGGTATGCCTGAAGCAACTAACATATAGCGATATGGCACCATATGGCACACCTAATGATCAGAAATTGAAACCGTATAATGTAAAGAATACAGAATAATTCCGCAGAGCTTGAAGACAAAAGTCTTCAATCTATCTTTTTAATGTAGGACTGATACGCAAATTTGCGGTAGCTCAGCGGGCTATTGAACGTGCTATGTTGGGTATTTTTTGTCCGATAGAATTCGTAATGAAGTCATAAGGCAAAGGACCGAATTTTACGATGTCACGCGAAGAATAGGCTCGCTGAAGTGGCAATGGTCACACACTCAGAAGATCAAATGGCAGATGGGCCACTAAGGTTCTGAAAACGAAGTGTTGGTCGACCGTTCACAAGGTGAGAAGGCGATCTCCGTATGGTTGTTGGTCCGGCATGGATATGAGTAGCAGGAGACCGGCCGCCTTGGCGTTCATTGAAAGAGGCCCATGTCCAGCATTGGACTGGTAAGGGCTAATAATGATGAAAAAATACATTTAATAAATAGTGGGAATTGTATAAAATAATTTTAAGTCACCAAGTGGCAATTGCTGTATTATAGGGAAATTGTGGTGGAGCGACTAAGAAGGTACCTCTCGTTCGCTTATTACGGGCGTCAAATGTTAGTTGTGTTATTGCCTTGTGTGCGGTATGCGAGTGCGAGAGCCCGGTTGCCCTTTGGCGTGGTGGGGAAAATCGGTAATCGTCAAAAAGCTCCGATAGTTCGTTCACCCTTCTATGCCATAAATGTACATTTTTTTAAAGGGACAAACGAATGATTAGTATCTTCTGACAACTACCGACGCCCATGAACATACGCATAAAAATTATGATGATGCGCTGCCTTCCCTTCGTACTCCCCCAATGGGATCGGATATTCATAAACTACACCAAACGTGACACCGAAGATGTCACGTTACGCCGTATTATGTCCAAAGGAGGTACGTCCCCGGTCGAGCCGGCCCAATTCCGCTGCAATACAGTATGGCACTACCTCTTACTGGAGGTAGTGCTATGCTGCATCTGTAAACATTTGCCTTTTATCTTTTGAAAATACATGAATACTCTCAGTGTCGTATTTCGTGCGTGAGTAGGCGGTGGTGCATTGGAGGAGAGGAAAAGGGGGAAACGTATCGGCATAGTTAACTATACAGACTTTCATAGGCGCTGGTAGTGGTAAAAATGTTCCTATTGCTCGTTGTATACGATGAAGAAGGTCAATGAATGGTTTTTAACAGATGTCGAAAACGGAGTTATAAATCGCAAACAATGCAAATATAACTGTGAAACATACTGCCACCAGACGGGGAAACCCTGTGGATCCTGTGTACTTGGAAGATGTGTGTTGTACCTCCAAATATCACTCACCGAAGGATAATAAATAATAAAAACAACTGCAATAGCCATATTTTTTATTTCAATCTTAAAAGAAATTAAATATTTTTTTTTATAGCATAAGGGGTAAACGACCAATCGGAGCCCATGGACATTCGCACGATTGTTTCGCAGTTGCGTTGCCCTCGTATCACCCCCCCCCTGAGTAAATATAATATGAAGCGTTGCCCTCTTTTTCACCTCCCTCCCCAATGGGAAAAAATGCTGTATACATTTTCACATGATGATGAGTATCTTGATCTTTGATTCAGCATCATCGACCATAACGTTTATTATGGCACAAGACGCCATATCCATTAGGCCATCGGATACTCATAAACCACTCAAACGTGACACCTAGGGTGACAATTTACGGCGGTATTATGTGAGCGTGAGGTGCCTGGTCGTGCCGGCCCAATTACACTGCAATGCCTCTTACTAAATTGTATCCAACAGCGGATGGCAGAGAATCCAGTGTATTATTATTATTATTCTAGCAATCCACCTCGGCTTCACCCGTGAATAGCAATGGCCAGAGTGACTTATCAAATTATATATTGAAAACCATGTTCGAGAACTGCTCTGCCCATTGGCGAGAACCGCAACAAAATCCGTTCAATAGACTTAAGAACTCCGTTTGAAAAACCACAGAGAACTTTCGAGGACTTTATATTATAACATGTATCTATACTAATAATATCGAGCTCACTACTTTGTTTGTTTGAACGCGCTCACTTAAGGAGCTACTGAAGTGAAAAGAAAAGTAGTCTTGTGATAATTAATTATTACTTATGTGTCAATATTGTCAATTCATCGAGAATTAAATATTAAAATTGTAAATTTATCGAGAGTGGTTATAGGTTGTATACCATGACGCTAAGAAATTGCGGGGTCCTGCTAGTAGACGAGATACGTATTTTACGCTTCGTTAAGTAGGACTATTTATCTTCGTCTCAGCATGGCGCCAAGACATAAAGATTGACAGCTCTAATTGTACCTAATGAACTCAGTACAGTTCTCTAAATGTAGTCTACTTCTTCTCGTCTCTCTTCTCTTTGCCTAGGCTAAAAGAAATGTCATAACTTTAGTCAGATGGCTTCGTGTTTAAAATGGCTCTAGCGAAACTTAGGTTTTTAGCTAGAACATATATATCTATTGTCAAGAGTATGTAAAGTGTGAAGTTGAAATTTGGAACGCGTTATGTTGTCTTGTTCAGTTGTAAATTATGATTTCAGTAGAAGGTTGACAGGTCCGAGTGTCTATAAATATTGAATGTAGGTATGGTATCATAAAATCCCCCCATTTTTATTATTATAATTATGTACCACCAAAAACGTCCTGTAAAGAAATAGCCACGTCTCGATGGAGTTGCTTGTTTCTCAATAGTGAGTAATATTTAATTAAAAAGCCAAGTCAAAGCCAAGCTAAGTTAATGTTTTTTACTATGGTTCCTTTTATTAATCTAATTAAATTTTATATGATTAGGCTTTAGGTTACTTGATGATGATAATGTTAGTCCTCTGTAATGGCGTGTGATCCTAGATGGCGAAATGGCTGCATAAAAATGCGGTACAGCAGTATTAGCTTTAACTGGCGAGGACACTGTTGTGCCCACAAATTATCTATATCATTGAGATAGGAAATAAGTACGGCACGGTAAGACCTTGTGCTGCGACAAAATATAATGACTCGTGGCTGGTGAATCGGTTTTATTAAAACTTGCTGATGCTGGTGCCATGGGATATATGTCGATTTTTTTTTAAACGGGCTTGGCCTTCCCTTATTTCCATCGCTGCTACTCCTGTGTCTCCAAGAGCGACAGTGACAGATCGCAGGGAGCCCGCGGGAACAGATAAGACTGTCTTGGGACCCGCAACGAATTTAATTAGTAGACCTATGAATGACCTACTACCTACTAGCCACTAATTATACCATATCTTACTTATTATTGCTGTACTCGTTGATTTTGTTCTTCTAGTGCTAGATGCTTTTGGTAAGAGTAACTTCAAATTCTTTGTATTCCCTGAAATAAGTAAATAAATAATAAAAAATAGCGATGTCCATAAATATTTTCATAGTTACCTTGCATATTTTTTCCCGAATATGCCAAAATTCATGCAATTTGTTTTAGTTGTTTCATGAAACAATAAAAAATGTAGATACAATTATAATATAAGTAGGAATGAATATTAAAATAATAATAATTATTATTAATGAGTTTTAAAATAATAATTTATTCAAAACACGCTGTATCGTGTTTACAGGACCATGAAAATGAATTGAACTGGGAACGAGTGACTCTTACATTGTATTTCTAAATACAGAAAGCTAGGTTATATTTTACATTTCGCCGCGGTAACGTCGAACTAGACTTATTCAAACACAGTTGTGGTAAAAACTAAACGTAATAAAAATAATATGTTAGAGAATAAAAAGTAATCTCTCACAAGGCAATATGTTTTATTTAAAATATGGGAGTCGAGAAATCTCCATATTTCCCCACGGCACCGTTGCACTAAATGGAAATAATATGAAAATGGAATACCAGCAATATCAATATTTTCAATATCGATAGTGTACTGAAGGTTAACACTCGTTACTTAGCAGTTGGTTTTGTGACTTCTGACGAGGTTCACATCTGGCTCATAAGAAGTAATCGCATTTTAAGTAGACATGGTGTGTGCTCCGATAGATTTACACTCAACTGTTTAACTTAGCGAGGGCGGCGACTCTAGGCACAAACTTATAAATCAGGATAACCAATAGCAATTGACGCTTTGGTTTTTTTGTTCCGTGCATTTTCAGTCGTCATTGAAAACATTAAATGGTCCATGTTTAAAACCTTTTATCAACTATAATTTTCTTATTCAATTAAAGTTTTATACTTAATAATATACTAGTGATATGACCAGGTTTCACCCGGGAATAATAAATTATATCAATTTCAGTACAGAAGCGGGTCGAAGTTTAAAGTCGCATGAAGTCATGTTCATTTTATCATTAGGAGCGCAGCAGTTTAAATTTTTGAGAAGGCAATAAATTTGATACAATTAAGATCACGCCTTCGGAATACTGTGCTGCGTTTTATTAGCAATTTGTTTCACCCAAATTGTAATACTATGCCTTATAAACAATGTTGGCGTGTTCATGTCTTGTCGTGAAATCTTTGTGCTTAACGTTCTATTCTGGGTTTGAAGGGTGCCAAATTGTAAGAAGAAGTATAACTCTGTATAGTCACAAATAAAAATAATACAAATATACTTAACCTTTTCATTGGAACACAATAAAGCCGTTGATTTCGCACATAATTTCGACACAGCATTACAGGTTTCTGTCATCGTACTTCTAGCTCGCAGATCCAATTACAGTGAACAACAGCCGGTCATTTATGCCTGCCTGCCTTTTTGAAAATCTATTTTTTTACACTTACTCTTCTGCCAATAACCGACTGTACAAAGAACTTAGCGCCCTTAATGTATTAAACATTCTACCTGCTAATGTTAAATTTACGAATAAATATCGACATTTAAGCCATATAATAATTTGACGTTGAACGTGATAGGAAACTTTGCTCATATAATATCGCACATAAACAGGGGGTTTGTAATTTACGGTTTCGCAATCTCTAACTTTCTAAATATCTGTTATATATTTTGCAGAAAGTATGAAGTATAAATATTTAGGCCTGTTGAAATTGCCTAATCAGAAACGCCTGCCATTAGAGATAATTGAAATAGATTCGAGATAACGTAATACATAAAGTACAGAAATTAATTTAATGTAATTTCTAAAGACTAAGCAATTGTGTGAAAGTGGCGTGACTTTAAAATAGCGACTAAGCACACTTAGTGCGAGACACATATTTAAAATACTCCTGGTGATCACTCAGACACAGAAATACAATCGAAATTTAAATAAAACTTATTTCGAATACAGCCTGACCTTAAAACCTTTTTATAGGTATACAATGAAACTAAATGTCATACGTGGTAATAGGTCTGACAGTGTCGCAAACTGTCATTACAGAAGTTCAAACATTGCGCACATATCATAATGTGGGCAAGGTTTTTTTAAGAATTATTCATTAAATGCATATTATGGAAACGTATTAGCGTCCTGCACTTCTACACGTAAACTATAAGTGTTGTCCAAATTTCATATTCCTCCGCCCGCAGAGTTTTTGTAAAAAGGGAACCAAAACTTTTGCTTCACTCTAAACACGTAGTAATGATACTGAAAATATTATTTCTCGAGTTTGCAATCAATTGGACTGAGAATGTAAAGAATGTGTCCTTGTTGTAGTATTGCCTTAAATTTTCACATTATATATCCGTCAGAATAACCCTAGTACGATAATCTTATTTGCCAGAAGAAATCGAGCACTTCCTCACCAGGAGAATGTTGTGATAAGGACATATGTAACAAAAATCGTGTAAAGTAACGAGAGTTTATTGTGGAGTTAAAATCAGAAATTATGTGTTCCTAACACATAATCTATCCTTCTATAGATAAACATTTTGTATAACTTTTACCAAATATGGACAATATGTAGGGCGAACATAAAAAGAAGTATTTTCCACGTTATAATAAACGAGCTGAATATTTCAGTGATTTATTTATACTGAGTGAACTCGTAACGATGACAAAGAAGGAACTGGAACAGTGCTCGTAATAAAAATGATGTATCGTATATTTAACAAAGTTTCATACGCCTGGAAAGTGTGGTGTCGAAAGAATAGCTTTTATTATAAGCCTTTTTCGGGGTTCCGTATATAAAGTGTAAAAAACAGAAACCTATGATTACTAAGACTCCACTGTCCGTCCATTCGTCCGTCCATCCGTGAGTCCGTCCGTCCGTCACCAGGCTATCATTTACCGATGAAGTATTTCTGTAGCATAGTCAACAAATACTACAAAACAGAATACAATCGTCTGTCATTGTGGTTCGCATACAAAACGTGGTTTTCATTTATATTGTTATTTTTTCATTTATATTATTGGGACGCATAAGACGCATCGGCATAGTTGATAGGCTACGAAATACATGCATACCATAAAATGTACCAATCACTTCTCAAATGTTATGCATTTAAGGAGTGATTTTTTTATATATTTAATTGCGTTACATTTTCTCGTGAACAGGACCGGGGAGCTCCTCGTTACGTGGTACCACTGCAAAGCGACAGATATGCTGTCGCAACTCGTGTCGCTACTATCTACTGGAAGAGGTAGTTCCATGCATCGTCCTATACAACAGAACTAGGCCCGTACGACCGGGGAGGTACCTCTCGCTCATATAATGCCACCGTAAAATGACATCTTCAGTGTCGCGTTTCGTGCGGTTTGTGAGTAGCCGGTGGTCCATCGGGGGGAGGGGGAAAGGAGGGCAACAATTCTGCATAGTAATTATTATGATTGTAATGTGCGTCGGTAGCCGCCAAAAAGGCTCCCATTCTTCGTTTGCGCCCTATTCTATAAAAGAAGAATTACTTTGGAGGAGATTAGGATAACGTTACGCCTTAAAATTATTTCGAGATAATCACGGATCGTCGTCCCAGACACGTTCTGTCGAATGTATACGATTGCATCACGACGACTGCCAAACACTATTAGCCAACACCGCACATCCGGTGTAGAGACACGCAGACGTCAAGTGAGACAAACCAAATATATTCTACTACGAACAGTCCCAACGACATCCCTAGAGTAGGGACTGATCCCAGTACGATCCACGATTTTCCTAGCCTAAATAATACCGCCGTAAGGATTAGGTATCCTGATCACTCCATGAGCCATTCGTACACGTCAGCGCCGTGACCCCAAACCTAGTCTCGTCGCCAGACGAGCACTCATAGCAAATTGGTAGTACGTTCAGTAAATGTTTCAATAACAGAGAATTATTTCTAATCATTTATTAATAATTACTTTTTTCATATTTTTCAGTATCTATATCTCTATTGTCAAAAATCATTCAGTAGTCCTCTTAAAAAAATGGCCAATGGGGGGGAGGTGAAATGGAGAGCAAAGCATCATCATAATTATGCTGATGTTCATGGGCGTCGGTAGTCGCTGAAAGGCTCCGATTGCTCGTATGTCCCCCTATAAAATAAAAAACACAATCGAGAGGTGTCATGGTCCAGTCGTTAGCATGTTCAATAGTGATGAGGTGCCCGTTTCGAGTCCCGGAGACGAACAAAAAGTATCATAGGGATTTTCCAATTTCTAATTACATTCCAAAGTCAGCTGGAAGGGCTAAAAAGTGTACATACTTGTGCACTATAGTATATCGTGCGCAGATGGCTAGTCTCTATGTTAGGAAAGGGAGTCAACTTACCGTTAAATTCACTGAGACACCACTGGGGGAAGAAGGTATATATTATTTTGAGGTAGTTAAATAAAGCAATGATACGCATTTAATTTTTTTCCATCACGATATAATTACTTATTTCTTCTACAAGGGTACATATTCTGTTTTCATAACCTTTTACAAGAAAGTCACGCGATATAATTCGTTAAAGTAGTTTTATTGTAATGTTTGCACAATTGTTGCCTATGCTGCCTATGTTGCCTATAGCTATGCTGTCGCCTTTTGAGTATTTTGTAAGTTAGTATTTATTACAATAAAACTACTTTTACCTTCTTGCCTTATTATATGATAATGTGTTAAGATATAATTTTATTTGCCTATATACTTTATGTGGATCGTAGGATACATACCACATAAGATATATAGCCTAGACATACAATTTACACACTGATATTGCTTGTGTCATGTAAATTTTCGTGTACCGAACTATTGGAAGAAATTTTTCCATGGAATAAACAGAACCTATGTAACACCATTTTATAATAACGACTTTTTACCTGTACATGAATTATGACATAAAAGAAATAAATAATCAGCAGGTGCAGCAGCTAGGAGACGTCCACATTGATTTCTTCCAGAGGGCGCCACATGCGGATCTCAAATTTCACTGTAAATACTTTCTGGCGTTCAAGCAAGTATTTTAAATATTAGATGTTCAAACACAGAGAAAGTTTTGCAATAAGGAATGTCATTTAAAAGATATAGAATGAGACAATTTAATCCATGACGGCAACTAATGTCCTCCGTCTTGTGCAGTCCGTATGTCAACAGCTTTCCTTAAGCTTTTTCTTAAGTTTCTGTAAATGGCATATACCGACTTTCTTGTACGAGTGTAACTTAGGCGTTCCAAAATGCTCCAAAGTACTTAGCACAAATTTCGTGCACGATTTTCCACCCGAAGTAAAACCTAATTATTTTAATTGTTTTTGATGCGACGCGATACGATAACAACAACAACACTTCCATACGCCAGCTCCCTAATGGGTAGACAGAGAGAGGGCACTACCATACATCAGGATCCTTACATATCTTGCTTCCACCACATCCATTACTCTCTTCATACAGGCACGTAGGTTGCGAAGACTCTTGACACCACCTTCGAACAATACCCGATCAATCTGATTATGATATGTCAGTCTTGTTCTTCCTCGGTACCGAGACATTTCCACATTCGCATTGTGTATCTGCTTTGTTAACCTTTCACCTGCCGTTCTTTCTACATGCCGGAATCAACTAACTTTCTTTCATACCTGAGCTCTCTGTCAATTCATTATTACGAACAAGGTCGGCGTGGGTTACTTCATAAATTTTTCGCGATGACCTCATCTCGACCACGTTTATTCTACTTTTGCTTACTGTCTGATATACCCACCTCTCACTTCCATTCAGTAACGTTGAGATTAGCATATAATTATTCAGGGCAAGACGTGCGCCCTGGATCAAAGCTGTGCTTTTAAGCAATTTCCCTAACGCACCATTCACTCCGTTCCCTGCGCACACTACTCTTTTGACAGCTGCGGTGTACCTTCCACTCCTGTTACAAACCCAACCAAGATATTCAAATTCAATCACTTGCTCCAGCATTATGTCATCGACGACTAACTATTCTTACGTCGTCCGCCATGTATACAGATGTATGTCCCTATGAGGGAATACTGTGTCAGTCACAAGGAGATTTCTTTCCACTCATAAATTCACGATGTACTTACTAGCATCATTCACTCTACTATCATCATACGGTAGGTCCGTATGATGATAGTAGAGTGAATGATCACAGCATCAAAAAATACAAATGTGCATCGAATCCCACGTAGGACCGGTGGTGGTGCATAAAAATCTTTCCATGAAACCAATTATCAACTTAAGATATGTTAAGATGACACTACCTACTTTACATTACAAATTGCTAACCTTTTTATGGAGCCTAGGTAAGCGGCGTGTGCCAAAAGATTTATTCGCGACGCATTGGCACGAAATAAATTCTGTAATATATTATTGTATATAATGGGACGATATGGCGGTCTTCTCTCTTTTCCTGGTCGATGTGAACTATTCGCCACTCTGTCCTATAATGTCCCATGTTCACCATAGCTTCTTACAAACTAGCGCTCGGGGTTGTGTTAGGGCAGACGCCGGTGTCTAATCACAATGGCACCGCCGCTGGTGTCAGATCACAGTGGTACCGCCGCGCCGGTTTCCACAATGGCACCGCCGCTAGTGTCGAATCACAGTGATACCGCCGCGTTGAATATAGGTACGTACAAAAGGTACATACATAGGCATCAGAAAAGACCGATGACCTTCGGACGGGCTCGTTGTTTCGTGTGACGACCTGGAGGAGCCGGACAACCTCATATCTCATACACCAACGCTCGCATTATTTGACCTCATGCATGTAACAGAAGACTGAGGAGTCCCTTCAACCAGGCCCGCTAATACACATGACGAAGAAGGATTAGACAGCCTCGCGGACTGCACACCAGTGTTAATAATACTAGATTAAGATGTCATTGCCACTAACGCCCTTGCGTCGCTCACACTAACCAATTTATTATTTGGCCGGGAAGTCTTTTCGACTGATCTCGCCAACTCACATGACGACCCATAAGGACCAGACCTCCTCGCGTCGCACAAACATTGGTATTTGGATTGTGGAGTAGCAGCAGAGTACGTCATTCATATACTCATGTGAGTGCTTCAGTATGCTTGAGACGGACTGAAGCTTTGTTGGACCTCATATACACTGAATCCGCATTCCAAGCCCCGAAAGGAGTCACCAGATACTCATTTTTTTATTTCCTACGTTCAAAAGCGTTACGTTATCGCTTGCTGAAGCTACTAAGATGGCACGTTAGACGAATGACCACGTCTAGTTAAGAAAACTAACATGCTACATGTACCTAAATTTACTTTGATTGCATTGAATGCAAAAGGACGAGAGGACATTTAGCAGTCTCCACATATTCTGTCCGAGTTAACATTCCTGTCATTTAACAAAAATTGGTCTAGCAAATGTGTACGTGTCCTTGCGAATAACACCCGCTTCAGAAAATTATTTAATTTTATCGTTTAATATTTACTCCTCCTTAGACAGGGACAATCAATGAGAAAATTACTGAACGGTATTATTTAGAATGATAGGTTTTACCTGACTGTACCCCGTAGTGCCGCATTGTTAAATTATATAGGTACTTTACTTTCAATGAAAAACTCACTACCATAAGCTCCCCGACTGGCTGACGCAATGGCGACTGAGCGTCAACACCGCCAGGTCACAGGCGGTGATCTTTCCCCGCTGTCGGAGCCTCCCACAACCCCTGACGCTCGGTGGCGAGCCCATCCCTTGGGCCTACCAAGCAAAATACCTGGGCGTCTGCCTGGACGCAGGCCTAACAATGGGTCCCCACGCCTGCGCCTCTGCAGCTCAGGCCTCCGCAACGCTTAGACAGCTGCAGCCGGCGCTGTCGAGGTTCCTCCCGCTGAAGGTAAAACTTCTAACATATAAGCTTTACATCCGATCCCGCCTGACGTATGCGGCTCCAGCGTGGTACCACCTACTGGCGCCCTACCACAAGCGCCGACTGCGCGCGGTCCAATCCAGGGCCCTGCGGCACATAGTCGACGCCCCCCCCCTTCGTCAGGAACTCCACCATCTCTCGGGGCCTTCAAGTGGAGGACCTCGACAGGCACATAGCCGACCTGGCCTCCCGCCTGTTCGCCAAGGCGGACGCCTCTACCCAAATCACGCTCCGTCATCTCGCCCCCTACCACAGGCGACCTCCCAACCGCCGGGCGTACCCGCGCGACTCCGCGCAGCCCCTCTGACGTGCTGGGCGATGGACCAACGCGAGCGCCCATAGGAACAGGGACGCCGCGGTCACTCTTTGTTTTAGTTTTAGTTTCTAGTTTTAATTTATTTCTCACCTTGCTTCTTACACTTCATTTATGCCACTTCTCACATTACTTCTCATACATCAATCATTGCTTCCCCTTTACGAATTCATCATCACGCCACCAAGCTCACAGGCGTATTGACTCTTCACGCTCTCACCACTCATGCTTCCATTCTTCTAACCCAATCTTGCTTTCACTGTCCTTGCTTCAAATGCCACGCATCCCTTACTGAATCCTATACCCTTTTGCTCCCTTGTATCCAAGTCCCCGTAGTAGGGTTCCTATCAGTAAATACGGTACGGGAATAGTTTCCTTCCCCCTTTACCTTTCTTTTAGAAAGCCGTGGGGCTCGCGCGCGCGCCTAATCGGCGGGCATCCCGTCCTTGGTCGCTGGCTGCCACTCGCTGGGCCTTCGCCGGGACTACCGGCGATCTCACCCGGTGGGGGCAGACCGCCCAGGACGACCCCGCCGTGAGGACGAGCGCGCCATTGGCAACCGCCCCCTTAAGGAGACCTGCACAGGTCTCCCCAACGACCGCTCCATATTGATGGAGTGAGACCCCGCTGCCGCCGGAAGAGGACCATAGTCCAGTAACGGCTTCCTCTACCCCCTTGCGGGGGCATGAGATGACCCCACTCGCTCGCTCACTACCACATCGTCTTAGAACCTCGACCAGAGAGTGTGGTCTACACAATGGGCAAGTATTTTATTAGACTCGATTAGTATTTTATTAAAATCAATAATAAGTATTTTATTAAAACATTCGATTCAGTGTTCCTACAATATCACTTTTATTCAATATGAAACGGATTTGATTTAGATATTCATTTATATTTACATTATAAGACAATAGTTGTCTAAAACGTCTCGGACTAAAAGAAGTTACTCGCTACTAGCTGCGTCAGAGGTCAGTAAAATATCATATACGACGACATTACTACAACATTCTTCGGAGGCCCTGGACTCTGTAGCTAGTTTGTAAACCTAACATACCAACATTAACATTTTCAGAACGTTATTGCGCATTTCTTGGAAGTCATTTAAAGTATCATAAGTATGGATGCCGGATTGTATTCGCTATATTTTAGGATTGAGATAATCCATGCGCGCTTTTTTTCTTTTTGTCGCGTTCAAATATATGGATATCACACACTTTTTCTATATAATGGATGTGGCAAATGGAAGTTTAGAATGTCCAGAAATTTTAGAACAGATTGGCTCTTTCGGAAACACTGCATAATTATGTATGTCCTGTCTTTATATGAGCAATCGGTAGGAACAAGCTACAGGCAGAATCCTACGGGTTCGTAAAATATACTACAATAACGTCATTGCGGGTTTTGTGAGCGATATTGACAAAGATTTGTTTTTATAATTGAGCACTTATGCCCTTGTTGAGGGACAGGTGTTTGAATTTTTTTTTTAGTGGTATAATCATGTAACTTTTTTTAACCAATTAGTGTAAACTAAACACAAACATTAAATTACTGTTACTATATTCCTTTAACAGTCACATATATTGCATTAATTAGGATACTTTTCTAATGGAGAAAGAGTTAGTAATTTTTTACTATCAGTGAAGTACAGTGGACTTTCTTATGTAAGGCAAACCAAAAGATCAATAAAAAGTCGCGTTAAAGAACATATGGAACCGATATAGAACACTGGTGCGTTACAAAATCTGCGGTCTAAGTTGGTCCTGCTATTATATTAGATTTGATAAGGCGCAAATCCTCATTAGACAAACTTCATTACATCCTTCCAAAGATGATAAGTGAGCATATAGAAATTAAAAATAATTAAATTTAAATACAGAAGACGGTACTCCTCCATGCTTAGGACTCAGTGATAAGCATAATAAAATTAAAAATAAAATCCCAGATTTGTACTTTTTGCCTTATTAGGAAAAACGTAATAACTTTAATTTTTAGGGTACTTTTAGTAGCTTGTGATATACGTAATATCTATTTCATTTTAACAACCTTATTTTACGTAGTCCCTTAAAATGATGGCACTAATTATGGTCTCTTATTCTATTAATTTGTAGGTCACGCTCGAAAGACGATTACCGCTGTATTTCTTTTTTAAACGAATTTTAAGTTGGTTGTTAACATTGATCGTTCCGATAATCGAATTGGTTATTGTTTTTAGTAGGTTAACCTTGATCAATATTTATATAATCAGTGTTATGGTACCTATCAACGGCTTTAACTGAGCCCAGGCTTTCCCTGCAACATGCTTGCGCTGGAAGAGGGGGAGGTGGTGTTAGTATAATGGTACATGGTATGAGGAATCTGAAATACAATAAAATATTACTTGTTCATATGGCCGGCAGTCTGAAAAAGTTTATGAGGTTTTTTTTATAGTGTAGGGGCTAATGAACAATCAGAATCTTCTGGCGACTACCGAAGAACATTATTGATATGCAAATGCGTTGCCCACTCTTTACCTCTCCTCCAATGGGCCACAGGCCACTCACGATTCGTATGAAAGGCGACAGCGTTGCTGTCACTTTACGGAAGCGTCATGTGAGCGAGAGTTTTCTGTTGATTGAGCCTGCCTATTTTGGCTGCAATTCTTCTTGGCTTTATCTATTATAAATATAAATAATAATAAATGTAGAGAGACTTCATTACTGAAGATCTAACAATAAGCTCTCTCTACTTTTGTAGAGTCATACATTGAAATGAATGGAGCCGGCGCAACTGAGAAGGTATGTGACACACAAATTAAACGGTAAACTATAACTTAGAGGTGTTATGATTTTGACATTGAGGGAAAGTCAATATATAACGAAAAACCTGATCTATACTATATTTTATATACTATAGATTAAAGACATCATAATATGTTATTATTATAAAGATTTATAATATATTTGCGTTGCTTATGTTATTTAAAATAGGTAACATACTATACTAATTACAAGTCCTTATACCTCTAAACTTTTTGCAAATGAAACTTGTTAATCTCTAAATATCTTCTTATGAAAATAATTTTTATACTTGAACAGAAACTCCCGAACATTTTTTATTGTGACCTCTATACTATACTTCCACGATGTTGAATTTAGATGTCGAAATATCAACATCGCGTTGGCGTTATCCAACCAAATGATATCCTATAGCACGCCCAGGCTTATAAGGTATATATGCAACAAAAACAAAATTCATTCAAATCCATCCATTACTCGTTCGTAATCGCATAAGCGTGTGCGAACAGACATAAATATTATTTCAATTTTTGTCTCTACTAATGTTTCTTTATCGCACCATAATTTTGGTTTTGAAAAACATTTAATCTTTAAGAACATTTTTTTAACTGCTTTATTATATGGATAAGTATATATTTATATAGTAGTACAAGGCTATAATAAATTTATTTGATTTTCGACAATTATTATTCAATAATCTATTTCTACGCCTACTTATTATAAAACAAAGTCCCTAAAAGTTATCAGTCTGTATAACGGGTATTCATGTGGTTTTCAGCCATGGATAGAGTGATTAGTGTACAATTTATGCAAGCCCACGAGGCTAAGCCCCGAGGCCCGCATTCTTCTCAGTGTCGCGGAATAGGGCAATACCTCGGCTGGTGTTCTTCAAGGCGGTGTTTTGTCCCCACTTCTATTTGCTTTCTTTATAAACACGATTACAAAATCAATACCGTCCTCATTCCACAGGTATGCATCTCTTAATGAGTCACATGATACCATCCGCACAATAAATAATTCTCAAAACACAAGCTATCATTAATGGGAGTCCAGGCCTTACTTCACGGATTAACCGGGTTAACATCCCTCCGGTGCTCATCATAATACCAGCCGTGTGACGGCAGCCGGGTGAAGTCCGGCAACTATGATACGGAGATATAAATGCTTAACGCATATTGACTACACGTTATATTTAGTTATGAACTGGACCCTATTGCGTTACATTATCTGCTGCCAGTAATATTTGTTACATAATTGTTGGAAAGAACGAAAATTTCCCACGTTGTCCACGAGGTCACTATAGTAAATTACTCCCGTAACATTTCGTATACTATTAAGCATTACATTTCGCTCCTTCTGTATGATGTGCGTTTTGATCATATTTCTCAATCTTGATCGAGAAATCATAAAGAGGCGATGGTACTAGTTTGAAATTTAATAGTTTGATTCTAAAATACCTGTGACCCGTAAGAAACTGTGCCATGCTTCTAATTTTAGACAGTTTTTCGGTAATCGCTCCCGTACGCAGAGGAAAAGAATTATGTAGATGGCGTCATTTATTTGTGTTACTTTATTTTTTATTATTGTGTATCGTGCCTGCCATGCGCTGAGTAAGTTTAACATCCATGTGTAAAGAGTTTCATTATCTTTGGTCTGTATTGCGGTCTTAAAAAGTCTGGTTCATAGAGATTTCTGGAGTGGCAATACATGCCGGCACGGCAAGGTGAACTGGTAAAACTCCAGCAACAGTTCTTGCTAGGGTCTTCGCACTAACGGTACGGTAAGCTGTACATAAAAATAATATCCATAGCCTCTGACCTTGTATTAATTTTCTTATTGTAGCCCTGTCCACCCAAATTGGAGAGGCGTAACACATGCTACTAAGGTCGAGTCACGTTGTATATTATTTTAAGGTGTTATAGGACAGGCCCCATGTTCAGCTCGAATTATAAAAGTTACGTTTAGCCCTTTTTTCAGTCTATACAATATGTTCTGAAAAGTTAAATTTATTTTATAATGTTAAACCTAAATATGTAAGGGTTTCCTTATACTTAACCGGCACGCGACAGCGACGACAAGCTTAATACATAAACTTGATTGTAAGTCTTTTGAAGGAATTTTAAGGTTTGTACGGTGTGAACTCTAATCGATTTCATTACAACACAAGTTTGACTCGATCTCTATTTAGGATCATAAATTATAGTAAAAGAGCATCATCAGCGTAATCTGCTAATGTACATAATGCCGGGAGAAGTAAATAAAACAAATCATTAAGTCCTATATACCACAAGTAATATGACAATACTGAGCTAACGTACTATCTGCACACTAAATAGCTTACTAAAAATCAAAATTATTGAGTAATAAAGAAAAATTAGGGGCTAATTTTGAGAACAAAAGTTTTGTCCCTTTGTATGTTTGTCTGTTTGTACACGCTCATTTCTGGAACTAATGGGCGAATTTGAACACATATTTTTTTGTTGAATAGCTAAAAAGCCTGGGCAGCATATAGCATCTAATTTGTTTAGAAAACTGGAGCATCACTGATGAGGACTAGTAAAAAAAATTATGTATGGAATAAACGCCTCAACAAAAGTTGTTCTGCATGATAAGCAGATTCTGTTGATATATAAAAATTAAAGATCTGGGACCTCTGTAAATATCGGATGTATAACCGAAAGGATCATCTAAATTGTAAAATATAAGGAAAATACTTTAATTTGTCACTTCATAATAACATCAGCGGACAGTACTTTCTTATAGTACAAACGAGGTACGAAACAGTGGGCAAACCAGCAATTGGGCCACTTGGATAGTAAGTGATCACCAGCGCCCACAGACATCCGCAACTTCGGCATTTTAAATATAAGTATGATTTTTTATTGAAGAACCCTAAGTCATATCGATTCAGAAATACCGAAAGGGCAGCTGGTTCCATAGAGAATCAGTGCGTGGGAAAAACATTGCGCTTAAACCGAACGGCAGAGGTCGAGAGACGATTTCTTTTGCTCTACGGTAATATCTAATATCTGTGGACCTATCACACCACGTTAGCCTAGTCTAGTTGTGCGTGCGACGTCGAATCAATGTAAGACGGTTTGTACTCCATACACTTAGAATCTAAGATAATTTCCATATTCTTATAAACCACTTTAACAAATGAGTCGTTTAATCCGTACGCCACCCAATATTTTTTATCTGTCCACTCAATGTCGGAAACAGAGATCGACAGGATGGATGACCAGGAAACTTTGCAAGCAGACAATGTAACCTGCGTATAAAAAGGCCTAAGGCTACTTGTTGCGAAGACTAATAGGCTGAGTCCAAGGAAGAAATGAGGAAGATAATTAGAGAGATGGGGGATGCACAATTTGCATTAATAAACTCACTTCTCAAATAAGTTGCTATTATAAAAGCACAAAATACTGAAATCCAGACATCTTACCAGGAAATTGATAAATCCATAAAATTTATGAACGAACAATTTGATTCCATAACGAATAAATTGGATTTCTTAGAAAGAGAGCGAAAAGCACACATACAATATATCTCCGCATTTAAGAACAAGATTGAAGATATACAATGGACTCTAGAACTTTTATCCGTTGAGCTAAGAAATCTACCGCTTGATTTCAAGAATCAAGCAAGCAAATCGGAACTTTCGAAATTATTACATCAAGCCTAAAGGTTTCTTAATACGTATTTAAAATCGAGTGATATTAAGGATGTCCACCGTATAAGAGGTAAATCGGGGTTATCCACGGTTGTTGTAGACTTTACTAGAAATGTTAAAAAAACAGAAAATGATGAATGACGCGAAAAGTTATAATAAGCAACACTCGAATTGGCGATTGAATTCCTACCACCTAGGACTTTCTAGAATATCTCATCCATCAGGTTAAAGCACTCGGACTGACTACTTACAGATATTTCCAACCAATTTGGTCTAAAATGCCTTTTGCTATTACATACATCTACATTTTATCTAATTGCATGCTTCTTATATCATACTTTTGTATTCATATCTTCTCACCGTAATAATGCAACACTCACATTATGTAATATGTTGATTTATACTCTTTTTACTCTTTTGAAATCTTGTCACAAAATATTAGTAGTCTAATCCAATGCCTTGCTAGCCAGGATAAATAAAAGTTGTGGAATATATATTCTAACTGGAAGCTGGAATTCTATTTTATCTAAGTCATAGTTTGGGATTATAAGGAATAATCCCAAACTATGACATCTACTACAGTAAAAGTAATAATAATAAATGTGATGATTTATGCTCGACCGAGGAAAGAGTTTCGAATAATTGTAAATGTTTCTTAATAAAAATAAGTTCTGATGTTCCTATTATAACAGTTTACAGATCTCCGTCAAGTAGAAATTCCAAATCATTTGTTGTTTCGCTGGACAACCTCTTAACCCTACACAATAGCTATAACACCATAGTTATTACGGGTGTAAATGTTGATATAAACGTCGACAATAAAGACCCGAAATCATTTGTATATTTTAATATGCTACCTATATGCTATCTCATGGAATATTACCTAGTCATACCCATCCTATTAGAGGAGGATATAGTCTCGATCACAATGATAAAATCTTCGATTATATCATATTGTGTTTATAATAAATATACATATCTTGTATATAACAAATATATAAAATCCTAGATTTTACCATTGTGTGATACACTCCGCCCACAGTCCAACCGTTTTCTCCTGTATAAATAATTGCATAAAAATACCTCTTTTAAAGATATCAGCATGAGTAAAGTGAACTATGGGGGAGTTCTGGCCGATATAGGATATAGGCTAATGACTTCATGAGTTCCGATGATTGCAATTGATCCGCTGCTCATCTCGCAAATACTCTTTCAAGTTTTCTTACTAAAAACTGTTTTAAAGTAAATGTTCTACGGAAAATTCGATACCTGAAGCCCTGAATTACACTGGGCCTGATCCATTGTATAAATAATCGCGATAGAATGTACCTGAAATGCAAATCTTACCGCAATAATATAATCTTAGCAGTTACCTACAGAAGGTATATTTTACTCATAAGGTAAGAGAATGTCTACGAGCAAAATGAATTGAACAATCACTCCAAAAATCCAAAAAAAAACTTGGCAAACTATACGTTCTATAGTTCACACTTGAAAACAAAAAACGAATTGTTATTACCTTTTGAGAATTGCTGATAGGGGTATATCTCACTCAGTAGGTGAGGGAAACCAATTGTTTGCAGACGTAGAGAGCTCATTGTCTACTAAAATATAGGAAAACCACCACCCCTCGGGTACAAGAAAAAAGAGATCCCCAATATAACTGCGTCCCTATTACCAAACACCGTGCCTTGAAACAGACTGAAATCGAAGCCACTACACTAAGTCTTAAAAATGACAGTGTCATTGGATGGCATGGCATATCTATTAGGTTACTCAAAATAGCAAAAAACTAACTGGTCCCCTTTTTATCACATATTCTCAATTTGTGCTTAAAATTTAGTGTGTTTCCTCGCATCTTTAAAACTTCTATTATTCATCCTATACACAAAGGCGGCACAAGGGACTATGTAAATAGCTATCGTCGTATATCAGAGTGGAAACATACGTCTCCTAACATTTCCCAAAAAAAAAAACAGTTAACTCTCAAATAGACAATACGGTTTCTGGGCAGGTTTATATACAACTCATGCGGTTTCGGATATTTTAGACCATATAGCATAATACCTTGATAGAAAGAATAGGTGTGTCGGCGTCTTTTTAAACCTTGCAAAGGAGTTTGACACGGTATCTTTGCCCCCTTGGCTCTATAAAATTAAAAACACTGGTATTCGTGGTGTAGCCACTTTCCTCTTCCAAAGCTACGTATCTCAAAAACTGCAACGCGTGAAAATGAGTAACACCATTGACTCATGTTGTCATGTTACGTATGGATTCAGACAAGGCAACGTGCTCGGGCCTTGCCTCTTCCTGCTCTACATGAACGATTTGTGTGATTTGCAATTAAACAATGGCTCGATTTTTACTTTTACTGACGACACCGTACTTGTTTTTCATGGTAAAACGTGGGAGAAGGCTAGGAACGATGCGGAAAGTGGACTACAAACTGTGACACTATGGCTTAAGAAAAATGAATTTTCCTTGAAGACGTTGAAAACAATTACATAACTTTTGGTACGTCGAGTGGCTACATTCCTGATGGATCATTCCAGATAAAAAAAAATCGAGACTTTTGTTAACAAAGCATCCACTTGAAATACAAATTTGTGATGGCGCCGGTTGAAATCTTCCCGCGAAGTAGCTGGTGTTCCTCTACGTACCGCAGGAGCTGGGAATTAATGATTGTTTCCTTTTTTATTAATATTTTTTATTATCTTTGTAAATGTAGGGATAACTGCTAAAGCACGGTAGTTGTACGGGCCCGAGTAGTCGCCTTTTTTTGGGATCGGGTGCGCCTGCGCTGTTTTCGAATTAATTCCTCGGAACGATGTCAACAGATTAAGAGTGACAGAAAATATGCATTAGAATAGGTTTTAACTCAAGAGCAGATCTTTGCAGTATAATTGCTGCGATTTCATCTGGCTAAAAGAATATTTATTTGTTAATGTATATCTATTTTGTCCCCTTCAAAATGATTGCCCTGGGATATTATATATACGCTTGTGCCCACGCTTTTCCCTATCTTCGAAGCACTTCGAAAAATACCTTTTTGGACCTTGTTCAGCTCCTCCTTCAATGGCGCCTTTACCTCGTCAATCGTGGCGTAGCGTCATCCTTTCATGGGTCTCTTCAGTTTCGGGTACAAGAAAAAGTCACAGGCAAATTCGAGTCGTCGCGGACAGATTCCAACATCTTGTTAGCAATGTCTATGCGTTTGGCATTTTATCATCATAATGCAATAAATTAAAAAAAAAATAGCCATATTGCGATAGCAGCATTCGAACTAAACATGTAAGAGACATGAACAATCTTTCATATCCGTATAATAGTTTCTACATAGCAACGCTTATAAAATTATATTAAATCATTATTTTTTTATAGAACAGGGGGTCAACGAGCAATATATTGCCAATATATAATATATTGCCTTAGTAGTAAGTCATTGGACTTATTTTCCTTCACAAAACTTCAACAAAATTGAATCCAATTCAATTTACATAGTCCGAATTATAAGAAAACATGTCACATGCTCACCTTTTGACGTTCGATTCTGCACTCATGATGATATACCAAAATGTTGATAACTCCTATTTTTGACAAATACAATGGAAAGGAATAATATTTTTAACCAAAATAAAACACGAGAACTTATCTATGAAATTACGCGTCAGCAAAAAGTAAATATAAGTTTTAACATTCGTGGACCTTACACCGGACCGTCGTTAAAGTGTCGACGTGGACAGTGTAATCGCTTTCTGGCCCACGTCAACATTTAAAATAACCTCAGCCTTGCGAATCATATTATGCTAATATTTTTGTGTGCGTTAAACACTTTTATGAGTATTTATAATTTTCCCTCCATATTTTTGGAGAAAAATTTACTACAGTGAAACGACAAGACGACAATTACTGGACTTATTGGTAGCTGTCATTAATATAGCTAAAGCGAATGTTACGTCCGCAATCCTTTTTAATCTTAAACCGTCACCATATATAACGTAACAAAGCCGTACAATTTTTAGACAATTGTTAAAGGACTTTTTTCATACAGCCACTTTTCTCGGGTTGAGTGCTGATTGGAAAGGATACAATACTCCAGCAAAAGTCACGATAACTCGATTTTTAAAGGATATCTACTGGACTGGTCACTTCCGTCTTTATACTGCAGTCAATAATTAATTGCGGTAAGCTGTTCATCTTGTGTCGAACTTAAGAATCTTACAAGTTTTATGAAATAAAGTATGTTTAACTAGGAATATATTAAAGTTGGAGCAAATGACAAATGTTGTGAGGTCGAAGCTAGCACGAGAAGAACGTATAAAAGTTTAAATTGAAACGTCCGTTTTGATCAAATGCGATTTTGTATGGTTTTAGTTTGTTTATTGACATAAAATAATTAGGAAACAAAAGACGAAAGTTGAGCTGAAATAAACTAAGTAGTTGTGTGATAAAATGTGATAATCTGAATGAATTTGATTGTAGTGATGGCACCTTGGACTACCTAATATCGAACGTAAATTTTTTCCTAATTTAATGGAATAATTTAGATTCTTAATACACTTTAGGAGTAATAATTTTGCGCATCTGCGTGACAATTATTCTGATACCAATGGACGTCGGTAGTCGTCAAAAGTGCAATTGTTCTTTTGCACCCTTTACAGTTACAAAAAATGTTCTCAAATGTAAAAGAAATACTCCCTTATTAGGGCTGACCCATTTGTCAAATATTTTTGCGAAAAGCGACCGGTCTGTGTGCCCAATTAAATCTACTACACTAGAGGCTTAATTTCCTTAGTTGGTCCGCCAACGGTATGGAGCACACTTTTGTTGGTGTTTTATGTTTTCGCGATTCGTTATTACAGTAAATCTACTTAAATGGATCTCACTGTGGATTATTCAATTCTTTAACTAGTCTGAAGGTATAGAAGCTCTACAGCAATCGTGGTAAAATATGGTGAAAATGAAGTTGTTTTATATTATTCCAGCTTATGAACAACATATATCTGTCGACCGCTTGAATTCAATGTGAGATAAATGGGTGTGCCGCACACGTTACGTCAGTGATAGCAAATTTGAATTCGGCCCAGATCACACATGTTTACCTATATATTGTATGCTTTTGTTAAAGCTTTGTTATATATTGTATGCTTATGTTGAATTAAACTGAACAGTATTAGTATGTAACATTTAGTGTAGCAATTTCAAAATAGTAATATAACAGTATTTAGTAGTATCTACATGAAATTGTTATTTTTATCTGTAGACAGTAAATATTATAATTTTTATAATCTTTAACCATACATTTATTATGGAATATGGTCTATTATGGAAACAACGGGCTTATTAATTTTGTTTTGTTTAATAATATAACTTAAACTTATGCCTTATATTATTCGGGGTTAAACTATCGCGTATCTATTGTAAGTTTCATCTTAGGTAAACTCAGCGTGGAACTTAGTTGATGGCAGCTTAACGCAATGTTAACCACCATAAATTAACAAACCACAAGAGTGACTGGTACCATGTGAGCGAGAAGTAACTCTACGGTCGTGCCGGCCGAATTCGTTTGCAATGCAGCATGATAAAATACCTTCACGCCTATTATCCCCGGAGAAGTAGGCAGAGATGTGCTAGTACATCCACGACTCATAAGTCCAGTAAATAAATTAGAACACCCACGATTAGCCAAGGTACTGAGGCCCATCCGACCATACAAATGGCCGTCGGCCTCCATCACAGAGATGCCACAGCCGGATCAACTGGGGAGGATCGTCGGGGAATTGTTCCCCGACACACCCGTGGGCTTCAGGCCCCCAGGATGGCTCGGCAGACGTCGGACGAGGAGGAGGGTGTCCTGCCACCCGTCAAGGATGCTGAAATGGAGGCGATTCTGACTCGCCTCCAGAGTAGGAAGAGGGCACCGGGTCCAGACGGGGTGCACGGGAGAGTGCTGGCGATCTGCCGTCTGGCGAAAGTGTCAAAGTTTTTAATAAATACACTCTCAATTTGTTTCTTCAAAACAATCTTGATAGTATTTTCACTAAACACTGCGCCCTCAATTGTAGTAATAGTCTATAAAAACTTTGTATGTATTATAGTAAACAGAATGTACGAGCAATCGGAGCCTTCTGGCCGACTACCGACGTCTATGGAGGTTCGCATAATTGTTATGCATGTGGCTCTCCTTTCCTCCCCCATGAGTGGCTCCCCCAACAGCACAGCTGAATTCCATGTGGGTTACATGAAATTTATTGTAATTGTTTTTTCTAAGAATTGTAAGTATATTATAAACTGTATATAATATATAACGAATGACATAAAAACATTTAAAGTAAAGATAAAAATATCTATAAGAAGATGAACCAATTTTTGTAAAGCTATCCTACTATCGCAGCTGCTATAACGGATGTACCGTTAATGTAAATCAGTTAAGCCGAATAAGTACAGCCTGCAGAGAAATCTACATACATACATAAGTACCTTCCCACATACATACATACATACATACACCCTTTAGCTAAACCAACATTTATTCATTCACTGTCAAACCACGAGCACTGGCTGTTCCATCATTCACCCATTTCATTAGAATAGCAATTCGCCATCAATCATCAAGGCTGGTCATATACACAAAAAAAGCTTGTACTCACACAAAATACAAAGCGGATGTACTCCACATTCAAGATCGTTATTTCCTGTTTCCGTTACACTAACACGTGGATACTCCAAGAGGTATGTTATTTAAGTAATTAGCGAGGCCCCTTTCACATAATATGTTTATATATATATCGACATAATAAATAAGTTTTTTTTGTACTATTTCTAAACCAATTATTTTTTGCCATGTTTGTAAAATATCCTTAAAGAAACGGTCTGCTCGTAAATTCTAAATTTATCACTGAAAAGGGCCATTGCATACGTATGTGTATAGTTCCTTCATTTAATTTATCTCTATATTTGGACTGTAAGTTTTTAGTACGACAAATTTATTGTATGCAGGTAAATGGCAAAACACGCCATATGCCACCAATGTGTCGTTAGTCTCGAGGATTCTTCGTCGTGGAAGGTATTCCCGTCGTAATGTCTTATTTATAGCGAATAATTTGATCTATTTTTCTAACTTTCAAATTTTAAAGATGTTTTTCTTTTATATTCATTATCTTTAAAAGGGGTTTCTATCCACACGGATACGTCATCGTAACTTATAGTCAAGATAAGACAATAAACATAAAAAAAAACTAAAAGCACACTTAGTAATCTATAAAGTTTCATAGTGTTATTCAACATGACCTTAAGATTATGTTTTCTTGATGGGCCTAATCATTCCTAGAGTTTCGAACCACCAGTAAATTTTATTTAAAAAAGAAACCCTCGATTGTATTTTATTTTATTATTCATTATTGTGGAGCATTTTCCGATTCATAATCGGAAGAATGCTCCACAAGGTGGTAGACCAATAGTCCTAGACCTATGCTAGAATCAAACGTTGGATATAATGTTTGCAAATGTGGATACCAATCATTCAGGTTCACTGTCCTGTGTGTCTCAAATCCACGAATCAATATTGACTTACATCAAGAAACAAAATTACGCCGAGATATTTGCTAATAACAAACATAGAATGCTTGATAACACAGATTTGCTTGAATGGAGACGATAGCACGCATTCGTAACAAAACTTTGTGTTTAAACTGATATAATGAAGCTTAATTTTATGTTGAGAATCACAAACATTTTACAAAGATTATGTTTGTTCTCTACTTTTCATTATATTTGGTTTATTTGCATTGAATGGACTCTGAAACTACTGAACTGATTCGAAAAATCTTTTATCCTTAGGATTCCATATTATCTGTGATGAATAAATGCTATATAACATTATCTAAAACGGTTTGATCATTATGAAAACTTCGGTAATGTAACTCAAGGTATAAAATAAATATGAAAGTAAATCCTTATATAGTTACAGAAATTATTGACTACTAGCTGTCTACACAAAGATAGTTCTGTCATAAACATTACTTGTTCTGTTATTGTGACGTGTAAAGTTTACGAGGCCGAAATTAAAATGTATATTTTTGTAAATCAATGTTATTTCGAATTTTTTCCTGAAATAAATGCGCGAAGCTGCAAAGGACTGCTAATAATATATAAAACCATTTACACAAGTATTTTTAACAATTGGTTACTAAGAAGTGCCTCGCTACATCGCAGCTAGATTGAGTCGGCACCGCCGAGGAGAGACCGGCGTCTAAGTGGCGTAAAGTGACACCTTCGGTGCCGCTTTATGGCGTTTCATGTATATTCCTATATATATATATATATATATAGGGGGAGCTATACTATAAAAAACGATATTGCCGATTCGTGACTAAAAATTTTAAATGTATTTAACCAAAGGCCTTATCCAACATTTCCATTCATCCATCCACTTTGTTAACAATGGTAGTAGTTTTCAGCATTTTGTTCTACAGAAAAAGTTTGTGAGTAAAAAATGTAGTACGTTTCGACTGCATTCACAAATGCTTTTATCTTTATGAACAATAAGTGGAAAATTTTGGTGCATTTCTCAAATTCTAGTAGTGTATCAAGACAATATTTGCATCCTTTTTGTAGCTTGAACGTAAATAAGAACTAAAATGTAACAGCGGCAAAATTTATTAATACACTAGAGCCATTTTCTAAGAGCTTGGAACACGCACACAGAGTAGGGTTTCGAAGAAGGCGCGTCCATACCGCACCGTTGCCAACTCCGCTGAAAATTTTCGGAGCAGCAGATGCCATCGGGCCCACTCGACTTGTGGACGTCCATGGACGTTCTTAATCGCGGGATAGTAGGCGGTCGAGATCTTTGTCCATAAAGGACTTGGACGTGAAAGGATCGACGATTCGTCATCGTCACTTAGCAAATATTTCTGAGGCATCCTTGGGGACCTACGATAATACGCGAGTTCTCTAAGAAAATCGTATCAGTCTCTTGCCAATTTTGCCAACATGCTCAGACTTTGTTTTAGCAAGCTTGATAAGTAAGCGAGAGGTCCACGGTCCTGCCACCGCCCCAACTCTGCGACGCAGCATGTCACAACCTCTTACTAAAGGTTATTTAGATAACATTATTTTCTAAATCATGACATGTAAATAGTTATTTATGCTCACGGTGGTAACATTGAATTGGCGTATATAATGGCGGCTCAATAATGTTGATATAAGCAGGTGCTAGATGTGCAGTATATTTACCTAACTTTTAAAGCCATTAGCGGTTTCGTATTAATTACAGAAATTCTCAACAAAACATCATAGACAAAAAACACATGCACAAAAAATACACACTTAAATAATTAATGCAGATTTGCCCCGAAATATAAGTATATACCGTAGATATAGTACCGTAAAATTTACGTACACACGAAAAGAAGCACAGTCAACGACAGACCCTCTCCCTAACTTGTATTCGGTTGAAAAGCTTTCTTGATGAAGTCCTCCCAGGCCGGACAAGTGGGATAGACCTTACGCATCCCGAGGGATTTGTTGTGAACGGACAACAGAGGCGCGACCTTTATGCTAAAAGCTATCAAACTGTTTGAATAGCCTTCTTATGCCTAAAGAGGCATTGTAATTCTACTGTACCTTCAAATGTTATAAATCTAGAATGTTTTATGCTGGTTTTTTTATTCACGAGAAAAGTACACGACGGAATGAATTAAAATTTTGCTCAAATACAGATATAATTCGGAATTGTATAAAAGTGATTTCAAGTTGCCGCTGGAAAACAAATATATGTCTAAAATAAAAAAAATGTCATTACTTAGGTGTACCTTTTCTATTTACAAAGTAAATATTTTTATAAATAAAAATTTTCTTACATTGTCAAGGCGAATCTAGCGGCATCTCATACGCTAAGTCACACATGGCAGTCGTAAAAGGGCTAGGATTTCTCGTTTGCCTCAATATTGTATAAAAAATGAACTTCTCGCAATGACAGTCCGGATAATCATTGGCCTGCCACAAGAAAAACTGCTCTGTTTTTTACTATCATGACATTTAACACTTCTCACGCATTCAGATAAAAAGAAAATGGAAAAGTGACGCATTCATTTTACAGTAAAGTGCAAAATTTCTATAATAATGTACGATATATATTGAGTTGTAAATTGAGCTACCATGTATGCGGCTATACTGAGCAGACTGTAGGTCGGATGGTCTGAACGAGAATGGTCATTTAATAGCGATGAAGCTACGATGAGTGAATAATACATGAGTGGTTTCCGAAGCGAATAATTTTAATGTGGACAATGCGGCGTTGAATTTAACCCTAATCTGCTTTTACAATTCGCTACTGCCTCATAATGGTATTTTGTTCCCGAATCGGTTGGTTTCACAAAATGAGTCACGAATTAAGTAAGTACTTGTGTTATTGTTGTTTTGAGGTGTTATGTCTATTTTTTATTTAATTACGTTTATCACTGGTTATATACGAGTATGCTAGGGGATAATATTACATATAGGGGAGCTCTTTGTCTATTTAAAGTTATATTTTAAAGTCATTTTCATTTCCATAGCCTTGGTATAATCCTACTAAATTCGATTTTCTTTAGAGAGGATTTATGCTTTATTAAATCTAATGTAATGGAGAAGGTCAACTTCACTATGTACCTTCTTTCAACTTTAGGAGTGGTTGCGCAATTTGGAATTATGTGAGTTTGTTGAAGAGCAATAGGTAATAACTTTGCACTTTCTGTAAAAAATGGACATTTAGGTAAATTAATTATAACTATTATTATTACTAGCCTGGTGTATCCCACTGATAAAAGTAACACTGGTAAAGGCTTCTCTACCCTCTTTCTACGCCCCTCGATTAAGAGTTACATTAGGCCAATCCTACCGAAAGGCTCAGCTTGCCTTCGCTGACGGGGTCTGTCGCGTGGTCGTATGTCATTCCTGGGGGAAGATGTTCTTTTGCCCCAAAAAACCTATGACATGCGGAAAACGTGGCCAACCCAGTTCCACCTAGACGGGCAGCGTTTCGAGTGACATCCGTTATCCTTGTTTCGAATCGTAATATTGTGTTCCTAATTCGGTCTATTAATTTGATACGTAGAATTTTTAATTAAAATGAAATAATTGTATGTAAAAATTAAAACAAGGTGTGACGAAATTTACTAAACACTAACAATTAATATTGCGAAGTTGCACCCCTAAACCGACGGCCGTTTGCCGTACGCCATATAAAATATGCCGACCCGAAATAGTTAATGCCACAAAGGGTTCGTTCAAACGAACAAACCCTGAAAATCTTTTTACATAACATCCCATCAAGATTTGTCCGCAGAGGAAAATTATGTTTGTATAGGAATCACTTATGCGAATATTATATAATGTACGTTGAAATTGACTCACACTAAATAATTATTATCATCACTTTTCATCGGTCCGCTGTTAAGTTTTTTGTTTGTGAGTAGCCGGTGGCCCATTGCAGGGTGGGGGAGAAGGAGGACAACGCATCGGCATAGTAATTATGTGGATGTTCATGGGCGTTGGTAGTCGTAAAAAGGCTTTGTTTTTTACAATTTATTCTATAAAAGGAGGCTACTTCGAGGGTAAAGGATTGTCGGTTCAATTGGCTTCACCTGGGTACACCCCAGGCTAATAAGCCCCACCGCCACGACAAGGCTTGAACCATGGTAGGGTGTCCAAAACTCCCTGCTGCAACCCAGATTAACCTCCATTCCGTATATATTAATATTACGTAAATGCAATCCACCAGTAGGGTTGTTCTTCAATCCTAAAATTCAATAGTTGCAGATTATAGTGACATCATATGTTCATATTAAATCCAAATCAAAAATTAAAGGAGTAGAGGTCTAAAAAGGAACACAACCAATAAGATCCCGTCCCATTCTCTTGGCTACCTCAGCGAACTAAAATCACGCAAGATATATGCTCTGTTACAATTAAATATAATTTAACACCCTATTTTCACACGTGGCATATACTAATCCAACTAACACATTAATGATACGGTCTATCAAATTAATAGCCATACAGATCATATCAAATGCACACGTAAGATAATTAAGACATTTTAACATTAATGAAGATTTTTCGAAACATAAGATATGAAAACATGGTGTCGGCAAGAAATCATAACTCACCCTTTTATATAAAATATAAATAATTGTTCGTGGCATATTTGTCACAAATATATAGGCTCCTTGCGGAAAAGAAAAAAAACTATTTAATTATCATTTGGTAACGGCAGATAGCGTTTGCCATAATTCCATCCTTAACGTCGAGAAAAAGAAAAGAGTGCCGTTTCTTCGACACAGAGCACACCTTTAGTGTAACAGTCAAAGATGACAGATATACTGTTTTATAAAATGTTTAAATGGCAAATACATAATCGCTGCATGTTTGCCCCCCCCCCCCCCTTTTTATCACACACAACAGTGGGATGAACTACAGTGTAAACCTGCCAAGGATTTCTTTCGGAGAGAAATTGCAGATTTGTAGCAAAAACAATAACGTATATTTACGCCAGCTCTCTTATGGTACGGTAAGCAAAGTGAAGCGAACACCCCTTGTACCCTCTCGACTCGGTATTCAAACCCGTAACCATAAGATCTATGCGTAAACATGCTAACCACTGGACATAGAAAGATTCTCTAAACCAAGTATACAATCCACACCAAAGAAACTACCTAGCGAAGTTCTCACTATTAGTTTCGGTAGTCTCTAATAAAATTTTATTTATGACCTATATATTATAATTTATTCTATGTTAAACCTTAACTTACTTGTGGTTAAGGTTTAAATTAGAATAAATTATATGAAAGAGTTTCAAAATTCTTTGTACGTAATAACATTTTGACAATCCTTTGTACATTTGGATAAAGTCGAAGACAGTCTCAGTAAAAGTTTTTCACACGATCATTGGATCGGAATGAAACGAAAACTTTCTGATCCCAGGCCTCTTAATGTTTTATTGAACATAATTAACACTAAACTAGTAGACAAGACAATCCAAATAATCAATTTACCAAATAAGTAATTAGGCAAAAACTTAAATAGCTGATTTTTGAATTTAGAACTGGCTACAACGAACCGATCATAGACAATCAGTTATGTAATTATAAACAAAGTCACGTGATACAATTTACTTAGAAAATGGGAACAAGAAAATTAGATCACGCTGTAACAAAACGCTTAATCGAAATAAATTTACGGATTTCAAGCATAGTTTCGATAAAAAGGTTTATTGGGGTCCCGAGATTCATTGCCCTTACATTAGCGAGAAATATGCGCATTGCTAGGAAGTTAAACTAAGTTTTGTTTTACTTCAACGAATAATAATTTGGCCCCTTTACTCAAATAAAACATTTTTCTAAGCTTTTAAGTTTAGTCCATTATGCGCGCTCACTAGTTTCTCCGTTCTGATCAATCCTTTGTTTCGCATCCGTCTAGAAGTCCAGCAGTGAATTAGTGTTCTATGTTTCTTTTGTAACGGGCTGCTCAGCTTTTTTGAATAAAGTGACACACCTTCCTTCTTTTCTTCCTTCCATTATTAAAACCCTTCAATAATAGTAAGGTACAACGCATTATTATAATATGCGGAATACAAATTAATGAGATGCCATTTAGCGACTACCAAATCGCACTATCCATGATATAGAATCTATATAGAAGAGTAGACAGAAGGAAAATCGGAGCCATACGGTGACGACCAACGTCCATTTACATCCGCACAGCAAATGTATTGCATCCTTCACACCATCCTCTAATGAGCAACCGATTGTTGTATGCATTGCTCGAAATTCAAACTGGATAATAGGCCCTTTGTCCCCGTGGTTATGATCAGTCGTTTCCATATTGTTTTACTACCGTAAGGTGGTTACCTAAAGAAAATTCTCAATGAAAGAGATCTAAAATTTTATATCAATTTACGTTTGATGAAATCCGCCGCCCCACCATTGTTCAAGCCTTGTCGTGGCGGTGGGGCTTAGTAGCCTGGGGTGAAGAAACCCAGGCAGAGCCAATTCAACCGAGGGGGATATTTGCACCCCTCTTATAAGAAGAGGGGGCATGAAGATCAGGAGGAGGAATCGCTCTCGGTACCCCTTTTATAAGAAGAGGGGACCTAAGAACAACAGGAGGAGGCGCTTTTGCGCACGGGGCAAGGGGCGAGGATGGGAACCTCATCCCATTGCAATGTCGCAAAGTCGGAGGGGTTAACCCGTAGTGCGGTTGTCCCGCACTACGGGTTAACCCCTCCGACTTTGGAGGCTGCCCCTTGGGAGGCTGACTAGCCGTCGAGGTGCCCTGATGATTTCGGGACACCACAGCAAGGGCGACACTGACGGCACTCGCGGTGGTTTTTGTGGGTATTCGGCACAATCACGTGCCGCGAGTCCTACACTCCACTGGACTCCACCCTGGGCCGGCGAAGGTGCGTAAATGCGTCTCCCTACGTCAACAATATAAAACCACCGATAGCGACGAATAAAAATGGTTATTTTGCAACGAAAGTTGTGTGTCGCTTATCCCTTGAGAATTATCTAAATGTTACATTATATCTAGTTTCATGAGACGTATGTAAGAGAAATGTAAGGAAGCGTCTGTGAAGGTTGACAAAATTGCTTACGAAACTAAATTCAGGGGATGTTGAGTGTATTTCGTTTTCGCCAAGTCGCGCATCTGTTTATAAAACAAATTAAATATATGAGAGTAAGATATAATTCTCACCAGTTACATGGATGATTAGGAGAGCCATCCGAAACTCTTGAAATGAGTTAATACTGTAAGCATTTTCTTATAGTATAAGTGGCAAACGAGGAATCGGAGCCTTTTGATAAATAACTAAATAACGACGCCCATAGATATTTGCATGATTATTACACAGATGCGTGTGCCCTCCTGTCACCCCCTCAATGGGCCGACGGCTACTCACAAACCGCTCCAAGCGCGAGAGTGACGCTGTCACTTTACGTCTGTATCTGTATTGTTAATTACGCGGCCGTGCCGGCCCAATTCCATTGCTTAGGGATAGATTCATGCACCATGCATGGCACTACCTCCTCCTATGCAGTATGCACTACTCCTTCATATTCACAATATTGTCCTACTAGACGACGGCAATATCTAGAATGCATATTTTCACAGACGTGCCGGAGAATAGACCGTAAATAGCAATAATACTGTTTTTTTACACAAGGGGCAAACGACCAATTCTGGCCTTTTTGTGACCAACAACGTCCATAGACATCGTAATTACTATGCAGATGTATCGTACTGATATGTTCTTGCCCCTTCAATGGTACTGCGGAAACGTTCAAAACGCGACAGGATAACTGTCTCTTTACTGCACCATCATGTGAGCGAGATTTCCATTCCAGCCCGCACAATTCAGTTGTAAAGCCGCATGGGACTACCTCTTACAGTCTATATGTATAAAGCAAAGTCCCTAAAAGCTGCCTGCCTGTAATGTATTACTGTTGTATGTTATCGATTTTCTCAAAATCTACTGAGCGGATTTTCATGCAGTTTTCACCTAGGAATAAATCCAATCCAGTCCAATTTATTTCAAGATAAAGCCAGGGTGGATCGCTACTTGCATAGTAATAAGATATTATATACGAGTGTTTCAAAACCATATGGCAATTTATCAGGAGCGATAAAAAGTAGGTAACGTTGTATATATATAAATATCACGTTTTTATCGTAAATTCCTTTGAATCCGTAATAACCATATTTCCGATATGTTTTCACGCATCTAAAGGTTTCAATGAGTAGTTTGTATCGACCGTTAAAGGGTAACGGTAATGAGTATATTAAACAAAAACACTTCTTGTCCTACTTAAATTTGTTTGTATTTTATTCTTATTATATTTTGTTTTTTGTGTGTGATTTGATAGAAATTTGACACAGAACATAAAAATACTTCATATATAGGATGCCTTAGGAGCGGGAAGCTTTAAAGCGGATGGGCGGAAATACCCTACAAAATTGATTACATACTGAATAGAATTACAAAAATAGATCTTATATATTACATCAAACAGCAGTCGGAGCGTATTGGTGACCACCAGCGCCCACAAAGGACTATAGAGCGAGAGCACAGGGCTCTCTACAACATGGTCTCAATCCGAAATAACCTTACGTTATTTCAGCGAGAAGTAAATCACATCAATAGCACTATAATAAAAATAGTTTTAGAATTAAATAATTCATTGCATCTCTGGAGTAACGATAGGGCTACAAATAATTTAAACGTAGCTCGTTATCTTGGCTCGCCGCTTTTATCCGGTTAGGCCTTTTAAGTGAACTATTAATAATTTCTTAAGGTAAATGCAAATGTTTCGCATCACAATAAATTAAATTTATCTCTCCACCATGATACAAGCCTTGACGTGACGGTGGGGCTTAGTAGCCTGGGGTGTACTCAGACGAAACCAATTGAACCGAGGGGGATCCTTGCACCCCTATTATAAGAAGAGGGGGCTATAGATCAGGAGGAGGAACCGCTCTCGTTACCCCTCTTATAGGAAGAGGGGACCAAAGAGGAGGTGGCGCTATTGTGCACGGGGCCAGGGGCGTGGATGGGAACCTCACCCCATAGCACTATCCCAAAGTCGGTGGGGTTGACCTGTAGTGCGTGGCAACCCCATCTCTGGAGGTGGAGTTGGTCCCTTAGGGGGCTGACTAGCCATCGAGGTGTCCTAATGATTTGATGTTCCGTGGCACTTCACCAAGGGCGATACTGATGGCATTCGCGGTGGTTTATGTGGGTATTCCGCACTATCATGTGCTGCGTGTCCCACACATCACCGGAACCCACCCAGGGCCAGTGAAGGATCGTTGCGTTTCCCCGTAAAAAAAAAAGACTGAAGCACCTACACCTTATTAAGATGTTGTGGTACATAAAGGTCCTTAATGTATGAGGAGATATCTAAGCTCCTATACTAACATTATAAAGAGGAAACATTTGGTTGTATGTTCGTTTATTTGTATGCATTGAGTAGGCTCTAAATCTACAGGACCGATTTGAAAAAAATCTTATACCATTAGAATAACAGCTGCATCATTTGAGATGAACATAGGCTGTAGAACATTTTCTAAAACGAATCGTTCATTAGAAATTTCGATAAAGGTGTGAAAAAATGTAGAAGTAAATCCTCATTACGCAGCTTACATTATTGACAACTAGCAGTCCCAACGGACATTGCTCTGTCAGAAATTAAACCTGTTGTCACTACACTATCATTGAATCCAAATTCTATAATTTTATATTTTCAAATCAATGAAATTTTGCCATATTTCGTGAAATATGGCAAAATTTCATTGATTTGAAAATATTCGAGCAAAGCAGGGGCTTTGCTCGAATATTTCATGGAGTGTTATTTAGTAATATACAGACACATCGGCGTGAAATAGTAACATTAGTTCATTTACTTTAAGAACCAAAGCTGATGCTCTACAATTGTAGTCGAATCAGGCGGACTACTCTGAGGCACAGAGGAGATTTTTTTCTCATCATAACGGCCCAAGGCAAAGACTACGCAGTAGAATAAGTCAAATTCTGGTGCCCCATGAGAGATGTGAAGTGAGTTAAGGTAAATTATCTACATAACCACTGATTATGAGGAAGATCTTAAGCGTCGATTATCAGTAAATTACTCCGACTATTCGCATGTTATAAAAATAATGATGCGATAATTTTCTATCATTTTTGAAATACGATATAAATTTACAGCGATATACTGTATAGACAAGGTTTATCCTTGACCCTTCAAATTTTGGTTTTATGTGGCACTTGGTTCTTTCTCCAACCCCACTACCCCAGTAGTGTAGGCGGAAAAAGGAAATAAATAAGTGTGAAAATGTTTTTAAAATAAAGAAGAAGAAATAATTTTGAGTGATCGCAGTTGTCTTCCCGAGATTCAAATAAACGAAAATAACCTAAAAAAGCTACGGGGATTGTCGTGAGCAATAAATGTAGTATTTTGACGCTAGCATTGTTATGTAGGAAGCACCTCTCGTTCACATAAAACCACCGCAAATGCACAGCCATGTGCTAAGTACCGTAAGGACTTGTGTTACAGGTACTAGACAACGGAAATATATATAATATTTTTATACATTTAAGAAAGTTTGATATAGTTAAGATTTCCATTATAGAAATACGTATAATTCACATATCAACATCCATAACCTATGCGGGATTCGAACCCGCGACCTCCGGCGTAACACGCGGACTAACCGCTACTTTACCAACTGAGCCAGCCGGTAGAGCGAAGTATGTCGAAAGTTGTAATTACATAATTTTGGATGCTCTTTTCGAATTTCTTTCACAGTGCCGTATCATCAATTTATTCATGAGACCAAGATATAGATGTATTTGCGATCTTTTTGACGTTTTCGACAACATTTTAACATGAAAACCAAATACTTAGAACCCTCCTGGTCCTTATGAACATGATGTTTCAATCTAGAAGAAATATAGAGAATCGATGAGAGCAGTGCAAAGTCAATTCGAAAATGGGAAGAATTTATCTTTTTTTATATTATCTTTTTTTATAGCATAAAAGGAAGACGAGCAGTTGGGCCACTTATAAGTAAGTAAACCAACGCTCATAGATATCCGCAAGGACTCGTCAATGCTTTGCCGGCCCGCCAGATAAATTAGCTCTTTTCATAGTTTTCGTAAACAGAGCTTAACAGAGCGGTAACACATTTAACGGTATAATAAAATAATTGAATTAGGGATAACATAGTTAATACAATTTCGTCTCGCGCGAATTTATTAATCCATTTCAAACAATGATTAAATCAGTATGCTAATGATTGTACGGTATAAATTATGGTAGATGGAAAGTTAAATGTTCTGTATCGACAGTTTTGAATTAAATTAATTGCCTTTTTATAAGCACGTGCAAAATTCAGTCGGCCTATAGACCTTAATATATAAACATATATTTTTTTAATTAAAATATTTTGGTTCGTTAATTATCCTCACAATTCGTTCAAACGAGAATTTGGAGACACTTGGAGCCTACTGATGCCAATGATTATCCACACGATTAATGGTCCTACATAGGTGTTGCTCTTTTTCATCTAATCTCCACCAGCAGGGCACTGAAAACTCTAAAACGCTAAAAATGCGATAACATGGCTATCGATCTTAAAGCGGTAAAACCAAATTAAAGACACGAAATGCTGTTTGTAACCTTTGGCTGGTGTGTATAGGGGGGGGGATCAAAAGAGGGCAATGTATCGACATAATTATGCTGATATTCATGGACATCGTTCAACATTGAAAGGCTCTGATTGTTCCTTTGCCCCCTATACCATAAAAAAATATATAACGAGCTTAGATATTCTCTTTTGAAATGTTAGTCATTCAAAAAGCTCAGCTTAATTATGTCAGTGTACACGCAAAGCTTTGTTAGGTATGCGTTCTATCGTCTCCACTCAAGCAAATCTGGATTCGCAAACATTCCGTGTTCGTTACTAGCAAATATCTAAGCGAAATTTTGTTTGAGGTTTTTAGTCAGTAAATATTGATTGACATGAGGATTTAAGTCGCTTAAAGAGCCAGAGATCCTAAATAATAGATATTCCTTATTATAAATGTGTCGCCCAGCGTTTGATTCGGATATAGTTAGAAGAAGTCTTATGTAAGACTTCTTGCTTCATGGCTCGCAAACATAATATACTAAGATTAGCCAAGATTCGCTTTTGATGATATTTTTGATAGCATAGATATGGTCTCCTAATCCCCTTAGTGGACCACCGGCAACTTAGAAACTTCACGTAACTACAGGGTATAGTGATCACTTTTAAAGTAGTATCATGCGAGCGTATCTGATTCACGCCGGTCACAATCAGCTGCAATGCGGCATGGCAATACCTCTTGGTAAAATATATATTACTGTCTGCTGCTATGAGCTTTACTAGTGTACATAGTAGGCAATTAATTTTAATGTATCTGTTACACGAACTATTTAATATGAGCAAGTTTTTATAAAAACTAATTTGTGTATGAAAACGTATAGTTAAAGTATAACTATTACTGGTTCATTTCCTAGTAAATAAATTGAAATAAACTATATATACATTGTGGTATATATGGACACCATTTGTGTTGTATTCGTTTCAACCAATATCGGTGTAGAAGGAACTATGGAGATATACGCAAAATAAAAGGATAGAAGCGTCTTAAGTGATATGTCTACTTCTAGAGAAACTTTTATCGCTTGTAACCATGAGTATGGTCTGGCAAATTCAGACTGATATTTGTTATTTGTATTTTGTATAGAGATGTGTTCTTATCAGTACTCTTCTTTTTTTGTAAAAATCCTGGCGATAACAATCTTTTTCTACAATAATTATAATAATAGTGTATTAGTGTAGGGCACACCCAGGTGGAATATTAGTGTAGGGCACACCCAGGTGTGTGTATTATGTTTGCATCATCTCTGCGTTATATATGAATAAGGCGCGAACAAGGGGGCATCTCTCGGTGTGATACCACCAACGTGAGGTAAAAAAATATAAAAAAAAAGACATTTGAGGGACAATATTATTGTTAAGTGTTTTTACAATTAATCATCGAATGAATGATATTTTTAAAAAAGAGTGCAAGCGACAAATGCGACGCAAGTGTGATAGAATATTACGCTGGTGTTACGCTTGATTTAGATACAAATGCGTGACTCGATTTCACTACTCATATGTTTAGTGCATGCCTTACTACCTTACATGGTTTCACGGATTAAAGTCAAACAACGTTTTAATAATAGAACAAAAATTATACAATTTGCAACAAATTGATGACAGAATAATCTATTTTAAGCGGCTCAGACTAAATTGTCCAGTATATATTAAGACGTTAAATAATCCAGTGTTACCATTTGTGTGTGTCATTTATTATACACAGGGTACCGCAGTTCCATTATACACCATTAGTCTCATGGGTACGACACGCGGGTAACACACAGTCGTGAAGTCCGAGGGTATCACATCGATCAAGTATTTCTAACAAAGTTCACTTGATACTTTTACTAAACTGCTTCAGACGGAGGGCAATTGTTTACCAACATGTGTGTCCATACACAATATGTTCCTGACTGCCTCGTGGTAAGTAAGCATTTTTAGCCTCAGACGTGTGGACCCCGGTTCGCATCCCACACGAAACACGGCATCATAGCTGTCACTTTACGGCGGAGCCATGTAACCAAGATGTACTTCCCTGGTCACGGTGGATAACAATTATAGCAGATCTAGTGCTCATCTTCTCTCCTCTTCTGGACAATCAATAAGAAACACTACAGTGACGTACTTCTGTGGTCGTGCAAATATATTTCGGCAGCAATTGAGCATTTCAGCAAAGTAAAATTGTTCAAATAGAAAACTATTAAAAACAATTGAATTGTAAAGCTTAAGTCTGTAGGCATACCCATTAAAACTATTACGAACAATTGAAACAGTTCCTGAGTATGCCTTTAGCAATTATAATAGTAATTTATGACAAGACAATACAAAAACTTGGACTTTTTGTCGCATCGAACTTAAGATGTTATAGTATATCTTTGTCAAATTTATTTTAACTACAATAAGTAGTTAACGATTACCATTTAAAGTAACTTTGGAGACATTCATAAACCTTTATTTGATTTGATGACCTAGAGCCCCACAAACCACATGAATCGAGACAGACACGCATTTAAAGTTTTCTTGAAGTTTATGGGCACAAACGAGCAGTCGAATATCTTCTTATGGTAACCGACACGTCGACGTCAGCAATATCAATAGGTGTTAAGTGGACGCTCTCCTTCCTGCTTTCTCTCTAATGGGTCACCGGAAACTGAAACTGCACGACACTGCCAGCGTGACGGACACTTTGCGGCAGCATCGTGTGAACCGAATTATAAGTTGGCCACTATCCGTTACCTCTTTTTTTGTAGCTGCAGGTAGCTAAAATGAACTTACCAATCGCTATCGAATGCCCAAATTTATACGTATAGCTATGATTGTAATACGCATAGCTACGATAAGGACAATAATTACGCAGGCTCTCTTTGTAAAACAATAGAACAAGTAAAACACGTCAGTTACCTCGGCATGAAAATAGACGCAAGTTTTTCATGGTCCTCCCACATAGAATATGTTTGTAATAAATTAAGAATATTATTAGGAAAATTCTATCATCTCAGTTTTAAAGTCCCTCCTTGTACATTAAAGTTTCTGTATATGGCCTTAGTTGATTTGGTCTTGACTGTCATGGTCTGACATTTAAAAGCAATATTGATAAATAAGAGTCACTTCAAATTAGGTTATTAAAATTATTAGTCAACAACAAAACATAAAACAGCTGCAAAATAAATTATTATAAGTATATATATATATATATATAAATAATTAATGCTAGTTCATAACTATGATAACAGTCAGGGAAGTAAGTCACGGTCGATAATAAATACTCTACCAGATCGATGTCGGCAGGTAAATATCAAGTACCTAGAGTGAGTAATTACAATGGCGACAGAACGTTTATAAAGCGCTTTCCTTGCCCGCTGTGTCAGCAGGCGAACTATTAATAGTTCGCCTGCTGACACAGTACAATAAAGTCGAGTTTACACGTGAATTTATAAAATATCTATTAAATAGTTTAAGTTAATATATTTACATACTATATAGATACAATATTGTATAACTTGAGACTAAAGATCTCACAGTCAAACTGCGTAAGCAGTCTTGTGGGACTATGTATTAGATTAAGTTTTGCTAAATACTGAATAAACGAATTCTGATCCTATAATATTAAGTAGTAAAAATTATACAATATACAATAATATATATGGTGGTTGCTAATTATTTATAATGACCCTAAACCTTTTCTAGAAGGCTCAAACAGGATAGCAACGGTCCCCACCAAGCCCTGTCGTGGCGGTATGGCACAGCAACCTATGGTAAACCCAGACGTAGCCAATTGAACCAGATGGGATGCTATTTGCACCCCTCCATAAAGAAGAGGGGGCTAAAGATCAGGCGGCGGTTCACTTTGCACGCCTCTTGTAAGAAGAAGGGACAACAAAGCAACAGGAGTAGGCGCTTTTGCTCATGGGGCCAGGGGTGAGGTTGGGAATCTCATCCCATTTCACTGTCCGAAATTCAGTGGGTTTGACCTGTGGTGTCGAGTAACACTTCTGTGGAGGAGGCGTCGGTCCCTTGGGGGACTGACCAACTGTCGTTCGTCTTCGTTGCACCGGGGAACCTCACCAAAAGGTGACACTAATGGCACTGGCAATGGTTTGTTGGTACTATATTGGGCCGCGAGCCACTCACACCAATAGACTCCACCTGGGGCCGGCGAGGGCGCGTAAATGCGTTTCCCGCGTCAACAAAAAAAAGCAACGTTGCCTGGAATATTCAAAATATATTGGTGTGTGTAATTTGTGAATAACTAGAGGGTGTTTGCAACTATGAACAAATGTTATGTAGACAGTTGATTTATTAACAAATTTCATTGGATGAGATGCAATATTCTTTCTTGCTTTGTCCAGCCAATCAGACCGAGCCACGTAGCTACCGCACAGCACTCGGGAGCCGGTGAAGCTTGTTCTGCCGTGGAGTACTATGAAGTTTAATTAATACTATAAAGTCGTTTCAATAATGCAGATTATATTTAATAGATGCGCAAAATTTTAACGTATTACCTTGAAACTGACATTTAAATTTGGCTTACGAGTATGTGTTTAAGTTGTTTTTACAAAGTGTCTAATTTGACAGTTGCACATCTTTTATGTGGACGGCGGTTAGACGCTCAGTGTTCTTGTATCCTATAATTTTACTAAATCTATGAATATATATTACAAATTTACTATACTGTAGTTTTAGCTATTTTAAAAATAACGTGTTATACCCATATAACACGTTATTTTTATATGGACTTTCTAGTCGGTTTGTTTAACAGCAAGAACATAAGTATTCCGTGGCTCATTTAGGACTTAAAAATTGTATTTCATTATATATATCTTAATAATATTATCTTTTTTTATAGCACAATAGGAAGACAAGCAGTTGGGCCACTTATAAGTAAGTAAACCAACGCTCATAGATATCCGCAAGGACTCGTCAATGCTTTGCCGGCCCGGCCGATAAATTAGCTCTTTTCTTGAATTCTGTCGATGTATCGGCTCGGAAACACCGGAGGGGGTAGCTGATTCTACAAAGAAGTAGCGAGTGGAAAAAAAATTGCGCGTAAAACTCATGGTAGAGGACCTCGGAACATCTATATGGTGCCAGTGAAATTTTGAACTTTGATGCGACGCCCTGTAATGAAGTTCGGCTACAGGTACTAGTTCCAACAATTTCTCGGAACGTTCCCCATGATAAATGCAATAGAATATGTACAGTGAATCAACATCTTTACGCCAGGCAAGAGTGTCAAGCTGGATAGAAAGACAATAGCTACCAACGATTCAAGCCGCTCTATGTTGAATACAGTCAACTGGAATGCGTTGTTGACACTGCGGGGCTCCAGAACAAAGGTAAGAACAGTACTCAGCGTGTGGTCGCATTTGCGCTTTGTCTAGTTGCAGCCGATGAGATGGTGTGAAGTACTGCTTCGAACTACATAGCACAAGATCTATCGAGAGTTTGACACTAATTAGTCCAATGCTAGCAGAGGTTACTAGAGAAGCTTTCGAAGCCATGGAGAAAAGATAGATGGTATAATTTCTTTGCGATAAACGGGCAAATTTGAGTCTTTTTTCGATTAAATTTGATTAGATTTAGTCAACCACATTCCGAAATTTTTGATAACAAAGACTAGGCTACTGACACAAGTTTGTTCTAGTGCTGGTTGACTTCTTCCAGCAAAATATTGATGCGGTCAGTGTCTACACCCGGTGCTATCGTCCTCATAACAATGAATCCCACTGGTTTGAATGTCATTAATATGCAGGATAAACAGAGTGGGATATATAATATAGCCTTGTAGAACGCCAGCTGTTCTAGTTCTATGTTCTAGTTATATGTTCTAGTCTGCCAAAAATCTGGCAATCCAGCCGAATAATTTCACGGGAATCCCGAAAGCCGGAAGCTTGGAAAGAAGAGTATTGTGCCAAACCCGGGCAAGGCTTTTGCTGTATCCAGATTAACAGCAAATTCTCCCTTTCTTTCAACAGGCTCCACCCATCTATGCGTTCGGTACAATAGGAGATCACCAGCAGACCGACCGTGATGGAAACCGTACTGAATGTCACTAGTAGTAGATGGTGCTCCTCTTCGTACCGCAGGAGCAAGCAATTGGTGTTACTGCCAAAGGACAGTAGTTGGACGGGTCCGTTCGGCCGTCCCTTTTGGCTTGGGGTACACAAGAGCGGTTTTTCAATTGCATAGGACGAAGTTAACAGAATATGAGAACAGAACATGAAACGTGTTAAGACAGGCTCAACTCAGATGCACATATTTACAGTACGATCGGTGCAATTTCTTCGGACCCACCTTTATGTCCGGCACATAGAAATCGTAACCCGAGATTATAGGCAGTGGAGTTCGTTGGTCATTCAGAGTCGAGTTGGGTGCAAAAAGACAACACAGAAGATCTGCTCTTCTTTTTTGCATGATGATCCAAAGAGTCGTCACACCTTCGCAGAGATGGTAAGAATGGCCGACCAAAATTTCCTAGGACAGCCTTGGCGAGAGACTGGAATGCACGAGTTCCCAAAGGACGGCGGACGGACTGCACGTCAATTTTGCCTATATGCTATATATTGTATATGATATAATATCGATCGAACTTCACTTGTCAAGTTCGTTTGATCCTATATTATATTGCTTCGCTTCGTTCTTCAGATATAGCAACTTGTAGATGTTCGGAGACAAGAAAAATAATTGAAAACAATGAAGTTTTCTCACCGGTAATCAAAATCTTTATTTTCTACCAGAGTACATAAGATGAAAAAATATTGACTTATACTAGGTGTATAATCATAATCACAATCATTAAAGATACAACTAACTTATTAAATTTAGGTCTTATTACCTAATATTGAACTTGCAAAGTTACTTTCGTTAGATACAATAACTTGACGGTGGTAAAATTTTGCAAAAGTTTGAGATGAAATAGTCCAAAAAGCGGTTTTCCTAATAATTTCCAAAGAGAATCCCGAAGAATGAGCCACAGAAGTAGCGGCATGACGATTACTATGGGACTAAATGTCGTAATATCAATCCCACTCGCATCCATCACTTGTTTTATCCATCTACTAATGGACTGAGAGCACGCATGCCTATGAGGGCGCTAATGCGGTAATATAACGTTGTCGTCTTGGGTCTCAAATCCTTTGTGACAAATATATAATCCCCTAGTGTTCCTGGAAAGTGATGACATAATTAAGTCCATATATATAGCTGAGAAAGCGATCCTAGTAGCAGAGCTGCACCCTAGGTCAATTGAGATAGATTAAATAAGATAATATCTCCCTTGAACATTTGTTTAATAATGAATCCGTTTGATGACCAATAGGAAAATACTAATATGCCCCTTGCCTTATCATGACAAATCTTCTGTAAGCATTTCAGTACTAAGGGAAATGGAGGAAATGCTTAGAATAATATGGATTTCCAACTTAAGGTGAATGCATCTACTGTAAGTGCGTCCGGGTCCTGCTTCCAAGAAACATAAATTGAACATTTTGCGTTGGTACGAGAAGCAAAAAGGTCTAATTCTGGTTTACCGAAGGAGTTTACAATGAATTGAAAATCTGAATCGGAGAGCTGCCACTCAATGTCTGGATTTATTCTAGACTCGTGGTTAGCCTCTGTATTATCCTTGGTAATAATATATGATTCGAAAAGCCATATGTTTTCTCCTCGCACCACTGCCATTTAAGTGTGGAAATTGTGCGACCATTGTTACAGTAGGCGCCCCAACCCGAATTAAATGCATGAGTAAAAATTTCTAAGCCGTAACCTGAAGTAATAAAAGTGTTTGGACGCGATTGAGGAATTTTTTAACCACCATGTTAAGTCCGGTAAAATATCTCCAGATGGCCTAATTTTTTTGAATTGTAAGTATGTTGTGCGTGTAGGGCAAGATACTTTTGTCTCTCTATTTCCTTAGTATAAGCCCAACTCAGCCTGTGCTGCCATGAATACTTCATGGCAGCACAGGCAGGCAGGAGGTAAGAACGCCAATTAGATGCGCAAACTCTTGTATAGTACAGATAGGTAGACAGATTTTTTTTTATTAATTGTAAAATCATAACACGCTTATCCACCGGAAGCGATAACGACATGGCTTGAATGTTATACATGAATCCCAAAAATTTGCAACACTGTGAAGGCTGTAAAGAACTCTTGCTGTATTTAATACCTAAAGCTAGACAGTTTAATAATTTCATTAATATTTTATATATACAGGTGTCGCCTATACATAATACGTTATCTAAGTACGATACATTTTTAAATCCGCGGCATCTGAAATGAATAACTACTTCTCTCATGAATTTTGTTAAAGTCCGAGGGGCAGGGGACAAACTGTATGGCATTGCATTAAATTTATATGTATGAGTAAATAACTTTTCGTTTTCGTATTGAAATCTTATTTATCTTCTCTGACATTCTAAAATAGGCACAAAAAAATCTTACCTAACAAACAGTCTTTATAATGTTAGTATACATGTAGAATATTGATATGTGTCAGCTGGACAAAGAGACTTTATGCGTTCGTTCGTAACAAAGTTTTACTTTAGAAAATTGATTAAAGCGCTAATACAATCATTTTTTAAAGGTAAACGGTAAACTGCTGATGCAAATCCACGACACATTATTGTTTCCATAGTTTGTTTGTTCTATTTATTTCTGTCAGAATTGAACATTCGTGACAATT